>JAJOZX010000018.1:25000-282500 GCA_023014485.1 Bathynomus jamesi | reverse complement strand
CCAAAAATAAGTCACGTTCCATATCAATTGCGGACCAAGTCACAATTTACAGCCATATACATTTCCATATATACACTTAGGAGGAAAAGTGTAGGTGTGGCTGTAAAGACTGTACAGTAATGTAGAAATGTGTGTGCACCCATTTTGGGTCTCCCATTTAAAGGTGTTTGTGGGGCAAGTGAAGATCATGAGTTTTTCAATACCTCACAGTACTATGGAGGGCACCGCTCGGCAGAGGAATCTCTTTAAATGGGGTGTGTAAGGACAGAGAGTATCCCCTAACCCAAGATGCTGCCTCCCTATATCCCACAACACTTGTGTTGAGCTGTGGGATCTATCACCACAAAGCCTTAATTTTACTACCTTAAATTATACCCAATCTATCAACATATGCGTCTAATCGATTTTTAAACATGTTTATAGACGTGCTACTAATTACTTCTACCGGCAAACTATTCCAGCTATTTACTATTCTATGTGTAAAAAAGTTTTTCGCAACTGTTGTCTCGAACCTTCTACTTGTCAACTTACACCCGTTATTTCTAGTCCTATTATATTTTGATATTTCGAAAAAGCTAACTCTATCTACGTTATCGAACCCATTCATAATTTTGAACACCTGGATTAGATCGCCCCTTAGCCTCCGAGTCTCAAGTGTAGTCAATTTTAACTCCTTAAGCCTATCCTCGTACGACTTTGACCTAAGCGACGGAATCATCTTAGTTGCTCGTCTTTGAACTCTTTCGATTTTGTCTATATCTTTGCGCATGTGCGGATTCCAAAATTGGACCGCGTACTCCAAATGGGGTCTAACTAATGATTTATAAAGAGGAACTATAATATCGCGCGATTTGTACTCAAAATTCCGAGCTATAAAACCTAACACTTTGTTCGCCTTATTAACCGCTGCTGTACTTTGTTTCGCTACTTTTAAATCACCAGTGACTATAACTCCTAAATCTTTTTCCTGCTCTACGCTTGTTAACTCTTTCCCTGACATACTATACGCAAAATTACCGTTACGCGAACCTATATGCAAAATTTTGCACTTATCGACGTTATATATATATATATATATATATATATATATATATATATATATATATAGATGTAAAGAACGACGCTTGTGTAGAAGAGCGTTCCGCACAAGATGAGGAGGGAGAACGAACAAATGAAAAATGAGGTACCTCATTTTTCATTTGTTCGTTCTCCCTCCTCATCTTGTGCGGAACGCTCTTCTACACACGCTTCGTTCTTTACATTAATTATACTGTATGTTGTTTGCAGTTAAAATGTGTATATATATATATGTATATATATATATATATATATATTACTTTTGTTGAGTTTGAACGACGGTTCAGGATCGACCTGTGGTCGACCCCTCTGCAGCACCCCGCCTCATTTGCGAGACTTGGTGAAGGAGGGAATTGCTCTCTGATCTCCTCCTGCCCTCGTAGCCAGCCACGCATGGCTGGTCAGGGACTTTGCACAAGAATCTGTCCAGCTGGTTCTTCAAGTTATTCAGGTCGGTGTGCTGGAGATTCCTCACTTCTTTTGGAAGGACATTGAAAAGCTTTAGGCCCTGTATTCTGAGGGTATTTTCCATCCTCGTTTTCATGGCTCCTTGTCCCACCACAGTTGGGACCGTACAAAATCTGCCTCTTCTGTCATTCCAGTTTGTTTCTATTTCATTTCTGAGGTTAGGGATAGAGCCCTCAAGTATTTTCCCATATGTATATTATTGTGTACCGCTCGCGCCTTCTTTCAAGAGAGTAGAGTTCCAGGGATTGTAGTCGAGACCAGTAGTCTTCACCTTCCATTTCCTCTAACTTAGACGTAAAAGTCCTTTGTATAGCTTCAATGCTCGCAATGTCTCTTTTTCTGTGTGGGCTTGTGAATACTGAGCAATACTCAATTATTGGTAGGACTAGACTCTTCCATAATTTGAGCATGATGTTTGCGTTTCTGCTGCGGAAGCTCCTCCAGATGATTCCCATTATTTTTCTAGCCGTTGTGATTTTGATTTTATAGTGCTCTCTGAATTCTGCATCTGACGACATTATTACTCCAAGATCCCTGACTTGGGGATTTGGTGTTATCTGTTTGGCTTGCCGAGTTTTGTACCCTTTTCTCTGTCGCTCTTTGTTATTATCATATCTTAGAAGTTGGAATTTTTCTTCGCTTAACTTCATATTGTTGTCTTCTGCCAACTGGAATAATGTTTCAATGTCGTTTTGTAGTTTGCTTATGTCATCTTCGTTCAATATTTCCTTACATATCTTTGTGTCATCGGCGAAGCATGATACAATACTGTCCTTAATATCTGCATCAATATCTGCAATCATTATTATGAACAGCAAGAGAGCTAATACTGTCCCTTGTGGGACAGAGTTCACGACTTCCGAGACTTCCGATTTAACTCCGTTTACCACCACTCTTTGCGTTCTTTGCGTCAAGTAATTAAATATCCACCTTTCTAGCTTTCCAGTGATTCCTGTATCCTTAAGTTTGTGTGCTATGATTCCATGGTCACATTTATCGAAGGCTTTAGCAAAGTCAGTATATATTACATCAATGTTTTGTCCTCGACACAATGTTCCTAATATTTTCTCCTGGTGGTCTAGTAGCTGTGACAGGCATGATTTACCCGCCCTGAAGCCATGTTGATTTGGGTTGTATAAGTCTTTTTCTTGCAGGTAGTAGGTAGTTTTGCCACTAATTATGCGTTCAAAACACTTTATAAGTTGTGAGGTGAGAGCCACTGGCCGATAATTTTTGGGCATTGCTCCGTTACCACCTTTAAATAGGGGGGCAATGTTCGCGTTCTTTAAGGGGAGTGGAATTTGTCCTGTGTCGAGTGATTTCCTCCATAGTAATATATATATATATATATATATATATATAATATGTCTTTCCTCAGTCGTGATCAGTCTTTCCTTGTGAACAGACGTGTTTTATCGAGGGTCCAGTGTTACCAATTGAATAAGTGGTTATCGTTCAAGTGTCTTTAAAAAAAAAAGAAAAAAAAAAGTGTTTAGTGCATTCTTAACTAAATTACTTCGTGTTACTAATCATTCATTGACTTTATTCATTACTATATTACTTGACTAAACCAAGGCTAGTGCGTGTTTGTTTTCCGAATCTATTACTACACGAGGTTTCATAAGGTTGAAATTCCCTTGGTTTGCCTTTTTTGTTTTTCAAATCTTCAGAAACGAGGTTTCTTAAGGTTCTTTTTCCCTTAACACACTACCTGACCTCCAGAAGTGCCAATCACCGTGGGAAAAAAGGAATTAAGTCGGTCGAAGAACGGACAGATAAGTGCCAGTTAATACTTTTTCTTTAACAGATCTTTCGTCGGTAGCTTAATTATATATTCATTTTAGCATAAAATTGTTACAAGAACCTGTTTCTGCGTTTGAACAACATTTTTGCCGGTTTTCGCAGGTGACGGCACAATAAGCACGCGGTAGACCTACGTTGTAATTTATTAATTTCCAAACGCTCGTTTTTTGTTTTTGTTTGTTTTTTAACTAATTAAAAGCATGGCACCCCCGTCAAGTACTTGCAGTCGCTGTGAAGGGAAATTTGCCGCTTACGCGTTTACAATGGCTAATAATAATGAACAGTTAGTTTGCAGATGATGCTCAAGCATGGAAGTGCTGAGGAACGAGTTAGAACGTGAGAGGGAGGCCAGGGTGAGGATTGAAGAAACCGTGATGCTCCTGACGGCAAAATTAGAATCCCTAGAATCCCTTGAGACTCCAGTTACGACCCCTCCTGCCTCAGTTTCTACTACTAATAATATAAATAGTACTAATAGCCCTCTCTCTTCCCCTAGTTCCCAACCCTTCGTTCGAGTGCGAAATGGAGCCCCATTGAGAAAAGCAAAGACTTGTCTACCAGTGATAACAAGCAATAAGTTTTCTGTTTTAGGTTTCGAAGATGCTGATGAACCGGAAATACGACTCGTTGGCGATTCCATTGTTCGAGGGCAGCTCGAGGAATTCTGTGGGAGAAACCCTCGTCGTAGGCGCCGTTACTGCTACCCTGGTGCAAGGGTGGAGGATATAACTAATAGTGTTGACCATTTTACAGACGGTACCGCCGAAGACACAACGTATGTTATTCATGTCGGTACTAATAACGTTTTAAATTCTAGATCGGAAGAACTGCTGGCTAGGTACAGGGACTTATTAGAGCGACTAAAGGAGAAAACTAATAAGATTGTTTTAACAGGTATACTTCCTCGAATTATCCAACGTAGCGATTTCTACAGCAAGGCGACCTATATTAACAATAACCTAAAGTCTCTTTGCCAACAGGAAGGAGTGCATTTTGGGAATTTTTGGAACAGTTTTTACAGCAGGAGGGACTTGTTCCTCGGAGATGGACTTCATCTTAATGACGTTGGAGCTGCGCGTTTAGGAAGACTATTTCATAATACTGTCTCTTCTTTTCAGGCTGCCGTAACTCGAACGGTCCCAGCGTAAATTCCATAAATTTCCACTGCGCTCGCGAAGGTGTCGCAATTACAAACAATTTGAAGGTTCTATCCTTAAATGCTCGTAGCTTACGAAATAAAATAAACGAATTTTTTTCTTTAATTGCTTGTAAAGACTATGATATAATTGCGATAAATGAATCGTGGCTTAGCACTGAAACTCGTGACTTTGTAGGGGAGTATCAAATTAAAGGTTATAGACTTTTTGTTAAAAACAGAATAGGTAGGCGAGGAGGCGGTGTTATGTTGTATATCAAAGATAATATTGCGAACGTTATAGAAGTAAAGCACACAATTCCAGAACCGATAGATTCGACTATAGCAGAACTTAAATTGAACGATTTCAAACTTGTTGTTGCGGTTATATATAGGCCCCCTAATCAAACAGCTGATACGGACGAAGCGTTATATCGTGAAGTAAAGAGAATAATCGGTAGTGAGCAGGCTTTAGTTATGGGTGACTTTAATTGCGCTAACGTAAATTACGATACAATGCAGGGAGACGCGGAAGGTAATCGTTTAGTTAATTTTATCGAGGATAGCTTCCTTACTCAAAAGGTTGGGGAACCTACTAGGTTGGACAGTATTTTAGATTTAGTAGTAACTACGGATGATAGGCTAATTACTGATCTTCAAGTAATAGAACCGTTAAGCAATAGCGATCACAATATGGTAGAGTTTGTCCTCTCAGTAAGTCACTCGAAACCAGCTAACTCGACAAAAATTCCTAACTTCCAGCACGCAGACTTTAGTAAATTTCGAAATAAATTGTCACACGTCAATTGGGAAAATGTGATGGGGAATTCCAACGCAAAACTAATGTGGGAATCGTTCGAAACAGTATTTAGGACTATAAATGAGGAATGTGTACCGTACAAAATTAAGCGTGCCAAAGTAAACAACAAGCCCTTGTGGTTTACTTCTAGAGTAAGAGACATTATAAAGAGTAGAGATAGGGCTTATAGGCTACATAAGTGCGATAAAGACAATTTGTGGTTACGAAACAACTACATATCTCTAAGGCGTGAAGCGAAAAGTGTAATAAAAAAGTCCAAGCGCGAATTTCAAATCTCCATAGCTCGTGACGGTAAAGAAAACCCCAAGCGATTCTTTCAATACGTCAATAATAGAAATCCAGTAAAAAGCGTCTTGGGGCCTTTGAAAAATGTAAACGGAGATCTAGTTTCTGAAAACAAGGAAATGGCTACCTTGCTAAACGAATTTTTTACGTCAGTTTTTACTATAGAAGATGTAACGAATATCCCTACGGTCATAGACATAATACCTTTTGATAATGGTAATATTTTGGATAATATAGTGGTTAGTGAAGGGGAGGTAATGCGCTATATTGATAAAATGAAAACGCGTAAATCACCGCGGCCGGATTCCATGTATCCCATACAACTAAAAGAATTAAAAGATAGCATTGTTGTGCCGCTAACAAAGATTTTTAATGCGTCTATTTCTGAGGGGTGCGTACCAGATAATTTCAAGTTAGCAAACGTAACACCTATCTTTAAGAAAGGCGATAAAGGTGCGGCGGGAAATTATAGGCCAATCAGTTTAACGTCTGCTGTAGGTAAGCTACTGGAATCAATAATTAGGGATCGTATAGTCGAACACTTAGAATTCCATAAACTAGTTAGAAATACGCAGCACGGATTTAGGCGAAACAAATCTTGCTTAACTAATCTTTTAGAATTTTTCCAAAGCGTGGTTGACGTTTACGATAGATATCGGGCGGTTGATGTAGTGTATTCAGATTTTCAAAAAGCGTTTGACACCGTGCCGCACAAAAAACTCAATGAAAAAACTAAGGCTCATGGAATCAGTGGTGTAGTAATAAATTGGCTAGAAGAGTGGTTGCGAGGTAGGAAACAGAGGGTGGTCGTTGATGGAGCGGAGTCGTGTTGGGCTAATGTAGCGAGTGGCGTTCCTCAGGGTTCTGTATTGGGCCCCCTGCTTTTTCTTATTAACGATTTAGATGTCGGCCAAGATGTCGGCCAAGTCAGTACAGTTTCAAAGTTTGCGGATGACACGAAGCTGGGTGGTAGGGCGATTAATGACGAAGATAGAGGTAAAATCCAGGAAGATCTAAATAAAATCGTTGATTGGTCAGTCACATGGGAAATGAGATTTAACGTTGATAATTGCAAAATTTTGCATATAGGTTCGCGTAACGGTAATTTTGCGTATAGTATGTCAGGGAAAGATTTAACAAGCGTAGAGCAGGAAAAAGATTTAGGAGTTACAGTCACTGGTGATTTAAAAGTAGCGAAACAAAGTACAGCAGCGGTCAATAAAGCGAACAAAGTGTTAGGTTTTATAGCTCGAAATTTTGAGTACAAATCGCGCAATATTATAGTTCTTCTTTATAAATCATTAGTTAGACCCCATTTGGAGTACGCGGTCCAATTTTGGATTCCGCATATGTGTAAAGATATAGACAAAATCGAAAGTGTTCAAAGACGAGCAACTAAGATGATTCCGTCGCTTAGGTCAAAGTCGTACGAGGATAGGCTTAAAGAGTTAAAATTGACAACACTCGAGACTAGGAGGCTAAGGGGTGATCTAATCCAGGTTTTCAAAATTATGAATGGGTTCGATAACGTAGATAGAGATAGCTTTTTCGAAATATCTCACTATAATAGGACTAGAAATAACGGGTGTAAGTTGACAAGTAGAAGGTTCGAGACAGCAGTTGCCAAAAACTTTTTACGCATAGAATAGTAAACAGGTGGAATAGTTTGCCGGTAGAAGTAATTAGTAGCACTTCTATAAACCTGTTTAAAAATCGATTAGACAAATATGTTGATAGATTGGGTATAGTTTAAGGTGGTAAAATTAAGGCTTTGTGGTGATAGATCCTACAGCTCAACACAAGTGTTGTGGGATATAGGGAGGCAGCATCTTGGGTTAGGGGATACTCTCTGTCCTTACACACCCCATTTAAAGAGATTCCTCTGCCGAGCGGTGCCCCCCATAGTACTGTGAGGTATTGAAAAACTCATGATCTTCACTTGCCCCACAAACACCTTTAAATGGGAGACCCAAAATGGGTGCACACACATTTCTACATTACTGAACAGTCTTTACAGCCACACCTACACCTTTCCTCCTAAGTATATATATTGTAATGTATATGGTTGTAAATTTTGACTTGGTCCGCAATCGATATGGACCGTAACTTATTTTTCGTTGGCAAGGTACTGGTATTGATGGATATCGTAATAAAATTGACTGGATTCTTTGGATCTGATATATTTTCATGTCGGTTATAAATAGATATAGAGTGTAACATATTTGTGGATAGTAGTCTATTATGACTTGATCCTCTGGATCCAGAGATTCTATCTTTAGTTTTAAATCGATAATTAATTAGTTTTTAATTGATAACACTGGTCAACACTCATTTTATTGCCAATCATATTAGAGTGATTTTGGGGTAACTTTGTGGTGCTGATTCCGAATATGACATCGGTTTTGCTAGATTGGCTCTAATTTATGAGATAATTGGTACCCCATTGAAACACGTAAAAATGCAAAAAATTTAATGTTCAGGCGGAGCCTACTTACATATCGCATTGAAATTGTCTCAAATCATACAAAAGTAAACACATGAAATACATAATGGCATTTTATTCGGTCTCACCATCTAGAATGTTCCGGTAGTTTCCCATATGCACGCGTTATGGTTACGTTTCCTATTAATTGAGGGTATTCATTATCACAAGAACTAGAGCCAAATCGGAAAAACTACTTTCATTTTGGAATTCAGCAACCCCAAAATACCCTAAATTCGTACGAATTTCCTTGGCAACGAAACAAAAAATTTTTTTTGTTGACCTGTGTAATTATTTAGTTTTGCAAAAATTGGTCGTTGCGAATGTACAGGCAGTTGTTACATAAATTTCTTATGTTCTTGTGGTTCGGAACCCACGTAAAATTGTAGGTCCCCTCCGCCACCATGGAGGACATACACAATTACGAACACAGTTAGGTAGACCAGCCATGAGTGGATCCTAGGGCCTTCGTTGGTCTGAAGCATTATAACATTATAACATAATCTTATATATAATGTTATAATGTTTCAGACCAACAAAGACCCTAGGATCCACTCGTGGCTGGTCTACCTAACTGTGTTCGTAATTGTGTATTGTGTATGTCCTCCGTGGTGGCGGAGGGGACCTACAATTTTACGTGGGTTCCGAACCACAAGAACATAAAAAATTTATGTAACAACTGCGTGTACATTCGCAACGACCAATTTTTGCAAAACTAAATAATTATCAATTAAAAACTAATTAATTATCGATTTAAAACTAAAGATAGAATCTCTGGATCCAGAGGATCAAGTCATAATAGACTACTATCCACAAATATGTTACACTCTATATCTATTTATAACCGACATGCAAATATATCAGATCCAAAGAATCCAGTCAATTTCATTACGGTATCCATCAATACTAGTACCTTGCCCAACGAAAAATAAGTCACGTTCCATATCGATTGCGGAACAAGTCAAAATGTACAACCATATACATTACAATATACATACTTAGGAGGAAAAGTGTAGGTGTGGCTGTAAAGACTGTACAATAATGTAGAAATGTGTGTGTGCACCCATTTTGGGTCTCCCATTTAAAGGTGTTTGTGGGGCAAGTGAAGATCCTGAGTTTTTCAATACCTCACAGTACTATGGGGGGCACCGCTCGGCAGAGGAATCTCTTTAAATGGGGTGTGTAAGGACAGAGAGTATCCCCTAACCCAAGATGCTGCCTCCCTATATCCCACAACTGTAGTGTACACCCTTATTATTTTACTTCCTTCATTATTTACTCTACTTTCTGCTCTCTATTTATTCTCTATCGGCTCTTTCTTTCATTTATCACTTTGTTTCTCTACACTCTTTTTGCCGTATCGTATAAAGATTCCGGTAGCCACGCCGAGACCTAGACTCCAAGACTCTGAAAGTCCGTTACAAAACGAAGGGGGAAGTTATTAATACTCTTTTTTAACACTTGTGAAGGTTTTATTGATTCCGAAAATGGTTTAGTTAATTTAGGGGATGCGAGTATGAAATTTCTATTATAATAATTTAGGTCGGAGAGGAACACACAATTAATTAATTTTACGTTACATTTCGTCAACTTACGCTTAACGCGCCTGCCTCAAGACTGACTCCCTTATGGGTAGGCCACTCTTTTTCGGCCCCTATTCAGGACTGCCAACTCTAACCATTTTAAACAATTTAAATCTAACATACTTTTTCGTAATTTCATAATTATTAGTAAATGATTTACATTAAACATTATCTTATTTAATTAAACAGAAATTAATATTCTTAACTAAGCATTACTACACTCGCATCACCCCCTTGAAAATAAGTTTTTCCATTAGTAAAACTTATTAATATCGTTGAACAATGTTAATAAATTTATTCAACAAATTTATATATTTTTCAATTTTTTTTTTTTTTTTTTTTCTTTAACAATTCAGAGTTGAGATAGACAAGAAATAATTAGAATGACAATTTCCACACATATTTTGTATCATTATAAAAACCGAAAACTATAATTTTCACATTTGCATAAAATAACATTTCACTCTAATAATTAAATTACAACCTGTAACTACTCTATACATGCCAAAAAAATAACGGAAAATTTTCTTATAGTGGCTACACAAATCTCAAGTTCACAATCTATTCCCGCGATTCCTCATCAACGATCGCTTTACATTTGAAACAGTTATTTGTATAGTTATACAGTTACTATCAGGGCAACATAGAAAAAATTTAGGGGATGCGAGTATGAAATTTCTATTATAATAATTTAGGTCGGAGAGGAACACACAATTAATTAATTTTACGTTACATTTCGTCAACTTACGCGTAACGCGCCTGCCTCAAGACTGACTCCCTTATGGGTAGGCCACTCTTTTTCGGCCCCTATTCAGGACTGCCAACTCTAACCATTTTAAACAATTTAAATCTAACATACTTTTTCGTAATTTCATAATTATTAGTAAATGATTTACATTAAACATTATCTTATTTAATTAAACAGAAATTAATATTCTTAACTAAGCATTACTACACTCGCATCACCCCCTTGAAAATAAGTTTTTCCATTAGTAAAACTTATTAATATCGTTGAACAATGTTAATAAATTTATTCAACAAATTTATATATTTTTCAATTTTTTTTTTTTTTTTTCTTTAACAATTCAGAGTTGAGATAGACAAGAAATAATTAGAATGACAATTTCCACACATATTTTGTATCATATTATAAAAACCGAAAACTTTATAATTTTCACATTTGCATAAAATAACATTTCACTCTAATAATTAAATTACAACCTGTAACTACTCTATACATGCCAAAAAAATAACGGAAAATTTTCTTACAGTGGCTACACAAATCTCAAGTTCACAATCTATTCCCGCGATTCCTCATCAACGATCGCTTTACATTTGAAACAGTTATTTGTATAGTTATACAGTTACTATCAGGGCAACATAGAAAAAATATAAGAAAAAGTTTACATAAAATACTGACCAAGAGCGCACATACTACTTCACGAAAAACACAACAATTATGGGCAATAATCGCACCCTTTCACTTATAATTTCATTACATAATAATCAGTACATTAATTTGCTGGACGTTGTTTAGATGACACTCCGCACGCTGACAACGGACTTCAATTTTCAATCGCAGCTCTCCTGCTCACTTCGCTAGAATGCAAGGGATTGCATCAATCAACATGCAACAGGGCAGCACGCTATAATGGTTCCGCTCTCTCTCCAATGGCGAAAAAAAAAACAAGAGACGTCCAATTCTAAAAGGATCAGGGGGGGGATATCTGAAAGCGGGACCACGCGCTGGAATTGGACGGAATTTGCAATTCTAGAAGTCGATGAAGAAACTCGCCTTGTCTCATCTCCACTTTTGTCGGTGAACGCTGCTCTTCCTACGTCCAGCTGAAAGA
Organism: Bathynomus jamesi; assembly: GCA_023014485.1. NCBI lineage: Eukaryota > Metazoa > Arthropoda > Malacostraca > Isopoda > Cirolanidae > Bathynomus > Bathynomus jamesi. The sequence goes on along the minus strand of JAJOZX010000018.1, from coordinate 270,994 downwards.
CTCTTCTACTGGCAACAATCAAACGATGACTCCGCCGTAGGCCGTTTCCCAACGAACCTACTGTATGTCTGTATGGACAGTACAGTCGTAGGCACCCGTTCAAGCTCGCGTGGCTTGTCTACCGCGTGCTGCAACACATATTTAGCGAAGCATTCGAGCAGCGTGACCAGCTACTGCCCGAAAAATACCAGTAGACCATCTTCGATCGAAACTTTCGTGTGCCAAGACCCTGCACACGTAAATTTCTCTTCTCTTCCGAAACTGTCCTGCGCCAACTCTCTGCGCATTCGGTTCCTCTCTTCTCTCTCGAAACCATCCTGCGCCAAGTCCCTGCGCAGTCTGGGTTTCTCTTCTCTCTCTCATCATTGGTGATCGATCACCTATCCGGTCGACTAAACTCACTTGATGGAACTCGGATTCAACTTGGTTGACCCCAAACCGAGCTTTTGAAATTTTGAAAAAAAAAGTTTATTCGAAACGTGTTTCTGCACTGCTTATCATTTCATATTTAATTTATCGAATTTTCTCGACAGTTCACTTCGAAACTAACTACACATTTGCTATGGCCAAATTCACGGAAAAAAAATTACACATCTCAAAATTTCGCAAAAATTTAATCAAATCTAGCTACCAATAAGGTCACTTATGGCAGTTACAGCGGAGAAGATAAAAAAAGTCATAAAACGCTAAACAAAATTGTACAGTATAAATATAAAAGCGCCCATACATAGTAACTGTTAGTATAATTTAAGAATTATTATTGTTCAAACTATCGTCAGAAATCACCTCAATACCTCTAAATACAAAAGACAAAAATGAACCCCAGAAACTTCATGTCATCCATTCTCTGACAATCATGAACCCTCTTGCTTTGAGGAGGAGCACACAAAGACGCCACAAAAACGTTACTGGCTATCTAGAAGGCTCCATTTCCGAGTGTACACTTGAGTCAATGTTTCAAATGCATTAGTTAACTCCGACTGAAGGTTTAAACAATAATAATTTTCTAAACAGTTATTAAAAAGTAAAAAAAAATTAAATATTACTACCAAAAATCATTTAATACAGTAATTCCAACTTGAAACAAATTTCATACGAATTGAACTCGCAATTAGCAAATTACATCTGAGATACAACTCTCTCCTTCAACAGAAACCCCAGTATGGTTTGCAAATCACAAAAATCCCAGCAATTTATCGTTTCCAAGTGAAACTACAAATTTGCATCGTTATACTAAATAAGAATAGATCATATGCACTCAAAAATACACGCAATCCACTGTAACAAAACTAAACATTGCCTAATTGAGAGCGGTCGCTTTGTTTGTAAGCGAACCTCTATACAAATATCCCTACGTAACCGAATGAACTTGCATTATATCCTAACATAATTTCGTAATATTTTCCATGCAAACGCTCGAACTAAAAAAAAAAGACATTTTTCATTTCTAATACCCAAATTAAAATATCAAATTAAAACATCCTTTTTAGAATACAATCTAAATTTGAACTAAAAATTTTACCATTGTCATTGAACTGGAAAGAAAAATAAAAATCGGCCTACCTGTACAAATAAAATTGATTATTGAATGAATTTATAAAACGTAAAGAAAATATATGAAAAGAATTTTCTACACAAATTTCTGTAATTCAAAAAAAATTATAATATCGAGATTTAGTAAAATATGTATACCTTAACTCACATAGGTTCCCAAAATAAAAATAAAATTTACTGCGCACTTTTAGACGTATAATTAATAAATTCAATGTTATGCGCGGAAAGAACAATTTAGAATTTTATGCATAACATTTGTGCTTATTAAAGAAAAATCCTATGATTATTTATGTTAAACCAATTAAAATTTTGTTAAATAACTAAAAATTTACTACTCAATAGACATATACCGTAGTAACGGTTAATCTCCGAACAATATTTAACGATAGGCCTACAAGAAATCCTTCTTTACAATACAATAGCCATTTTACCAAATATGTCGGAATTGTCGTGAAATGAACGAAAGGAACAGAGAGGAAAAAAAATAGATAATCAGCGTACCTACCAAATTTTATGAGTATATAAATATATATAATTATATATATAACTAATAAATACGTATAAGTTAATAAGTAAGTATATAATTAATGAGTATATAAAAAATAAAAAAAAAACTTATAGAAAATTTCACAACACAATTTCTCTATTTCAGTTAAACGAATTCTGCTTATTTTGAAATTTAACACAATCTTATACGGCGACTTATATCTGACAAATTTAATATGTTTAAGATTACCTTTCGACTGTCAATTAACTGTAAACTTACCTATATAGCGCGAAGCGAGCGAAGCAAAAAAGCCCGTAAATCTATATAAACAAAATAATCCTATTATTATATACAAACAATCGAAATATAATAAAAAATCTGCTAATGAAACCCAGAAAATTTTTCATGTTCATGAAATGTTTTACTATATATGTATATATACCTAGAAATGCGGTACCATTTTCGCTGAAACATTTTGAAAGGACCATATAAAATGTGTATCATACTGTATTTAAACTAACATACTTGACTTACGTACAAATCCAGTAAAATTTATTTATTAATCATTATTCTTAAAAGGTAAGCTGAAACAGGCATCACAGTGGAAGAAATGAAAAAAAGAAAAATTGAGTCCTCAGGCAGCACGATAATTTTCAAAACTATGTCCTCTCCGACCGAATTAACGAAATTTAACGTAATAATGACTCGCAATATTGAGTCGGACAAGTTTTTCTACCGACTCTAACGACTAAAATAAGTTTTTGAGTCACTAGACTACGAAAAGCAACGAAACCGTACGATATAAATGGAACAAACGAACATTTCAGAATCAACGAACTCCCACGAAAAGAAAGGAAAAAAAATTAAATTTTTAGGCGCGAAGTTTGTAAAGGACGCTATAAGGATGTCGAACGCGACGCGCCATTTTGAAATTTCATTCACAATGAATTTTTAAGGAATGAAAATCGAAATTTGCCTGCAAACGGGATAAACTTTGCATTTAGATATTTTAATAATCGAAATAAAATATTCATTAACGCTATTGGCTAATATACCGGGTTTGAAGAATTTTAATCAAAATACTAAGTCACGTGGGTAAACCTCACAAAATATGATGTAAGACCACCGCTCGCCACCAGATGTAGTGTACACCCTTATTATTTTACTTCCTTCATTATTTACTCTACTTTCTGCTCTCTATTTATTCTCTATCGGCTCTTTCTTTCATTTATCACTTTGTTTCTCTACACTCTTTTTGCCGTATCGTATAAAGATTCCGGTAGCCACGCCGAGACCTAGACTCCAAGACTCTGAAAGTCCGTTACAAAACGAAGGGGGAAGTTATTAATACTCTTTTTTAACACTTGTGAAGGTTTTATTGATTCCGAAAATGGTTTAGTTAATTTAGGGGATGCGAGTATGAAATTTCTATTATAATAATTTAGGTCGGAGAGGAACACACAATTAATTAATTTTACGTTACATTTCGTCAACTTACGCGTAACGCGCCTGCCTCAAGACTGACTCCCTTATGGGTAGGCCACTCTTTTTCGGCCCCTATTCAGGACTGCCAACTCTAACCATTTTAAACAATTTAAATCTAACATACTTTTTCGTAATTTCATAATTATTAGTAAATGATTTACATTAAACATTATCTTATTTAATTAAACAGAAATTAATATTCTTAACTAAGCATTACTACACAACACTTGTGTTGAGCTGTGGGATCTATCACCACAAAGCCTTAATTTTACTACCTTAAACTATACCCAATCTATCAACATATGTATGGAAAACTGATGAGTGGGTAGTTGGGAGGTAACGAAAATGGTTCACTGAGTAGGTAGGTAGTTAATCTAACAATCATTAAATTCCTTTTATGTCAATAACTGGGTGGATGAAACCAATTGGTTGCTCACCAGAGTTATTCTCCACACTAGTATTTATATACTGTGTGGGAGGAGCGTGCTCGGTAGTGGAGATACATTACCGCTCAACCAACCGAGGAATAAACCAAGACAACGCTGGTACGAGAAGCCCCGCGAAAAGGGGAACGAAAACGAAGAACGGGGCGAGAGGACGTACCAGAAAAGTGCGCTCTCGAAAACATAACCGGAGAAGGGAGACACTCCGATAACAAAAAGTAAGTGACTAATTGAGTTTTTACACCAGTAAGTTATAAGCATTAAATTAAGCTGGGTCAGACAAGTTAGGCCTACATTGTGGCCTAAGACCCAGCATCAACTCATAGCTTAACAAAGGTGAAGGTAGATTGCCCTAACCTAATTCTTGTGAGGAATCCTACTGTGGACCTCAATTTATCTGCCCGCTCTGGACCATTTCCGGAATCTCTAGGCTGACCCTCTAGGCTAGACTTGATCTACTCTATAGTTAGACTGGAGATATAAGGGGTGGGTTAATTGTGGACCAATTCATACAGAGCATTTTTCGCAGTGGTGGTCCGTGTGTGGGGAATTTACAAACCTTAAGCTTACTTAACAAAAATTGCAGAATTAGGCTAAATGGTCTAGCCTAAGCCTAACCTGAGCAAGCCTAATTAGGTCTACAACCTAGGGCCTAACTAGGAAACATTTACATTAAAGGAGTCTCATTCTCTAATAAGCTTAGACCTGAGTGACACACAAGTACTTGGGGGGGATTAAACCAAATTTGAACTTGACTGTTTTGTCTGTGCTCTCTCTTCTCTGGTAATTTCTTCTTGTCCTATATTTCATTACGATCCCAGTTAAACAATTTTGACTTAGACATGGACAGTGCAGAATGAAAAAGTTAAAAAAGAAAAGGGGGGCAAAGTTGGGAGCTGTTACAAAGGCTGTGAACACTTTTAACAATATTACACAACCAGGTAAGAAAAATATAGAGTGTAATTATTAAATTAGAAATTAAAAAGAAGGAAATAATAGCCATTAATGAGAGTATTTCAGAGTTAGTTGAATCCGAAATGGCTGAAGAACAATTGATAGACCTTTACGCTGATGATGATGATCAGGTAAGCTCAATTGAACAGCAAATAAGGGAACTACGGTCTCGGTTGACTGACTTAACACCAAAAAAACCTAATTCTGATTTTAATCAAAGTAGGGCTAACCTTCAACAAAATTTAAGTGGCATGCAAAATCCTGAGTCACAAGAATTGAGGGCTCAGTTACCCATTTTGCAAATACCAACATTTGAAGGGGACACGGTACAATTCCCATCTTTCATTGACAAATTTGAGAATTTAATAGGTAATAAACCTTATATTTCAACTGTTGAAAAGTTTAGTTACTTAACTAGTTCTCTTAAAGGCCCAGCCCATAACCTGATAGCCTATTTACCAGCCGTAGGGGATTCATATGAAGTAGCTATTGATCTTTTAAAACGTAATTACGTTAATAAAGATGTGATTATATATGAATTATCTCAACAAATTTTGAATTTGCACCCATAAAAGATAACCATAGTGATATGGAAAATTTTTATACAAAATTAGAAGCTATTATAGGACAACTGGTTAGCAATGAGATAGATATTAAAACTTCATCTTGGCTTATACAAAGCATAGTACTTAGGTGCCTTCCTTCGAGGGTTAAAGATAATTTAATTCTAAAGACGGGAGAAAATTATCCTAATTTAACACAAATAAGACAACACTTCCCCAATATCCTAACTAATTACAACTTGAGAGATTTTCCAACACATAAGACCCAGACTATGGATAAACCAAAGACTGTTCCCAGAGACCAACTAGCTACAGCCAAACAGACAAAACTTGATATTGTAGAATCAAATGTGACCAACTACAAAACACGAACACCTACATTACAGAACTTTAATGTAACTGCTGCCTCAACTTACACACCATATTGCAAATTTTGTGCAAGTAATGAACACAGTAGTACTGGGTGTGACAAATATTCAGATTTTAACCAAAGGGCTAAAAGATGTGAACAGTTGAACCTGTGTAAAAAGTGTACTGGCCAGGGACATTATAAGAAAGACTGTAAATCTAGGTTAAGATTCAAGTGTAAGTTTTGTAAAAGTTTACGACATGTCTCATCAATGTGTGATTCACCAAAGTGTCCAAATAATAGTACTCAAACTCAAAAGATACCTCCCCCAAACAAAGGTAATCAAGAAAATGCCACTTTCATGGGACATTCTGCTTGTTCAAACAATGTAACAAGAAATACTGAGATTCTTTTACCAACTATTACTTTGGACTTAGTGAATAGTGAGGGTAGTACCACTCCAGTGAGATGTCTTATAGACTGTTGTTCTCAACAAACATTTGTTTCAAAAAATTTAGTTAATAAATTGGGTTTGATACCAAACCCGAATGAACAAAACTTCAATATTGCGTCTTTGTTAAGGATAACTCGGACAAAAATAGCTATAAGACAATTGACCTGGAACTATATTTAGAAAGTAAATTCAAGAAAATTGAAGCAGTTATTATTTCTAAAGTAGGACAAACAAACTGGTTATACCCAAACTAGAACAAACCATAAATCATTTGAAAAAACACTACAAAATAGCTGATAGACATATCACTAACAACACAATAGCTAACATTGAAATGCTAATAGGGGCAGATTATATTAATCTTATTCATAAGGGCATAGTAGAGATAGGTAATGGTATAGCTATTCAGACTCCATCAGGGATAGCCCCTTTGGGTGACCTATCAGACTACAACCTAGACCTAAACCAAAACAGTGCATGACCAACAAATACTATGTGCCTCAACTCAGTCCTACATAACACCTGTAAGAATAGCAACACTTTGAATAATATTATCTCAACTGAGAACATTAATTCATCATTATCAAATGAAACTTTGGATGAGGCAATTCAAACTTTATGGTTACTAGAATCTGTGGGATACATGACACACATCAAACTTCAGAAGATCAGTTAATGGTAGAAAGATTTGAAGACACCATTCAGTGTAAAGACAATAGTTATTTTATTGAGTTACCTTGGAAAATAAATTGTCCAACTTTAAGAGATAATCTCAAAGTAGCTAAAGGACATTTATATAAAGTAATGAAAAAACTCAAACAAGAAAATAATGTAAAAATATATAATAATGTCTTCAAAGAACAGCTACAGAAAGGCTTCATTGAAGAAGTAACAGATAACCCTTTTAAAAAAGATGGTTGTCATTATTTAACCCACAGGGGGGTTTATCGACAAGATGCCCCAACAACAAAACTTAGAGTAGTATATAATTGTAGCCTCAAAGACAGTGATAAAACACAGCTTGATTGCTTGATTGAGGGTCCTAATCTCATTTCTGACCTTGTGAAGATCTTACTGAGGTTCAGGTTAGACAAATATGCTGTACAAAGTGACATTTCGAAGGCATTTTTGAGAATAAATCTTAAAATGAATATGATAAGAACCAACTTAGGTTCTTATGGTTCAAGGATCCATTTGATTTGAATAAAGGGTTCATAACCTATAGATTTAATGTTGTGTTGTTTGGAGCCAATTGCTCACCTAGCCTATTAGCATTGACAATTAAACATCATTTAAACCAGTTTAATAACTCTCTAACATTGAACTTCCTTAAGGAACATTTTTACGTAGACAATCTAATAGGCTCAACGACAACAAAATCTGAATTATCTGAAGTCTATGAACACTCTCAAAACATTATGCAACAAGGTAACTTTGAACTTAGAGAGTGGATTTCAAATAATGAGGATTTAAACAAAAAGATTTTAAAAGATAATAATGGTCTTACTGAGCCATCAGACAGAGTTAAAACTTTAGGTATGAACTGGTATTTGGATGCAACTTCTAACAGTCATGATTCAATCTGTACTAAAGGTTTTAAACTTGATGAGGAAGCAAATACTAAAAGACAAATATTATCAGAGGCTTCCAAAATTTTTGATCCTATGGGTCTATTCCTGCCTTCAACAATAAAATCAAAGATTCTCCTCCAAGAAATTTGGAGGACAAATGTTGGGTGGGATGATCCAATAACAAATGAAAATCAAAAATCTTGGAAGAAGTTAGCTACTGATTTAACAAAAGTGCAGAACATTAAAATTCAAAGGTGCTGTGGGTTTAGGGATAAGCCCCAGAGGCTTCATGTGTTTGCTGATGCAAGCACACAAGCTTATGGTGCTGTGCGTATCTTGTAAGCCCTACAGAAAGTCATCTAATTTATGCAAAAGGGAAAGTTGCACCTCTCAAACCTACCCGAACCATACCTCAGTTGGAACTATTGGCTGCTACATTAGCCATTAAAACCATTTCATTGCTTAAGGATGCTTACTATGATGTGTTCATAACTAATATCCACGTCTGGCTTGACAGTCAGATTTGTCTTGCCTGGATACGGAATGATAGCATTAATAGTAAGAATATCTTTGTAAGAAATAGGCTAAAAGAAATAGCTGACGCTAATGAAAGCCTACAAGTAAACTTTCACTATGTTCCAACTAAACAGAATCCAGCAGACTTTCTGACCAGAGGTTTATCCTACAAGTTGTTGAAGTCAAACAAAACTTGGTTTATGGGACCTAAGTGGCTCTGTAATACAGACCAATGGCCTGTGGAACAAGTTAACTTGACATTAAATTTAATCTTTTCAAATGAAAAGGTTGAACCAATCACTAATTATGAAAAGTATTCTGATTTCAACAAACTTGTCAGGGTGACAGCCTACTGTTTGAGGTTTGCTCACAACTGTTTAGCTATAATTAACAAACAGCTAAATAAAAACAATCATAATTATACAGAAGTTGCAACCCAATATTGGATAGGCCAGGCCCAACAAAAAGAGTACAATAAAGAGTTAGAATTCTTAACAAATGGGAAACAAACAAAGAACCTGTACCATCAGTAGTTGTGGATCTAAACTTGTTCAGAGATGAGGAAGGCCTTCTAAGGTGTAAAGGGAGATTAGACAAATCAAAACTGTCATACAAAAGCAAAAATCCAATCCTTTTACCTAGATTTAGCTATTTGACAACATTAATCATCAGAAAAATACACAATGATGTATATCATTGGGGGTACCACAGACACTAACTACATTAAGAAAAACTTATTGGATACCCAAGGGAAGGATCACTGTTAAAACAGTCCTGAGTGAGTGTGTCACATGTAGGCGTATTCATGCTAGGCCCTATAGGAAACCAAATCCTCCTGCTTTGCCAGAGGAGAGAGTTACTCTCAACAGACCCTTTGAGACTGTAGGCATTGACTATACAGGAGCATTGAATGTAGGGGTGGGTGACACGGAACAAAAAATGTACATTGTACTGTTTACATGTGCAGCCTCACGAGCTGTTTATTTGGATATTGTGGAGGACCTAACAGCAGATCTTTTGTTGCTGTCTTTAAGAGATTCTGTGCACGACATTCAGTACCCAAGACAGTTTGGACTGACAATGCTACATATTTCAAAGCTGGTGAACAAGTCATCCACGACTTGTTAAGCAATGAAAATCACACAATTATATATACAAAATCAAAACATAAAGTGGAAGTTATTCCAGTTGCCTCTCCTTGGTATGGTTCTATCTGGGAGAGGAATATACAAACAGTAAAGAATTGCTTGAAGAAAGCAATTGCAAAAAACAGATACACTTATTTGGGTTACTCACTCTCCTGGCTGAGATTGAGAACATCATTAACAATAGGCCACTCACTTATGTGAGTGACAACATTAATGACCCAGAACCATTAACTCCAATCATTTGATTCGGGGAGAACAAGTTAGTCTCCTGCCGGACTACAATATAGACTCTTCAGAAGACCCAAACTGGACTCAACGACATGATGAGCTCCAGACTAAGTTACAACATTTAACTAGAGTTAAAGCTCATTTCATTAAACAGTGGAAAAATGAGTACTTGATGGGTCTAAGGGAGAGACATAAACAAATGACTAAGAAGGATTGGTCTGACACAATTAAGGTAGGGGACCTTGTTCTCATACATGACAGTACTCCAAGACAAAACTGGCCTCTGGCTAGAGTTTCAGAACTCAGACCAGGGGCAGATGGGGTAACAAGAGTGGTCAAATTAAGGACTTCAACGGGTGACACAACAAGAGACATTTCTCTTTTGTACCCTTTAGAGTCTGGACCCAAAACAATGGACTTTGGAGAACCTTCTCCACTGACAGTAACAACTGGAGACACTGAACTTCCAGTAACTATTCCTTTGACAGTAGGAGTGGTAACGCATCCTACTACAACATTGACAGACACAAGACCTCAGCGACAAACAGCATTAAAAGCGCGACTATTTTTCAACAAAAAATAGATGCTGGGGAATTGTAATTTTATCTTCTAACTTTCATTTTTCTTTTCTTATGGTAAAGACCATAGACAGTTTCATCCTATGGATGTATATTTTATCTTCTAATTAAATGCTACACCTTCTCCATGAGAAGGTGAGGATAGGCACTGTTAATCAGATTAACAGGCATTTACAGTTAAATAGTTAGCTAGTCTACACTCAGACAAAAATTGGTGACAATGACACCAAAATTTTTTCTCCCGGGGCCCCCAGTATATGGAAAACTGATGAGTGGGTAGTTGGGAGGTAACGAAAATGGTTCACTGAGTAGGTAGGTAGTTAATCTAACAATCATTAAATTCCTTTTATGTCAATAACTGGGTGGATGAAACCAATTGGTGCTCACCAGAGTTATTCTCCACACTAGTATTTATATACTGTGTGGGGGAGCGTGCTCGGTAGTGGAGATACATTACCGCTCAACCAACCGAGGAATAAACCAAGACAACGCTGGTACGAGAAGCCCCGCGAAAAGGGGAACGAAAACGAAGAACGGGGCGAGAGGACGTACCAGAAAAGTGCGCTCTCGAAAACATAACCGGAGAAGGGAGACACTCCGATAACAAAAAGTAAGTGACTAATTGAGTTTTTACACCAGTAAGTTATAAGCATTAAATTAAGCTGGGTCAGACAAGTTAGGCCTACATTGTGGCCTAAGACCCAGCATCAACTCATAGCTTAACAAAGGTGAAGGTAGATTGCCCTAACCTAATTCTTGTGAGGAATCCTACTGTGGACCTCAATTTATCTGCCCGCTCTGGACCATTTCCGGAATCTCTAGGCTGACCCCTCTAGGCTAGACTTGATCTACTCTATAGTTAGACTGGAGATATAAGGGGTGGGTTAATTGTGGACCAATTCATACAGAGCATTTTTCGCAATATGCGTCTAATCGATTTTTAAACATGTTTATAGACGTGCTACTAATTACTTCTACCGGCAAACTATTCCACCTATTTACTATTCTATGCGTAAAAAAAGTTTTTGGCAACTGCTGTCTCGAACCTTCTACTCGTCAACTTACACCCGTTATTTCTAGTCCTATTATATTGAGATATTTCGAAAAAGCTATCTCTATCTACGTTATCGAACCCATTCATAATTTTGAAAACCTGGATTAGATAACTGTGTTCGTAATTGTGTATGTCCTCCGTGGTGGCGGAGGGGACCAACAATTTTACGTGGGTTCCGAACCACAAGATGGAGCGGAGTCGTGTTGGGCTAATGTTGGTCGTTGATGGAGCGGAGTCGTGTTGGGCTAATGTTGGTCGTTGATGGAGCGGAGTCGTGTTGGGCTAATGTAGCGAATGGCGTTCCTCAGGGTTCTGTATTGAGCCCCTTGTTTTTTCTTATATATACTGTATATTCGATTTAGATGTCGGCCTAGTCAGTACAGTTTCAAAGTTTGCGGATGACACGAAGCTGGGTGGTAAGGCGATTAATGACGAAGATAGAGGTAAAATCCAGGAAGATCTGAATAAAATCGTTGATTGGTCAGTCACATGGCAAATGAGATTTAACGTCGATAAGTGCAAAATTTTGCATATAGGTTCGCGTAACGGTAATTTTGCGTATAGTATGTCAGGGAAAGAGTTAACAAGCATAGAGCAGGAAAAAGATTTAGGAGTTATAGTCACTAGTGATTTAAAAGTAGCGAAACAAAGTACAGCAGCGGTCAATAAGGCGAACAAAGTGTTAGGTTTTATAGCTCGGAATTTTGAGTACAAATCGCGCGATATTATAGTTCCTCTTTATAAATCATTAGTTAGACCCCATTTGGAGTACGCGATCCAATTTTGGAATCCGCATATGCGCAAAGATATAGACAAAATCGAAAGAGTTCAAAGACGAGCAACTAAGATGATTCCGTCGCTTATGTCAAAGTCGTACGAGGATAGGCTTAAGGAGTTAAAATTGACTACAATCGAGACCAGGAGGCTAAGGGGTGATCTAATCCAGGTGTTCAAAATTATGAATGGGTTCAATACGTAGATAGAGATAGCTTTTTCGAAATATCTCAATATAATAGGACTAGAAATAACGGGTGTAAGTTGACAAGTAGAAGGTTCGAGACAGCAGTTGCCAAAAACTTTTTTGCGCATAGAATAGTAAATAGCTGGAATAGTTTGCCGGTAGAAGTAATTAGTAGCACGTCTATAAACATGTTTAAAAATCGATTAGACGTATATGTTCATACATTGGGTATAGTTTAAGATAGTAAAATTAAGGCTTTGTGGGGATAGATCCCACAGCTCAACACAAGTGTTGTGGGATATAGGGAGGCAGCATCTTGGGTTAGGGGATACTCTGTCCTTACACACCCTATTTAAAGTGATTCGTCTGCCGAGCGGTGCCCCCGATAGTACTGTGAGGTATTGAAAAACTCATGATCTTCACTTGCCCAACAAACACCTTTAAATGGGAGACCCAAAATGGGTGCACACACATTTCTACATTACTGTACAGTCTTTACAGCCACACCTACACTTTTCCTCCTAAGTACATATATTGTAATGTATACGGTTGTAAATTGTGACTTGGTCCGCAATTGATATGGACCGTGACTTATTTTTGGTTGGGAAGGTACTGGCATTGATGGATACCGTAATGAAATTGACTGGATTCTTTGGACCTGATATATTTTTGCATGTCGGTTATAAATAGATATAGAGTGTAACATATTTGTGGATAGTAGTCTATTATTACTTGATTCCCTGGATCCAGAGATTCTATCTTTAGTTTTAAATTGATAATTAATTAGTTTTAAATTGATAATTATTTAGTTTTGTAAAAATTGGTTGTTGCCAATGTACAGGCAGTTTTTACATAGTGGAGCCACCTCGATGGGCCGACGTGGCCCCTAGTGTACCCACTATAAAAATTTCTTATGTTCTTATGCTCCTTGTGGTTCGGAACCCACGTAAAATTGTAGGTCCCCTCCGCCACCACCACGGAGGACATGCACAATACACAATTACGAACACAGTTAGGTAGACCAGCCATGAGTGGATCCTAGGGTCTTTGTTGGTCTGAAACATTATAACATTATCATAACAATATATATATATATATATATATATATATATATATATGTTAACCCCTCCGTGTATGGCCCTGGGTTGGTTCGGAATCGACGGGGGTTATGGTTTAGGAGGCAGCAACGAATGTTACTTACAATAGTGTCTTCTATAATACTCTCCGAGTTCTTCTGTAGTGGCTCGGAGGACTCCGTGGAAACTTACTAACTTTGCTGAAGATTTCCTGATGCTTCTTTTATCGGGAAATTATGTTTCGCTCTGTTTAAGACTAAGCTCTTTCTAAGTTCCTCGATTCTTCTTATAATGGATCGGGAAGGTTTAAGGACTAAGTTTTCTGAAGAGAGTAAGACTCGAAGGAGAAGATAAAGACGACTTCTTACTGTACTTTACTACTAATATTTACAGGTAGTGCTCAGCCTCTGAATTGACTTCTGAATGAATATGGATAACTTTACTGGGATTTATATACTCCGTTTCTACTAACATCATCATTATTAAATTTTGAAAGGCTGTATTATTTTTGCAAAATAATTAAAAATAAAGTAATATTTTTTGTTGTGACACTGGCTAAACATAAACAAAGATATAGGAAGAGGAAGCCATATTTTTAGCTTAAACCGCGTATTTTCAGATCTGTTGTTTTCCTGATCCGCCGCGTTAATTAGAAACGGAAATTGAACTATGCTTTCTTATATTAAGATAAAAATTAAAGATTTAAGGCAAAAACATGACTCCATCTTTTATAACGAAAAGAGAATGCATCTAATCTAAAAAGTGATTAAGAAAAGAATGCGTCACCTATTATTTGGCAAAAATAGGAAGCAACTTTGAAATTTATCCCAATGACAAAATAATTAAAAAAAAAACTAATATTATTAATAAACATAAATTTATAAGTACATTTCGCTTCCGCTGCGGTCAGCAAAATTCGAACACTCGTATAAACATGAGATCGCGAGAAATTACTTAATTTAAAAAAAAAAGACAAACAAAAATACATGTGAACGTATGTGCATTGTGCATGTGTGTATGAATTTAACAACAAATAACTCCCTATGTAAAAATCAATAATTAAATATAAGATCATACAGGAATTATTCGTTTTTACACACATTATATATATATATATATATATATATTATATTTATATTATAATATATATATATATATATATATATATATATATATATATATATAAAATGAACAATGAATAATTCCTATATAATCAAGTATTCATTTTTACATAAGAACCAAAATCGCCTAACGCGAGTTTGGATAAAATTTTTATTTGTTGCTTTCTATTTTTGCGGTTTCACAACCATGCGACCTACCATTTCTATGGTTAAGTTGAATCCATGTTGTGTCATTGAAGGTTCGTTGTGAGAAACGAATGTCCCTTAATTTCATTCCCTTAAAGTACAAACAAGACTATTGACGGTTTAGATCGTTTAACATTTCCATCACAATATTACCCATATCTCCATTTTCCATTTATTATAGAATTTATTATAATTAATTATTGATGTATTGCATCTAACCCTCATCCCTAAATTTTATTAGATTATGCATGCATATTGAATGTGGTATGATTTGATCCCTTGTTTGTACTTCTTTATTCATTTACTTAATTATTCCTCAAATGTACCCAGTTCCTTAATATTTGTCGTATATTTAATTAATAGTTTCACTCACTCTTTGTCTCTAATTCGTTTCTTCTAATTTCTCCCAATAATGACTTGTACTGTACGTACGAATTAAATAACTATGGTGTATTAATTATGAATTGACGTATGGCATAATTTTAATAACTATGACGTCATAAAGTAGCTAAATTCCCTTCACATTTTCCCGTCATTAATTTCCCTTCATCATATCTCTAGTATACAATGTATGGTAAATTCTTTAACATAAAAATAAAAACTTTACACTCTATACGTCATTATTTATATGTTGTTCAGTCATACGTCCATTTCCTTTCTTGACCTTTATCTTTTGTTAATTTTATTAATTATTCATTCAGCTACCTATTGTCTACCTATTATCAACCTATTGTGCTACTACCAATATGTGTACAAAACTTTATGCATTCGTACATGTTCGCAAATGATCATGATCACGTACATAATTACGTACATGTAAATACGTCCACATGTATTATTTTTACTTTTTCTTTTAAGTGCGTTCACCTCTCAGAAACTGCTCATTTATGCTGATTCAAGGTGTTCGAATTCCGCTGACCAGACGAAAGCGAGCGCTTTTGAGGTGAAAATCTCCTCTCGCTTGCTTCTAATTTATAAAACATTATTATGTGTGTTATGTTATTATATATATATATATTAGGGTGATTCAAAAAAATCAAAGTTTTTTTTTTAATTGTTCAACCTGTATTTTTGTTCCCCATGAGAAAAAAGTAGTGTATGCCAAATTTGGTGAATTTTAAATAACATTTACTATGTGCTACCAGGCGTCAAAGTTTCCCTTTTTTTTTCAATTTGTTTGTTTTTACAACTTATGATTTTATGTTTAACTGTTTATATTTCAGAATTTTTAATTAATGGTTTATATACTAGCTTGCTTTTAATTGTTGTTTGGAACTCGTAATTTTGATACCAATTAATCGATTATGGAAGCTAGGCCTAACTCACCATCACCTAGTTGCTCAGTTGGGAGAAGTTCTACAAGAAAAGAAACTGAAGTATTGCTAATTGGGCAGCCCTCTGCAGTACTAAAACATCCGTATTACCATCAGAGAAGGAAATGATGGCCCTCTTCATGCACTACAGAAATATTAAAAAGCGAGGCATTAGAGAATCATGCTACTCTACTGCAGATGATGTGCTAGCAGTTTGGAAAAAACAGGAATACCAGCAAAACAGAGTACATGTAGTAGATAAAATTCAAGGAATACTGAAGGAATGGCAGCTGCTTAAGAAAAACAAAGCAAACAAATTGAAAAGATCACAAAATTTAAATAATAAAGAAGAAAAATGGAAAGATAAACTGAACTGGAAAACTTATTTGACATTGCTCATGAGAATGCTATGCAGCTTATAAAAATAGAAGATGATAAGAAATTCTTGAAAATGCAACGTGAGAAAGGACGTCATGGAAAAATGGGTACCATTGATAAGGCTGTTGCTAAAAAAAGATCAAAGAGCAGCAGAAAAGCAACATTATGAAAAGAGGAAAGCAGAAGAAGAGATCAAAAGAAAGAAGAATGAAGAGGCTGTCATACTCACCAGTACATCATCAGAATCAGAGGAGAGTAAAAGTGATGATCTGGTTTCTGTGCTGCACAACCTTCAACATGGAAAAGTAAGGTAGGCAAACGTAGAAAATTGTTTGATGATAAATTATTTGGAAGTCTTGATGTTGCAAAATTGAGTGACAGAAATGCGTCTCTAGTTTTAATGCCAACAATCAGACATCGCTTGAATGTGGCATCTGCGAACAAATAAAATGCATGTGTTTCGACACAACGGCAGCCAATACTGGTCCTAGAAATGGTGCAGCTATTCTTCTAGAACAAAAATTTGACAACGATTTATTGTGGCTGGCATGTCGACACCACATATTTGAAATTATGCTGGAAGCTGTTGTTTCAAAGTCTTTATCACCATCTTCTGGCCCAGATATAGTCCTTTTTAAGAAGTTCAGAGAAAAATGGTCAAGCATTAATAAGGAGGACTACGAAACAGTATTATCAGATCCAGATATCTATGAAAATATTCATGACATCAAAGATGACATAATTATATTTGCAGCAAATCAACTAGACACATTCCAACCAAGAGACGATTACCTAGAACTGTTGCAGTTAACAATTATTTTTTTGGGAGGTGAACCAAAAGGTGGAATCAAATTTAAACATCCAGCGGGACTTCATTGGGCTAGGTGGATGGCCAAAATTACATATTCATTAAAATTTTTTGTTCAAATCTCAGTTCAAAATTTCAGTAAAAGACAAAAAAGGACTAAAAGACATCTGTCTATTTGCTACTAGGTTATATGTAAAGGCATGGTTTACAGCTCCTATGCCATCTTGCGCTCCTCGTCTTGATCTGGAATTATTACAGAATCTTGTAGTCTACAAACAAATAAATGACACAATTGCATTTGTTGCTATTAAAAAACTGTTAGGTCACCTCTGGTACCTATCAGAAGAACTGGTAGCGTTGGCCTTTTATGATGATGAAGTGCCTACTGAAACAAAAAACAAAATGGTAAAGGCCTTGCAAAATACAAAAGAAACTCTTCCTGCAAAACAGGCTTTCTAGATCCTGCACTTATTCTAACGAAGAAATTAGAAGATTTTGTCACATCAAATACTCAAAGATTCTTTACAATAACAGAATTTAGTTCAAAATTTTTACTCAAAGATGCTAAAGAATGGCATAATGATGAAGAGTTTAACTCCGCTAAGAAATCTATCAAACAGTGGAGTCATGAATGATATAGCGGAAAGAGGAGTAAAATTAATGGATGAATATAATAAAATACTAACACATGATGAAGATCAAAAACAATTCTTGCTACAAGTAGTGAAAAACTACAGGGCTGTTTACCCTGATAGAAAAAAGAAACATTGATGAAGTAAGGACAGCTAATGTCTCAAATATCATGCTAGTTTAATTATGCATGCTTGTGGTTATGGTAGGACCTACGGTACGGGGGAGCTTTCCACATTAAAAAAAGCAATGCGCCTTGTACTGTACCTCCTGGATGGTGTGGAAAAATTTGACAATTTGAGTCATTCTGTCAATTTTTAATTGCTGGTAGCAACCCTTAAAAATTAAAAATTTGCTAAAATATTTTAGGATAGTTATTTTTATGCTGAAATTAACCATTTAAAGGGTTGAACACATAAAAAAAAAAAAAATTTTTTTAGCCCCATATTTGAATCACCCTAATATATATATATATATATATATATATATATATACCGTATGTGCCCATGTACTTTGCGTTATATTCCTAACATCTTAGTTGTCTATAAATATGAAACACTGTAAAAACAAAATAGAGCTATAGTTAACTGTTTAATTATAATTAACTGTAATAATTTAATATGATGTAATTAATGTACTTTAATGAAACTGTAATTGACGATAATAAGTGAATGTGAATTAATTCGTAATTATAATCATAGTTGTAGTAAACGAAAATTACAATGTACTTAAAAATGTACTTAGACTGTACTCAATGTACTACTCCGACATTATGTCGCCATTTAGGAATATATACTCGGCGATATTATTATTATTTTTTGTTATTTAGTTTTTCGTTTTATTTTAGAATCTTTCAAAATTCTGATGTGTTAAAATTATGCTTAACGTCCAAGAAGTGTTTAGATCTCCAGTTAAAGGGAGGAACTCAACCTTCAACTGCACTCCCCAAAATTTAGACTTATTTAATTCTTATATTGTAAATTCAGTCACTCCTGTCTGTCTTAGCAGCCCTTCAGCGAGGAGGTTGGAGCCCTCCTCGAGGAGGCCGAGAGCCTCCTCAATTTTAAATTCCGGCCTGAGCCATGGTCGAAAGAGGTCGAACCTCTCCCCCCTGTAAAAGTCTAATCTAACTTAGAAGCTGAGTATTACCTGTACATTTTAGCAGTAAATTACAGTAAAAGAAAGTTTTTTATCTTTTCCTTCGAGCCATGCTCTCGTCCGAGAACTCAGTCAATAAAGTAGAGAAAAATAATTTCCCGATACGTTATAAGAAGAATCTGTGAACCGTCAGATAATTTAGTAAGTTTTCACAGAATCCTCCGATCCACTATAAGAAGAAATCGGAGAGTAGTATAGAAGAAACTATTGTGAGTAACAAATCCGTTGATGCCTCCTAACCAGAACCCCCGTCGACTTCGAACCAACCAAGGCCAAAGAAAAAGGCGGTTAACATATATATATATAATATATATATATATATATATATAATATATATATATATATACACACATACATATATATATATACACACACACATATATATATATATACACACACATACATATATATATATATATACATATATATATATATATATATACGTATATAATATATATATATATATATATACTGTGTATATATATATATGTATATATATATATACATATAATATACATAAATAATATATATACATATAATATACATAAATAATATATATATACATATAATATACATAAATAATATATATATATATACATATAATATACATAAATAAATATATATATATATACATATAATATACATAAATAATATATATATATACATATAATATACATAAATAATATATATATACATATAATATACATAAATAATATATATATACATATAATATACATAAATAATAATATATATACATATAATATACATAAATAATATATATATACATATATATACATAAATAATATATATACATATAATATACATAAATATATATATATATATATATAAATAATATATATATATATTATATATAAATAATATACATATACATAATAAATAATATAATATATATATATATATATGTAAAAAGTGAACAATGAACAATTCCCACCATCATTATATGAATTCATTGTCCATTTTTACATAAGAACCAAAATCGCTTAACGCGAGTTTGGATAATAATTTTACTTGTAGCTTCCTATTTTTGTTCATGTCACAACCCTACGATCTACCCTTTCTATGGTTTAGTCGTATCCATTATCCTTTTTCCATTTGTTATAAAAGTTATTATAATTAATTATGAATTGTCTTGCATCTCACCCTCGACCCTAGATTATGCATACACATTGCATGTAACAGGATTGGAACCCGTAGTTGTACTTCTTAGTCATTACTACCCACTTTTTGTCTCTAATTCATCTTTCTAATAATGACTTATAACTATGACGTCACATTTTCCCGTCATTTATTTCCCTAAGGACTAAACACTCTATAGAAGTCATTATTTATATGTTATGTAGTATAAATATAAATTATTCAACCACACTCATTCTTACATTCATATCTTATCTTGACCATTATCCAATATAAATTTTATTAAAATATTCATTTTACTCGTGTCGGCGCGAAACTTTAGGTTCGTTCGAGAACGCGAAAAAACGTTCTCGTATTATTTTTTCATTTTTATTTTTAATTATATGACCTCCCGAGGTGAACTCAAGACAATGCTTAGTAAGAGATCACATTCCGCTCATCGCAGCAGAATTCGAACGCTCAAAGTTAAAAAGTCTCCTTTCGCTTTGATTCGAATTTATAACATTATCATGTGTTATGTTATATTATGTGTTATGTGCCCATGTACTTTGTACTATATTTCTAACATCTTAATTGTCTATTAATATGAAACACTGTCAAAACAAGACAAAGTTATAGTAACTGTTAAATTGTAATTAACTGTAAATTAACAATAACTTGTAATGTACTTCAGTGAAACTAATTAAATGTAATGATTTAATTTATAATGTAAGAATGTACTTTAATAGAAGTGTAATTAAACAATGAGTGAATATGAATTAATTGGTAATTGTAATCGTAATTGTAATGAACCAAAATTGTAATGAATCAGCGATAGTTGTTCTTTTTTATTTATATTTTTTTTAGTCGAAATCTTTCAAAAAACATCTGATCATGTGTTTAAAAAGGGGGGAAATTTAACCTTCAACTGTTCTCCCTCAAACATTTAAGTTATATTATACGTATATTTGTAAAAATACACCACTTCATTTATTGCACTTCTGCATTAGACTTCAGATTACGACTTCGTCATTGGACTTCATCAGAGAACTTCATTCGAGACTCTTCTTTGGACTGCAGCCTCGCTGCGGGGGAGGGGGCAGAGGCCCCTTGCCCCTTAACAAGAACGCCTCGTCTATACGAGACACCCCAGACCCAGCCAGGATAAGAAGAAGAAGATAAGAAGATTATTCTAAGAAGAGGATTCTAACAACTGGCGACCCTGCATCAGGATCTTAAGAAGATTCTAAAAAGCTGGCGACCTACTACCAGGATAAAAATCAAGACGACTCCATAGGGACATAGAAGAAGATATGGGGTCTAACATATTGGAGACCCTTTACCAGGATCTTAACAGATTTTAAGAAGATGTTTAACCAGAAGATGTTTAACCAGAAGATGTTTAACAAGAAGATTTTAACCAGAAGATGTTTAACAAGAAGATGTTTAACAAGAAGATGTTTAACAAGTGGCCACTCTTTGGCCAAGCTAGAAATTACCCTGCATCAGGATAAAAAGAAGATTTTAAGAAGATTATTTTAAGAAGAGGCCACTCTTTGGCCAAGAATAGAAATTACCCTGCATCAGGATAAAAAGAAGATTTTAAGAAGATTATTTTAAGAAGAGGCCACTCTTTGGCCAAGATAGAAATTACCCTGCATCAGGATTAAAAGATTATTTTAAGAAGAAGATTACTTTAAGAAGAAGATTACTTTAAGAAGATTTTTAAGAAGAGGCCACTCTTTGGCCAAGATAGAAAATTACCCTGCCTCAGGATAAAACCAGTTGACCGGCGTGTCACGACTTCTAGTTCGTAACATCCACCCTTGACCGGTGTGTCACGACTCCAAGTTCTTCACGCCTAGTTTTCATCCAGGAACAAGTAGCCAGCAAGACGTCTTCAGGACACGTCTCTAAGGATTTCGCCGTAGGAATCTTGTTAAGTAAGAGTTGTTTTTTTTAAGAAATTTATAAACACTTGAAAAAAAAAATCAGTACTATTAACAGTTAATATTTAGTATGGAGCCAGAATTAACACAAAACACAGTGAACACTTCAGACACCAGTGATACATTAATTGTAACAGAGTTAATTGTAACAGTTATTTTCAAGAGTTATTTTCACTGTTATATTCAGTATAGAATAATTTTATTTTATGTACCTTCCCGTACATTAGAGTGAAATGTTGTTTACCTTTTTTTTATTTTTTGTTTGCAAATTTTTTTCAATTACTGAATTGAATTGACTTGCAAATTAAGAGAGAGAGAGTTTACAGAGTTTAGAGAGAGTTTAGAGATTTATAGAAATACTTGAAGCAGTTTCAAGTTAGACAGTTAAGTTTCAAGAATACTTGATAAGAGTTCAAGTTACAGTTCAGACTACTTGATAAGAGTTCAAGTCAGATAGTTTCAGAATACTTGATAAGAGGTCAAGTCAGAAGGTTGCGCCAAGACGGCCAACCGCCCCAGAGATTTTTATAGAAATACTTGATAGAGTTCAAGTCAGAGAGTTTTATTTGAAGTCAGACAGTTTTAGCTCAAGTCAGAGTTTTACTTGAAGTCAGAGAGATTTATTTCAAGTGAGAGAGATTTATTTCAAGTCAGAGAGATTTATTCCATGTCAGAGAGATTTATTCCATGTCAGAGAGATTTATTCTATGTCAGAGAGATTTATTCCATGTCAGAGAGATTTATTCCGAATCCCAAGTCATTTTTATTCCGAGTCCCAAGTCATTTTTATTCCGAGTCCCAAGTTAGTTTTCAATGCAGTCAATTGAATTCAACTTTTCCTTTGTAATTTAAGAAAATGTAATTTAAGAATTAAATTCAACCTGAATTGACCGATTTGCGTCTTTAGTTTAACCTTTTTTCTTTGTTTGTAAGACGGAAATTCACTGATTTGTCTTTCCCTTTTCATGCATTGTTATGTATATAGATATATAGTTATGTAATTCATTAATTGTCACAAAACCGTTTTTACAATTGTTTGTAACGATTTTGGTAATTATTGTAATGTATATGAGGAACATGCCGTCCCTCCGTTTTGTTTCAACTTTTTTTAGTTTTTGTTCTAAGTAGTGTGACAAGCAATCTTTAAAAAAAAAAAAAAAAACATATCCCCCGCTTAGTCACTCAATTCCCTCGAATGTAGTACTCCAAACTTTGTTTTTTTTATTTTTATTTTTATTTTAACACCCCAACCCCAGTTGAACCCAGTGTCGACCAAAACCGTTTTTACAAAAGTTTTTAACGAGTTTTATAATTATTTTGATTATATGATGACAGAAATAGCGTAACAATTAATCGATCATGTACCTAATTTATCCTGCTCTGTACGATCGGGAAATTTACCCGTATGACCGCACATACCCTAAATTTCAGTCATTTAATTTTAATAAAACTTCTACACAATAAAACATGTATTTGTCTATATGCAAACAAGTTTTCAGACTAAAATATCAAATAATTCCAAATTCTATCAACATTCAACGACAGAGTATGATTTTTCTACTTAACCTGCAAAAATTATTAAACCTTTTTAATCTTTTTTTTTATTATCTAAAAAATAATTTTTAATATAAAATTTAATTGAAATTATTAAAAGAAAAGATTGTTCGAAATGCTTCCCTTCCATTTCAATAACTTTTTTATTCTTAGTCGAAACTCATCTATGGCTCGATTTACTTTTATTTTTTAGAATATTATAAAATTGTATTTAGCTCGTTGAAATGCATAATTGATTCATATTTTTAATTTGTATTTTTATTTTTCTTTTGTTCAATTAATCGTGAGTAACTGCCCTTAAATTGTTATTGTACCATTTGTAAGGTATCAAACGAAAATTATAGTCAAATTGACATACTACTACAGTATATGGTTATGAATTTTAGTAGTCGAATTTTAATCTGTCTCGAAATTATCAGATACACACTTTGTACCTTTGTACCCAACAAACATAAATACACATTTGACCACAGGTCTATACATCATCCACTACGTAATTCGATTTTTACCTACACTAGTCAATAAAAATTAGCTTATAGATTGTACGATTTATATTTTTCCCTTTTACCTATTCATTGTGAATGTAATTTTCCCCAGAAAAAAAAATAAAATTTTGCTAAAAATTTTACAATATCATTGTTTGTCTAACTTAATTGGTTGTCTAAATTAATGTATTAATCCTATTAAATGTTTGTCTAAATTAAAGTTTTAACCTTTGAATTTTTATATTTTTATCATAGCCCTCTACGCGAGTGTCATTTTAAAAATTTGGATACTCTGCATTGTACTCGACCATGCGAAATCGTTCTGTATAAAATTTGTATTGTAACTAATGATACCCTGTTAGGATGTTATTTTCTCATTTGTATTGTATTAATGGTACCCTATTAAATTATTGTATAAATATCATTTTTAAAAGGGGAGAGTAATGTAAAAAGTGAACAGTGAACAATTCCTACACCATCATTATATGAATTCATTGTCCATTTTTACATAAGAACCAAAATCGCTTAACGCGAGTTTGGATAATAATTTTACTTGTAGCTTCCTATTTTTGTTCATGTCACAGCCCTACGATCTACCCTTTCTATGGTTTAGTCGCATCCATTATCCATTTTCCATTTGTTATAAAAGTTATTATAATTAATTATGAATTGTCTTGCATCTCACCCTCGACCCTAGATTATGCATACACATTGCATGTAACAGGATTGGAACCCGTAGTTGTACTTCTTAGTCATTACTACCCACTTTTTGTCTCTAATTCATCTTTCTAATAATGACTTATAACTATGACGTCACATTTTCCCGTCATTTATTTCCCTAAGGACTAAAACTATAGAAGTCATTATTTATATGTTGTAGTATAAATATAATTATTATTCAACCACACTCATTCTTACATTCATATCTTATCTTGACCATTATCCAATATAAATTTTATTAAAATATTCATTTTTACTCGTGTCGGCGCGAAACTTTAGGTTGGTTCGAGAACGCGAAAAAACGTTCTCGTATTATTTTTTTCATTTTTATTTTTAATTATATGACCTCCCGAGGTGAACTCAAGACAATGCTTAGTAAGAGATCACATTCCGCTCATCGCAGCAGAATTCGAACGCTCAAAGTTAAAAATCTCCTTTCGCTTTGATTCGAATTTATAACATTATCATGTGTTATGTTATATTATGTGTTGTGCCCATGTACTTTGTACTATATTTCTAACATCTTAATTGTCTATTAATATGAAACACTGTCAAAACAAGACAAAGTTATAGTAACTGTTAAATTGTAATTAACTGTAAATTAACAATAACTTGTAATGTACTTCAGTGAAACTAATTAAATGTAATGATTTAATTTATAATGTAAGAATGTACTTTAATAGAAGTGTAATTAAACAATGAGTGAATATGAATTAATTGGTAATTGTAATCGTAATTGTAATGAACCAAAATTAATACGTACTCAAAATTGTGCTTATGTGCTAATACGAAATTATATCGCTTTCTAGAATGTAGAATCAGCGATAGTTGTTCTTTTTTATTTATATTTTTTTTAGTTGAAATCTTTCAAAAAACATCTGATCATGTGTTTAAAAAGGGGGGAAATTTAACCTTCAACTGTTCTCCCCCAAACATTTAAGTTATATTATACGTATATTTGTAAAAACACACCACTTCATTTATTGCACTTCTGCATTAGACTTCTGATTAGCACTTCATCGTTGCACTTCATCATTGTACTTCAGATTAGCACCTCATTAGGAGGGGGCAGAGGCCCCTTGCCTCCTTAACTTAAGTATTTTTAGATTCCGGCCTGAGCCACGGTCGAAAGAGGTCGAACCTCTACCCTTGTAATTCAGAGTACCACCTGTAATTTTTAAGAAGTAAACCACAGTAAAAGAAGTTTTTATCTTTTTCCTTCGGGCCGTGCTCGCTTCAGAACTTAGTCAGAAAAGTCGATAATTTTAGTACAAGGGAAAGGATCCGAGAATTATTGAAAGAAAAGAATTAACAGAGTGTCGACCCCATAAGGCGACCGAAAAGAATTATAGAAAAGTATAAAGAAGAAACATCCGTTGCAGCCTCCTAACCAGAACCCCCCCATCGAATCCGAACCGACTCAGGGCCATAAAGGGGGGGGTTAACATATATATTATATATATATATATATTATATATAAATAATATATATATATACATATAATATATAATAATATATATACAATTTATACATATAATATATAAATAATATATATATATATATATATATACATATAATATACATAAATATATATATATACATATAAGATACATAAATAATATATATATACATATAATATACATAAATATATATATTATACATTATATACATAATAATTATTATATTACATATAATATACATAAATAATATAATATTTAATATACATAATAATATATATATATACATATAATATACATAATAATATTTTATATATATATATATATATATATATATATATTATATATATATATATATATACACACGAGGGTAATTCAATAAGTATCCGCACTTTTTATTTTCACAATTTTATTTTCACATCTGATAGATTATAAAAACATTACTTCTCAACATAGTCTCCCTGTTTTTTAATACACTTAGTCCAGCGATCTACAAGCTTCCTAATACCATCACAAACGAATTTTTTTGGCTGTGTGCATAGCCAGTCCTGCACCGCCTCCTTCAGATCATCATCGCCTTGGAATCGCTGACCTCTCAAAGCGTCTTTTAGTGGTCCTCCAAACAGGTAAAAATCCGAAGGTGCCAGGTCTGGACTGTAGGCTGGATGGTCGAGAACTTCAACTTTAAGTTCTTGAAGGCATTTTCTAGTAGGTGCAGCGGTAGAGGGCGTGCATTGTCGTGTAACAGAATAACACCTTCCCGTTGGAAAGAAGTTCAAAGCGCAGCTAACACCATTACTGTAGGAAGCTTGTAGATCGCTGGACTAAGTGTATTGAGGAACAGGGAGATTATGTTGAGAAGTGATGTGTTTGTGATCTATCAGATGTGAAAACAAAATTGTAAAAATAAAAAGTGAGGATACGTATTGAATTACCCTCGTATATAATATATATATATATATATATATATATATATATATATATATTATATAATAATATATTATATATATATATATATTGTAATAATGTTTCAGACCAACAAAGACCCCAGGATCCACTCATGGCTGGTCTACCTAACTGTGTTCGTAATTGTGTATTGTGCATGTCCTCCTTGGTGGCGGAGGGGACCTACAATTTTACGTGGGTTTCGAACCACAAAGAACATAAGAAATTTTTATAGTGGGCACACTAGTGGCCACTTCGGCCCATCGAGGTGGCTCCACTATGTAAAAACTGCATGTACATTGGCAACAACCAATTTTTACAAAACTAAATAATTATCAATTTAAAACTAATTAATTATCAATTTAAAACTAAAGATAGAATCTCTGGATCCAGAGGATCAAGTCATAATAGACTACTATCCACGAATATGTTACACTCTGTATCTATTTATAACTGACATGCAAATATATCAGATCTAAAGAATCCAGTCAATTTCATTACGGTATCCATCAATACCAGTACCTTGTCAACCAAAAATAAGTCACGGTCCATATCAATTGCGGACCAAGTCACAATTTACAACCACATACATTACAATATATGTATTTAGGAGGAAAAGTGTAGGTGTGGCTGTAAAGACTGTAAAGTAATGTAGAAATGTGTTGCACCCATTTTGGGTCCCATTTAAAGGTGTTTGTGGGGAAGTGAAGATCATGAGTTTTTCAATACCTCACAGCACTATCGGGGGCACTGCTCGGCAGAGGAATCTCTTTAAATAGGGTGTGTAAGGACAGAGAGTATCCCCTAACCCAAGATGCTGCCTCCCTATATCCCACGACACTTGTGTTGAGCTGTGGGATCTATCACCTAAATGTACATAATATATATGAAATAAACTAGTACCATTCATGCAATAAAAATGGGCTTAAACACTATCACCAGATGTCCCTTGCAGACATCAAACTACCCAACCCAACCTTCTTTTGAAAGAATCAATTGTATATTGAGATATTTCGAAAAAGCTATCTCTATCTACTTTATCGAACCCATTTATAATTTTGAAAACCTGGATTAGATCACCCCTTAGCCTCCTAGTCTCGAGTGTAGTCAATTTTAACTCTTTAAGCCTATCCCCGTACGACTTTGACCTAAGCGACGGAATCATCTTAGTTGCTCGTCTTTGAACTCTTTCGATTTTGTCTATATCTTTGCGCATATGCGGATTCCATAATTGGATCGCGTACTCCAAATGGGGTCTAACTAATGATATAGAAAGAGGAACTATAATATCGCGCGATTTGTACGAAAAATTCCGAGCTATAAAACCTAACACTTTATTCGCTTTATTGACCGCTGCTGTACTTTGTTTCGCTACTTTTAAGTCACCAGTGACAATAACTCCTAAATCTTTTTCCTGCTCTACGCTTGTTAACTCTTTCCCTGACATATTATACGCAAAATTACCGTTACGCGAACCTATATGTAAAATTTTGCACTTATCGGTTAAATCTCATTTGCCATGTGACTGATCAACGATTTTATTAAGATCTTCTTGGATTTACCTCTATCTTCGTTATTAATCGCCCTACCACCCAGCTTCGTGTCATCCGCAAACTTAGAAACTGTACTGACTAGGCCGATATCTGAATCGTTAATATATATAAGAAAAAGCAAGGGGCCCAATACAGAACCCTGAGGAACGCCACTCGCTACATTAGCCCAACACGACTCCGCTCCATCAACGACCACCCTCTGTTTCCTACCTCGCAACCACTCTTCTATCCAATTTATTACTACACCCCTGATTCCATGAACCTTAGTTTTCTCAGTGAGTCTTATGTGCGGTACGGTGTCAAACGCTTTTTGAAAATCTAAATACACTACATCAACCGCCCGATGACTATCGTAAACGTCAACCACGCTTTGAAAAAATTCTTAAAGATTAGTTAAGCAAGATTTATTTCGCCTAAAACCGTGCTGCGTATTTCTAATTAAGTTATGCAATTTTAAGTGTTCGACTATACGATCACTAATTATTGATTCCAGTAGCTTACCTACAACAGGTAAGCTACTGGAATCAATAATTAGTGATCGTATAGTCGAACACTTAAAATTGCATAACTTAATTAGAAATACGCAGCACGGTTTTAGGCGAAATAAATCTTGCTTAACTAATCTTTTAGAATTTTTTCATTACGGTATCCATCAATACCAGTACCTTGTCAACCAAAAATAAGTCACGGTCCATATCAATTGCGGACCAAGTCACAATTTACAACCACATACATTACAATATATGTATTTAGGAGGAAAAGTGTAGGTGTGGCTGTAAAGACTGTAAAGTAATGTAGAAATGTGTTGCACCCATTTTGGGTCCCATTTAAAGGTGTTTGTGGGGAAGTGAAGATCATGAGTTTTTCAATACCTCACAGCACTATCGGGGCACTGCTCGGCAGAGGAATCTCTTTAAATAGGGTGTGTAAGGACAGAGAGTATCCCCTAACCCAAGATGCTGCCTCCCTATATCCCACGACACTTGTGTTGAGCTGTGGGATCTATCACCTAAATGTACATAATATATATGAAATAAACTAGTACCATTCATGCAATAAAAATGGGCTTAAACACTATCACCAGATGTCCCTTGCAGACATCAAACTACCCAACCCAACCTTCTTTTGAAAGAATCAATTGTATCTGAAGTCAACACTTCTGCCAGACTGTTCCAAAACTTAATTACTCTGTTTGTAAAACTATGTTTTCTTAAATTTGTTCTACATCTTGGCTTAAATAATTTCATACTATGACCTCTAGTCTGGTTATTGTGATCTTTAATGAAAAGAGAATCAAAATCTATCTTATCCAACCCTTAATTTTACTACCTTAAACTATACCCAATCTATCAACATATGCGTCTAATCGATTTTTAAACATGTTTATAGACGTGCTACTAATTACTTCTACTGGCAAACTATTCCAGCTATTTACTATTCTATGCGTAAAAAAGTTTTTGGCAACTGCTGTTTCGAACCTTCTACTTGTCAACTTACACACGCTATTTCTAGTCCTATTATATTGAGATATTTCGAAAAAGCTATCTCTATCTACTTTATCGAACCCATTTATAATTTTGAAAACCTGGATTAGATCACCCCTTAGCCTCCTAGTCTCGAGTGTAGTCAATTTTAACTCTTTAAGCCTATCCCCGTACGAATTTGACCTAAGCGACGGAATCATCTTAGTTGCTCGTCTTTGAACTCTTTCGATTTTGTCTATATCTTTGCGCATATGCGGATTCCATAATTGGATCGCGTACTCCAAATGGGGTCTAACTAATGATATAGAAAGAGGAACTATAATATCGCGCGATTTGTACGAAAAATTCCGAGCTATAAAACCTAACACTTTATTCGCTTTATTGACCGCTGCTGTACTTTGTTTCGCTACTTTTAAGTCACCAGTGACAATAACTCCTAAATCTTTTTCCTGCTCTACGCTTGTTAACTCTTTCCCTGACATACTATACGCAAAATTACCGTTACGCGAACCTATATGTAAAATTTTGCACTTATCGGTTAAATCTCATTTGCCATGTGACTGATCAACGATTTTATTAAGATCTTCTTGGATTTTACCTCTATCTTCGTTATTAATCGCCCTACCACCCAGCTTCGTGTCATCCGCAAACTTAGAAACTGTACTGACTAGGCCGATATCTGAATCGTTAATATATATAAGAAAAAGCAAGGGGCCCAATACAGAACCCTGAGGAACGCCACTCGCTACATTAGCCCAACACGACTCCGCTCCATCAACGACCACCCTCTGTTTCCTACCTCGCAACCACTCTTCTATCCAATTTATTACTACACCCCTGATTCCATGAACCTTAGTTTTCTCAGTGAGTCTTATGTGCGGTACGGTGTCAAACGCTTTTTGAAAATCTAAATACACTACATCAACCGCCCGATGACTATCGTAAACGTCAACCACGCTTTGAAAAAATTCTAAAAGATTAGTTAAGCAAGATTTATTTCGCCTAAAACCGTGCTGCGTATTTCTAATTAAGTTATGCAATTTTAAGTGTTCGACTATACGATCACTAATTATTGATTCCAGTAGCTTACCTACAACAGGCGTTAAATTGATTGGCCTATAATTTTCCGCCGCACCTTTATCGCCTTTCTTAAAGATAGGTGTTACGTTTGCTAATTTGAAATTATCTGGTACGAACCCCTCAGAAATAGACGCATTAAAAATCTTTGTTAGCGGCACAACAATGCCATCTTTTAATTCTTTTAGTTGTATGGGATATATGGAATCCGGCCGCGGTGATTTAGCGTTCTCATTTTATCAATATAGCGCATTACCTCCCCTTCACTAACCACTATATTATCCAAAATATTACCATTATCAAAAGGTATTATGTCTATGACCGTAGGGATATTCGTTACATCTTCTATAGTAAAAACTGACGTAAAAAATTCGTTTAGCAAGGTAGCCATTTCTTTGTTTTCAGAAACTAGATGTCCGTTAACATTTTTCAACGGCCCCAAGACACTTTTTACTGGATTTCTATTGTTGACGTATTTAAAGAATCGCTTGGGGTTTTCTTTACCGTCACGAGCTATGGAGATTTCAAATTCGCGCTTGGACTTTTTTATTACACTTTTCTCTTCACGCCTTAGAAATATGTAGTTGTTTCGTAACCACAAATTGTCTTTATCGCACTTATGTAGCCTATAAGCCCTATCTCTACTCTTTATAATGTCTCCTACTGTAGAAGTAAACCACAAGGGCTTGTTATTTACTTTCGCACGCTTAATTTTG
Organism: Bathynomus jamesi; assembly: GCA_023014485.1. NCBI lineage: Eukaryota > Metazoa > Arthropoda > Malacostraca > Isopoda > Cirolanidae > Bathynomus > Bathynomus jamesi. Next base: position 238,905 of record JAJOZX010000018.1, on the reverse strand, counting down.
TATGGTACACATTCCTCATTTATGGTCCTAAATACTGTTTCAAACGATTCCAACATTAGTTTTGCGTTGGAGTTCCCCATTACGTTTTCCCAATTGACGTGTGACAATTTATTTCGAAATTTACAAAAGTCTGCGTGCTGGAAGTTAGTAAGTCACTCGAAACCAGCTAACTCGACTAAAATTCCTGAGAGGACGAACTCCACCATATTGTGATCGCTATTGCTTAACGGTTCTATTACTTGAAGATCAGTAATTAACCTATCATCCGTAGTTATTACTAAATCTAAAATACTGTCCAACCTCGTAGGTTCCCCAACCTTTTGAATAAGAAAGCTATCCTCGAGAAACTTAACTAAACGATTACCTTCCGCGTCTCCCTGCATTGCATCGTAATTCACGTTGGCGCAATTAAAGTCACCCATAACTAAAGCCTGCTCACTACCTATTATTCTATTTAGTTCACGATATAACGCTTCGTCCGTATCAGCTGTTTGATTAGGGGGCCTATATATAACCGCAACAACAAGTTTGAAATCGTTCAATTTAAGTTCTGCTATAGTCAAATCTGTCGGTCTCAGCAGTCTCCATGCGTTTCTCCTCGGCTTTCCTTGGCCCGAACGCCACCGCGCCGCATTCTCTCCCCCTCGATGGTGCTTGCAGGGCTGCCTCCTTGTGGGGACCGTCCTGCTGGTCAGAGGCGTATTAAACGTAAGGCTGAGAAGACCTCCCCAGGTTCTCGCCGCCGCCATCGCTACCCGAATCTAGTCCGGTTTCCGCCAATTCCGTAGTACCCTAGATCTTTTACTTCTTCTTAGTCATGATACCTAGACTGCATTTTCTCACAAACAAATTACTGCGGCTATCTTTTTTGATATCCACAAAGCTTATGATACTACATTGAGGTTTTATGTCCTTCACTGTCTCTGTTCCATGGATTTTGTGGGCTCTCCCTCTTTTTATCACTAATTTTTTTAAGAAACCGAACTTTTCGAGTTGGAGTTGGTAGCACTCTCTCCGACTTAACCATACAAGAGGAAAGAGTTCCGTAGAGATCTGTCTTCATCGTTCTCTTTCTCTCTCTGGTCATGAATTAGGTTGTCCATTTTTTACAATCTTCAATAAAGTGTTCTCTCTACGCAGAGGATCTTACCATTTAGTTCAGGTAGTTCTCTGCGGGTGGCTGCAAGACAGGTGCAGCTTGCAGTTAATGCCGTCGAAAGATGGGCAACGTCTGTGGATTTCCGTCTTTCCCCAGCCAAGACTGTGTATACGTCTTTTCATGGACCTCGGACTATTACTGTCCCACCTCTCCCGGTAAGGGATACGTTTAAATTTTTGGGCATCACCTAAACTCCCGTCTTACTTGGGTATTTCATATGAAAAATTTGAGACTTTCTGCTCGGCGTACCCTTACACCTTTAGATTATATCTCATATGTCTTGGGGTGCTGATAGGCGTACACTTATGAAAAAACTATATAAGGCTATGGGTTGATTGCCTGATACCCTCATCCGTTGGAAATTTCCAGCAGATTACAGTGGAGAGTTAACGACAAAAGCCCTACGCTTTTTCGTTAGAGAGTTATGGATGTGTAGGTCTTCAAAGGACCACTTTATGTTTATTTGCCTTCGGTAGTTGCGCTGCCTAATGGTAAAGAAAGCAATTGCCTTACCTTATTATTTCGTTGAACCTCGCTTCTGTTCGTAGGACGCGACGATGTTTTTCGATGTAGGGCCGCGGTACGATGGAGTTACACAACGAGTTGATTTGATGTAACTAATACAGGCAGTCACTGTATTTAAATATATGAAGGAATAGGCCTATCCTTTTTCGTTATTAGGTTTTATATTAAGAGTATTTCACTCAGAACTTATAGGAAGATAAAGTACATCTTCCTTGCTTAAAGCATCGTTGTAACATAAGCAAGCTCCGAGCGAGCCGCCCATATAATCGTTGTCTTCGTATTTTATTATTTGCTGAATTTGGAAAGTTCGTTGACTCTTCTCTCGAAGTAATTTTCACGAGTTAGCAATGGAGAATTTTGAATACGACACAATAAATTTGGTTTTCTTGTTGTCAAGCAGGCCTGATGCCTACATGTGAGGTTCTATGCATGTATGGCAATTATTTTTATTCCCAATAGGCTATGTCGCCAATCCCGAGGCAATTTTGTAGATATTTAATTCAATAAATTAATAATTTGTATTTAATTATGAAATAAAGGTATCACATACGATACCATATTGTAAACATGTATAGTTTTTCCATACACTCTTTTGCCTGTACACTTCACTAGTTCAATCGAAAATTGACTATGGCTGTGAGGTCTACGGCTCCGCTTTCGTCTCTCGTTTACGCATTCTGGATGCGTTTACGCATTCTGACCACCAGAGCCTTTCATTCTTCACCAGTGGCTCACCTTCAGGCGGAGTGCGATTCCTCCCCCCTTCGGTACCGTCGTGCATACCTTCAGACAAAATGCAGGGTTGAAAGCACCTTAAACAGAAAAAACAAACAACAACAGACAAAATGCTATTACCGCGCTCACATGATACCTTCCTCTCTTCTCTGTACTGCCCTTGATACAACTCTTCCTCTAGATGATTCTTGACATCTTACTTCAACTGTCCATGCCTTCCTCTCTCTCTCACCACGCCCTTCCTCCACCTCTGATCCTCCCAGTCTCGTTTCAGGTCCTCCCTCCGTGGACCCTACATCCGATCTCCTAATGCAAAGATTTGTGTCCCTTTGATAAAAAAGTCCACCCCTAGTATTGTCCTTTCGTCCTAGTTCCGTGAACATTTTATTTGTCACTCTTCTCCCATTCATATCTACACAGATGGTGTTAGAAAATCTAGAAGAGGAAGAGCCATTGTTGTCCCAAGGCGATATGATGACTAAGCTGATTGATGCAGCATTGCTTGTATATATTAAGTTAAGATGTAAATATATCCATCTCATAATTGTAAGGTTAGTGAAAAATTCACTTAATTTGGAGCTAGCATTTTTGGGCTCTTGTGGCATCATTGTTTGGGCACTCTTGTAGCATCATTTTTTTGGGGCACTGCGCGTCCTTCCTACTCGTTTGTTGAATGCGGCACTTACATGGTGTGGTCTTATAGAGAGCTCTCTTGCAATTCAGTTTGATTGTTTAGATACAAGATTGTTGCATCGTGTAATGGTGCAGGTTGTGTGTTGTTGCAAAGTTTAGAAAGACCATAAATAGTGCCCCTTTTGTTTTTTATCTTAATTTGTATGCAACTGAGGCCTAAGTTAGGCCCACATCGAGTCAGCAACTCTGAGGTAAGACCTAATAGGACCTCCAAGTCCGTAAGTTTTTAGTCTAGCTTAACTTGGCTGTAGGTTAAACTGGCCCTTCAGAGCTTGGCCGTTCAGGGCTCAGCTGGGATTCTGAACCCAATAAAAAAAAAATAACATGGTCCTTCGGAACCGGATTCTAGCCCAAGACTGAGTCAGTGACTATTTTTCAGCAAAGTTCCGATTGTGCAAATTGTAGCCCAAGTTAGGCCTGGGCGGGATGAACATAATTGAGTTAAGGTCCCAGGGTAGAAAGTTTGGTCACCCAATTGCGAAACTTGGCCACTAGTCTGTCGTTGTTTTGGGCCTACATTTTACCGGTTTGGTTAATTTTAGTTTATTGTTCGTAGGCGAAGGTTGCAGACTTCAGTGCGCCAGTTACTTGGGTGGAAATTTTGGTATTCCATATTAGTGGTTGGTCAGTACCCGACCCAGCAATTCAGTTTATTTGAAAAAAGCAAAATTTGAGTTTGATCAGTTTGGTTAAGTATTTTTGCCAATTCAGCTTCTTTGGCAATGAGCCCAATTGTTGTTTGCATTGAAGATGAGTGCAGCTGAATTGAACAAGTTTAGAAAAAGGAGAAACGCCTACAAAGGTCTAATTACAAAGGTCATTGCCACTATAGATTCTGCCATAGAGCAAGAGGATTTAAGCTTAGTGACTGCGCAGCTTTCCATATTAGAAACTAAAAAGGTTGCTCTAAGCGAAGTAAATGTTAAAATTTAAGCGCTTATAGAAGAGGATGAAATAGAAAATAACATAATTTACTTTGAAGAGATTATTGATGATATAATTAAAGTATGCCACAGAGCAAAAGAGTTTAGCAGCTCAGTACAGTTAGAGACCAGGTCTAATAATGAAACACAACCCTCAACAAATGGTGTTTGTGAAGTTAACGTTAACAGATCTGCAGTTCAATTACCGAGGCTTGTACTCAAAACATTTTCTGGGAGTATTCAGGAATGGGAAGGATGGGCGGACAGTTTTCAATCAGCAGTTTATCCTAGTCAAGTGTTAAGTGCGGTGGAGAAGTTGGTTAATATTCGTTTTTTGACCCAGTCACACCCAGCTATAACAGCAATATATATTGAATAACCAATCAAAACTGAATAAGAAAATATATATATTATCTTGTGCAAATTTGTATAAAATGTACTTTTTTATAAAAAAAATATTTTCTACTTTCTAATATGTATGTATATAAATTTCGGTTAGTTTGTTTATTTTGGCTACCTTTTTTGGAGATTTTTTGGCTACTTTTTCTTGATTTTGCCTACTTCTTTCTGTTACTTGTTAGTTTGGTGATTTTCGTTCTAGTATCATGACGTGTGAATCTTGTGAACTTGATTTTAAAGACGTGATCCGCCATATTGCCCTCGATGAAGACAAGAGTTTAGACCTTTTTTTCAATCACGGAATAATTAAGACATCCGTGACCTGCCCTAAATGCAATAGTGCTTGCATTTTTAAGAAAAGACCAGAAGGTCTTTAGGTGCCGTAAAAAAAAAACTAAAAATAAACGTGTCTCGTTTCAATTTAAGGGCAGGCGAAATTTAGCGGACTACCCATGCAAGGTTGGCACATGTTATTACATTATCATTTGTATAATTTAGGTCTCGGGGGTACGGGGGCTCCGCCCCCGTAAAGATCACGCATCACAAATTGATCAGTCCTAATGTTTTGCGGACAGTTCAGTACGTGACACCGGTTAGGTCAACTGTACGCCCTTGATGATTGGTTAGGTTAAGTCATGATATTTTCGTTTAAATTCGTTAGTTTAAACGAAAATGACGAGTGCAAACTTTTCTGGTTAATTTTGAGGTGTTTTGTACGAAACTGCCATCCGTTTCCTGTGCAAATGCGTAGTTTTCAAGATGACGATATCTCGAAAACTACGCATTTGCACAGGAAACGGATGGCAGATTCGTGCAGAACACCTCAAAATTGACCAGAAACGTTTGCTCTCATTATAAAAAGAGACTGGGTCAAAAAACGAATAATTACCGAGAAGTTTAATTATTTGCAGTCCCTCCTGGAAGGGGAGGCAGCAAAGACAACAGCAGGATTAGCATTAACATAGGCTAATTATAATGTGGCTTGGGATATATTAAAGAAACGGTTTGGTAAGCCAGAGATCTTAATTAAAAGCCACCTCCGCGAACTTTTAGCTATACCTCCTGTTAATAATCCCAATAGTGTCAAGGAGTTACGGCAGTTATATGATGAATTTGAAGTTAGAACTAGATCCCTGGACAACTTGGGTGTACGAATGGAAGGTATGGTATAATGTTGGTCACTATACTGGAGTCTAAATTGCCTAGCTCAATTTTGCTTGAATTAAGTAGGGGACACTCTACAGAACATGTGTACATCCCCCTTCAGCAGATGTTAAGTCTTTTAGGAACAGAATTAGCAAGACGAGAGGGAATTGAGTTTGCACAGTGGGATGTTAAACAAGGGGACAAAGGCAGGCACAGCACCAAAGTTTCTACAAAAAGGAATAGCCCAGGTACAGTGTCAGCTCTACATATATCCTCTGAGAATAAATTAAAGGGAATCAAGGAATGCATATTTTGCGAAGGCAACCACAAGTCATGTAAATGTGAGGTGGCTGAGGCTTTACCTTTTGAGGAGAGAAAGGTCAGGGTAACTAAGTCCACATCATGTTTTAAATGTTTTTTGAAAGGTCACAGAGCAAGGTTTTGAAGTTTAAAATTTGTACAAAAAATGCCATGGCCGGCATCAACCATTATTATGTGAAAACACTCCTAGTAGGCCTACCCCTGAAGTAGACACATCAGCGGCACATGCCACTGCTATGAAAGGGAGTAAAAGTAAAGGGGGATTATTGCAAACAGCTGCAGCATTATTAATTGGGAATGATGGAGAAGCTACTGTAAGAGTGTTGTTTGATAGTGGTAGCAGTGTAGCTTTATTAAGACCAGAATGTCCAAAAAATTGAAGTTTAAAGAACTTAAGAGGGAAAATTTAAGAATTTCTGAGTTTGGGGGTTCCGTTCAAAACCGAACCAAAGTTAAGAAGGTAGAAGTTCTGGTTAAGGGGTTGTTACCACAAAGTCCCACTATCAAGGTCCAAGCTGTAGAGATTGAGGAACTGTGTGCTCCAGTCACTACTTGTTTAGGTATGGCATGTGTCCAAGAATTGCAAGTTAAAGGAATTAATTTGGACAATAAGTAGTTTGAAGGAACAGAAGATATTAGTGTTTTGATTGGAGCTGACTATTACTGGGACTTCATCACTGGTAATATTGTCCCTTGGAAGGATTCTTGCAAACCCAGTTCAAACCTTCAGCTAGCTAATAGGAGGTTGGAGACTTCATTGTACAGGCTAAGAAAAAATGAGTTGTTGTTAATTGAATACAATGAGGCCATCCTAAGCTATGTAAGGGAGGGCTATGCTGAAAGGGTGAAAGGTGAGCTGGTGAGCCAGGAGGCACATTATCTGCCACACCATGCAGTGGTACGGCGAGACAAAACTGCCACCAAACTGAGGGTAGTTTTTGATGGCTCAGTCCTTGAATGAGTGTTTGGATGCTGGGCCAAATTTAAATGCAGATTTATTTTCCATGTTACTGAGATTCAGGTTTGGTAGAGTAGCATTGACTGCAGATGTGAAGCAAGCCTTTTTGCGGATAAAGTTAAAACCAGAGGACAGAGATGCAGTAAGGTATCTGTGGGTGGATACGAAAGACTTGTTGGAAAATGAACCTAAGGTTCAAACATATAGAATGAAGTCAGTGTTGTTTGGCCTCAGCTCTAGTCCATTTCTTTTGGCAGCTACTATGCAGTACCATTTTAATAAATATTCTGAAGTCTATCCTAATACTATTGAACACATAAGGAAAAATTTTTATCTTGATGATTTGCTGTGTTCAGTGGATAATACAGAAATGACTAAACAGATATTCATGGAGGCTAGAGCCATAATGAGGGAGGCTGGCATGGAGGCGGAGCTTAGAAAATGGCAGACCAATCATTCTCAATTACAAGAGTTTATGAGTCAGTCCTGTGTAGGACCTGATGCAGCAGAAAGTATTGAGGATTCTGGTATTAAGGAGTTGTGGGCAATAGACACAAAGGTGCTAGGCATTGTTTGGCAGCAAGGAGAGGATTTGTTTACCTTCAATGGGAAATCTTTAGTAGAGCTGGCTGAGAATGAGATAAGGTGGACAAAACGTACAGCTCTTAGTTTGGCTTCGAAGGTCTTTGATCCTCTTGGATTCCTGGCTCCATTTGTGATAAAGTAAAAAATTTGGTTTCAGAGCCTCTGGGAAATTGGACTAGGTTGGGATCAAGAGTTACCTGATCATATGGCGGCAAGGTGGAAATATTGGTTCAAAGAATTGGCACATTTTGGAGACATTGAAATCCAAAGATGGTACTTTAGAGAGTTGAACAATAGTCCAGACAATTTGGAGCTGCACATCTTTTGTGATGCAAGTGAGGAAGCCTTTGCAACTTGTATTTATATAAGAGGCACATTCGAAGAGGAAGTAAGTTGCAGGTTGGTTGCTGCAAAGAGCAGAGTAGCACCTTTGAAAAGGCTTTCTATTCCAAGATTGGAATTGATGGGTGCAGTTATTGCTAGTCCGCTTGCAGTTACAGTGCAAAAGTCTTTGGCCCGTTATGAAATTCCAAGCTATTATTGGACAGACTCCACCATAGTTTGGCACTGGTTAAGAAGCCAGGCAAGGAAATGGAAACCATTTGTTGCCGATAGGGTAGAGGAAATTCAAGCACACACAGATCCCAAGCAATGGAAGCATTGTCCAGGCACCCAAAACCCAGCTGATTTACCAACACGAGGAATTTCAGCGAAAGATCTTGCACAGTCAAGTTTGTGGTGAAATGGGCCAGAGTGGCTAAGACTTGGAAGTGAAAACTGGCCTTCTAATCAGCCCTATTGTCGGAGAATGCCAGGCTGAAGAAGAATGGGTGAGTGAGATGAGAAAATGCACTGTGAACAGTTGTCAAGTTATGCAGCAGGACCCCATATTGAGGCTTGAGGACATTAGCAGTCTGAAAAGGTTGTTAAGAGTGACAGCATTGGTATATAGATTTACAAACAACATTAAGGGAGAAACAAGAAGGGAAGGAATTCTGAACAGTAAGGAGATTCAGCAAGCCAGGCAATACTGGGTGGTATATGTGCAGAAGGAAAAATTTGGTGAAGAGAGGGAATTGCTCATCAGCAGTCCATTACAGGTTCTGCCAACACATTCTGCTCTCAAGGGTTTGGATGTGTTTTTGGATCAGGACTTATTGAGAGTGGGAGGTAGACTACAGTTTTCTGGGCTTCCAGAGGAGAAAAGACAACCAATTTTGCTACCTTCTGGGGGGCACTTTGTGGAACTTTTGATCCTGGATACACATCATAAGTTGTTACATGCTGGAGTTAGAGAAGTGATAATAGAGATCAGACAACAGTTTTGGATTCCCAAAATTAGACAAGTAGTAAAAAAGGTCTTGCATAAATGTGTGGTTTGAAAGCGTTGGAGTGCAAAGCCTTATTATGAAAAGGTGGCTCCACTTCCAAGGGAACGGTGTGTCAATACTGCCCCAGTTGATGTAGACTTCGCAGGTCCAGTCTATGTGTATGAGCAAGGGGAGTCTAACAAAGGTTATACATGTCTTTTCACATGTGCTACCACCAGAGCAATCCATTTGGAGTTGGTAAGCAACTTAAGTAGTGATGTATTTCTTTTGGCCTTTAAAAGGTTTGTGAACAGAAGGGGTTTCCCAAATAAAATCATATCGGATAATGCAAAAACCTTCAAAAAGACTGCAAAGGAACTCCAAGAAGTTTGGTCCTTGCTAGAAGAGGAAGGATTCCAATCCTACTTTTCACACCATGGGCACCATGGGGTACAGTGGGAGTTTATTGTTGAGAGAGCACCATGGTGGGGAGGATTTTGGGAAAGGCTAGTGAGAAGTGTGAGGTGTCCATTAAAGAAACTTTTAGCTAATGCTCATTTGAGCAAAGAAAAATTCTGCACTGGTTTGTGTGAAGTAGAAGCAATGGTGAACAGTAGGCCTATCACCTTTGTTTATAACAGTATGCAGGATGCAGAGTTATTGACACCAAATCATTTTCTTTGTGGTAAACGATTAACATCAAGCCCCAGTTTGCCAGAAGACTTACAGCCTATCCAGAGCACTCAAGATGAGTTAACCAGAAGGTTCAAGTACCTTGAAGAGCTACAAGATCAGTTATGAAAGAGGTGGCAGATGGAATACTTGCCAGAACTCAATTATTACCCATCAGCAGTGGTGGGCACCGTTAACCAAAAAGTTAACTTCGTTAACCGCTAATCCGTTAACCAAAAAGTTAACTTCGTTAACCGTTAAACATGTAACGGAAGTTACCGATAAACCGTTAACGTTAACTTTTATTATAAAAAAAATGAAAAACACAATATATATATAATTTAATTTTCCCTCTTCTTCTCGTTCTCCATTTTGTCCATGAGATGCATGTTGCCCTTCATGAAAATTAGCATATCAAAGTTTTCATCAGACAGGGATGATCTCTTGGCCCTCAGGATGTCCTTGCCCATAGAGAACAAACGCATGGCACAGATATGGCACAGAATATTCGGGAAGTAATTGCACTGAAATTTCTTCGGTCTTCACAGCAGAGATACTAAAGAGTAAACAGCCTCTGGCGCCACACGCTCACATTTACTTCTCAACGCCATCTATTATCTCATAAAGAAACTAATTCACATTGGGACTTGAAAGTACCGGCAGGATCAACCGGGTAGAAAAATAATTATGGAGATTTTAAAGATGTGGTACCTAGAAGTACCGCCAGGACATAAAGGGTTAAGGTGAAAACGCTCCCATTGTAAGACATCAATTGACTTAATTTATGTCATTAAAGTGACATGAGAATTGAAATCTTACCTGATCAGTTTTATGGTTCTTGAAATGTATCAAGGAGACTACTAATAAGGTACTCACAGACATATTATAAATATACATGACTTACTTGACAACGATTATTTTTAAATATTCACTAGCACAAACATGTTGCGCAAGAGACAGACTGCAAATGAAACGAATGTAGTTATTTGTTGTAATTGTTACATATATATTATTGAAAGTGCCTTAAAATGCTCGTGATATTTCTTGAAAGAAGTTGAAACATTCAACTCAAATGGCAAATCTTTCCGCCTGATTTTACAGTCGACCATGTTTTGCTCAAACCAATGCCATAAATACAGTAACTACCATATTTGGTAAGACACAAGTTGTGGCGACGGAAACAAATATATCGCCTGATTTTGCACTGCGGAAATGGAAATTCGTTCATCACTATTAACAGTGGCGGATTAATTGCGCACCTGCTCAGCACTGAAAATAATAGAAACTTTTAAACGTTTATTTATGAATTTTTTGGGTTAACGGACTTGAGTTAACGGAAGTTAAATGTAACGGAAGTTAATTAGTCCGATAATGATTTTCAAAGTTAACTTAAAAGTTAAATCGTTAACGAAAAAGTTAACTTCGTTAATTAACGATTAACGGTTTGTGCCCAGCTTTGCCCATCAGGTAATGTTAAGGACTCCAATGCAAATTGTATCAAGGTGGAAGAAGTGGTAATGAGTGGGGATGAAAGACCAAGGCAATGCTGGAAGCTTGGCATAAATGAAGAGTTGTTTGTTGGCAAAGACAATTTAGTTAGGTCTGCACTGGTAAAGACTTCAGGAGGAAAATTAGAGAGACCTATACAAAAACTCTATGCTTTAGAAATCAGCAAAAACACGGATAGTCAAGATGAAACATTTGAGTTACAGCCTCATGGAGAAGGCTTGGCTAAATTTGCAGAAGGTAATGACAACAATGCCTCTTCGGTGGGGAGTGTTAGACAATCTAGAAGAGGAAGAGCCATTGTTGTCCCAAGGCGATATGATGACTAAGCTGATTGATGCAGCATTGCTTGTATATATTAAGTTAAGGTGTATATATATATCCATCTCATAATTGTAAGGTTAGTGAAAAATTCATTTTTTGGGGGGCACTGCGCGTCCTTCCTACTCGTTTGTTGAATGCGGCACTTACAGGGTGTTGTCTTATAGAGAGCTCTCTTGCAATTCAGTTTGGTTGTTTAGATACAAGATTGTTGCATCGTGTAATGGTGCAGGTTGTGTTGTTGCAAGGTTTAGAAAGACCATAAATAGTGCCCCTTTTGTTTTTTATCTTAATTTTATGCAACTGAGGCCTAAGGTAGGCCCACATTGAGTCAGCAACCCTGAGGTAAGACCTAATAGGACCTCCAAGTCCGTAAGTTTTTAGTCTAGCTTAACTTGGGCTGTTGGTTAAACTGGCCCTTCAGAGCTCAGCTGGGATTCTGAACCCAATAAAATAAAAAATAACAGATGGCTCCCATTCTCCGTCAGGCATGGCCGCTTCAACAGTTTTCCATCTCCCTCCCAAGACTGTTCGGAGTATTCATCTCCCTCATGACACTTCCATTTACTCAGCGGAGCTCTTTGCTATTCTGGGAGCTCTAACTCATATTGGTGCTCTCCTCTCCCCCAGAGCTCATTTGTAACATTTTTCGGATTCCCGTAGCGCTCTTATGTCCTTAGAAACGTAGGACCTTAAACACCCTCTGGTCCGAAGGGTACAACAATTTGTTCATTTCCTTACTGCTTATTCTGTGCGGCGTACTTCTTTCTGTTGGATCCCCTCATGTGAGTATTGTTGGTAACGAGGAGGTAGACCTTTTGGCCAGACAGGCTTGCTCCCTTCCCATTACCCCTAAGCCTTTGCCCTTTTCAAATTTTGTTCCCTCCCTCCACCACCATTTCAGGTTGTTGGGGCAGTGCGACTGGGTTGGCATCGGTGAACAAACCCCACCGTCTGAAGCCTGTTCTTCGCCATTGGTCTTCTTCGTATCACAAATCTCGGCATAAGAAAGTTCTCTTGGCTCATTTGAGAATTGGTCATATTCGTTTGACCCATGGCCACCTTATGTCTGGAAATCTTTCTGAGCCTTGGCCTCATTGTCATGTTCCTCTCACAGTTGAGCAAGCGTTTGTCTTTTGCCCTCCTTATTCAACCTTTCGTTCGCAGTGCTTCCGGAGTTGCATTCCCGTCCGGCTTCGATGCATCTTCGGTCCATTCTTGCAGAGTGCTTCTTTTTCTGTTGACTACATTTGATTTACTCCGACTGTCGCGGCTCTTACCCGCCTCCAACTTAGTCTCATCGTGATATGAACCTTTCTAGGTTTGAAACAGCGGTCATTCCCCCACTCTCAAAAAAAAAAGAAATTTATATATATATATATATATATATATACAGTATATACACACACACAGGGTGTCCCGTAAGTCTGGAACCATAGGGAAAAATGATAAAAACGGCAATAAAAACGCCGAAGAGACTTTTGGGCTGTTTGTGAAATGAGCGAGGATGGTAGCGGCTGTGTCATCGTCGGTGAATGTCCTCGGAGGTCCACTGCGTGGTTGATCTCCTATGGATCCCGTTTCCCTGAACTTTGCTACAAGTTTGCCGACACAGCTGTGTGTTATCGGCGCGCGGTCCGGATGCAATCTGTTAAATTCCTCAGCGACCTCCGTCTGACTACGATTTCCTACGAGCAGAATTACCTGGATGCGTTCTTCCTTACTCAAAGACATCATGGGCACTTGCATAAACGGAAAAACGTAACTGATGACATGAAAATAGCCCCAACTATTATATCAAACCACATTATTGAAATGTCAATGATTATGACAACTCTGGAAGAGATGCTAATACCCTAAGAAGAGAAGACTGAAATTAAAATTTTGTAAAAACAACTGAAGGGAAAAAAATAATTTCGAGCGACGTAAGCGGACAATATTCTGCAAGAGAAAGAATGTCTGCTGAACTAGAGAAATGCAAAGAAAAAATACCATTAAAATGCTGGACATTATTGACCGTGTACCAATCAAAAAATATTTAGAGAGAGAGGACGAAGAGGCTGTAGAAACCATTAAGGAAAACCCGGAATACTTCTATTACTACAAAAAGGGAAACAAAAAACACACGACTATCGGACCGCTCGGGAGAGAATAATGCACTGACTGATGATCTAAAGATACTGGAAATTGTAAGAGATCAATATAAATCAGTTTCCAGTATCCCTAAAAATGATAAACATATACAAAGGAATACAAAGGACATCAAACAGCAACAGATCGGCTGGTCTGCACGAAGTTGTCTGTTTAAGGAGGAAGGTGAAAGGATGGAAGAAAGTTTAAAGACAAGTGAAAGTTTTAAAGCAAAAGTAAAGAAAAAGTTGAAAGAAAGGAAGGAAATTTAAAGACGTGAACATTTTTGAGCAAATAGGAGAGAATCAGTGAAAATTCTACAATACTTTTATGTGCTAATAAACGCTTCTAACTTGCATCTAAAATGCAACTCGTCTCATTTTAAAAGACTAGATCCAATTACTTTGTACTACGCTCGCTGGCAATCCATTCCACTAATTTACTGTAACGACTGAAGAAGAAATGCTTACCTTCATTAGAATTAAAATGTTTACCCATTAGTCTCAGACCATTACCGCGAGTTGTATCTGCATTTCTGAAGGCGAAATGTTTTTCGGTGTCGACGTTATCAAAACCTTTAATCATCATGAACACCTGGATTAAATCTCCTCGAATACACATTTGTACGAGTAAAAATAAATTTAACTTTTCTAAACAGGCATAGTATAATTTGTTTCTAGGTCTGGGAATCATCTTACTGGCCCGTCGTTGCACTCTCTCCATTCTGCCTATGTCCCAGGACCAGAAATGAACGCGGTATTCCAGTGGTAAGCCTACAAAGGAATTATATGAGGTTACCATTGTTTTCTCCGACTTAAATTCAAATGATCTACCAATAAATCCTAAGATTCTATTTTCTAACCGCTTCGATACATTGCTTACTCGGTTTAAGAGTGTGTCGCCAACAACAGTGCCTAAATCTTCTTCTTCCGTAACACTCGTTAGCGTCTTGTCACGCATAGAATACTTTTCTTTAACTTCGTTTCTTCCGATATGCAACGTTTTACATTTATCTAAATTAAAGTTCATATGCCAGATTTCTGCCAAGTAACTTCAATCTGCAAACGTTCTGCCGCTGATTTTGTTCGTGCCCCTAGTTTGGTATCATCCACAAATTTTGAAATTATACTGTTAATTCGTACGTCGATGTCACTGATATACAGGAACTTCTTCCGTTTAGCGGCCCCACTTTTTCGGAAAGTCTATTTAAAAAAATGGGGCTACAAAATGGAAAAAGTTCTGAGGGAAAATAAAAAACTGATCCCTGAGGTACGCGCTAGTTACACTTCACCAGTTAGACGTTTTGCCATTAATGACCACTCTTTGTTTACGTCCACTATTACTGAGCCAATTTTCAATCCATTTGAGAACATTGCCATTATTTCTGAGACTGAGGTTTAGCTAATAATAATAATGTGACGCTTTATCAAACGCCTTTTGAAAATCAAAATCTATAATATCTACCGTTTTAATCTCGTCATTATATATATATATATATATATATATATATATATATATATATATATATATATATATATATATATATATATATATAGGGTGGGCCAAAAGTCTGGATACATAGGAAAATATTTATTTTAATACATAAATTACAACAAATGGTAAATACTTAAAATGAATATCAACTTTAACTCGTAAATGCGTATCCGTGATACTGTACAGTAGTTCGTACTCGAGTATAAATACTCAAATACTTTTTTTATTTCAGCCCAGAAATGGCTTCGAATCTAACAACAAAAGACGGGTAGAACTTGTGCTCATGTACGCAAGACAGGGCGCTACACACAGAGAAGTTGCTACCGAATTCAATAGAAATCATCCTGATAAGCATCCAGTAACACATGCGACTGTTGGCAAGTTGTTTAAACGTTTCAAAGAAACAGGAAATGTACATGATCGACGGCGTTCTGGTCGTCCAAAAACTGCAACTGATGAAAATACCTCTGCAATGGTACGTGAAAATTTAACGAATAGTCCAGTAAAGTCAACAAGAAGATTATCAAATGAAACACGCATCTCGAGAACTTCAATTCGAAGAATTATTAAAAATCCTAAATTCCATCCCTAAGCGTCTCGATGTCAGAGACCGCCAATTTGAGCATTTGTTATAATTTGTTGTTTATAGTGGAGTACAAACTACTGTACAGTATCACGGATACGCATTTGATATTCATTTTAAGTATTTACCGTTTGTTGTAATTTATGTATTAAAATAAATATTTTCCTATGGATCCAGACTTTTGGCCCATAATATATATATATACACACACACACACACATATATATATATATATATATATATATACACACACATATATATATATATATTTACAATATCCAGAGCTGGGCAATAAATACATTGAATGTATTTAAATACTAAATACTAAATACTAAATACATGGGAGAAATGTATTTAAATACTAAATACTAAATACATTTTACGAATGTATTTAGATACAAAATACAAAATACATCAATTGTATTTAAATACATTTGTAAATACATTTTAAATACATACAAATTTTAACATATGCATTCACTAATTCATGAGTAACAACAATATAAAATGCTTGATAAAGGATGAGTGTACAGATTCGTTGTAGCATTGCTTGCAGCAGAGACTTCGTGTTTACACAGCAAACAGGTGCACTTTACCTTATTACCGTCTTTAGATTTAATTTTAAAGTATTTTCCATCAAACAGAGGGTGCACTAAATTGTTATCTGCAGATATATCACTGTTTGATTCACCGGATTTGCTTGTTGAAGCCATGACACGCATACGATAAAGAAATCAACCGCTTTCGACTAAGAGTGGCACACAACTGATTGAACTGACACGTTGAAACATGAACCATGCTGTACTACACTGTCGACGCGTCGTACTGTGCTAGTACAGAACGTGTATTAAACCAGTAAAAGTATTTACATTTTTATATTTTGAGTATTTAAATACATTGTATTTAAATACTCATTAAAGTATTTAAATACTGTATTTAAATACATGAAAAACAATGTATTTATAAATACAGTTCTAAATACACAAATGTATTTAAATACGTATTTAAATACAAATGTATTTAAATACTGCCCAGCTCTGACAATATCATTAAAAAGTCAAGCATATTAGTTATACCGTGTTGAGAATCTTTAATTAAATTATTTATTTCCATGTGATTAAACATTTTGTTCCGAACAGACTTACCAATTACTGAAATCAGCCTATTGTAAGAGGACAATAATTTCCTGGAAGCGATGTCTCATTTTTTTTAAATATTGGCGTAATGTTTGCAAGTTTCCAATCGAACAGAATTTCTCCAGGCTGCAACGATTTATTATTATTAAATTATATGTAATAGGAGAGACTATTGCGCAGTTCATTTCTTTAAAAGTATCCGGAGTTTTATTAGGATTAATTTTACCTATGGCTAAGAGTACTTCACTTTCACCAGTGGTAAAATCGCGAAGCTTTAAGTGATCATCATTGAGCGGGAACGGGAATGTTGTTCATATTTTCATTAGTAAACACGGAACATGAGTAGTATAGCCGAAAAAGGGGAGAGTGCAAGAATGTTGCAGGTTATTATGTAATGTTGCAAAGGGGGGTTGCAAAAAAGAAAAAAAGAGTACTGGCCTTTGTTGCCAACCTAGGTTGCAAGGGGCATGCAACTTGGAGGCCTCCCCCAAGCTATTCCCCCCAAAGGGCCAGAGAGAAAGGAGGAGAGGTGTTCACCTGGCAGGAGCCAAGTGCACATTAAGACTTCAGCAGAGTAGGCGTTGTTTTATAGGCTCCTAATCAGCCAGTTGGCGTAAATGGCTTGAGTTGCCAGATATCGCGATACCATTGTATACATTATAGACTCCTAATCAGCCAGTTGGCTGTAAATGGCTTGAGTTGCCAGATACCTCTTTTTAGCAGTATTATTGTATACATTATTATTATATACGCCTAATCAGCCAGTTGGCTGTAAATGGCTTGAGTTGCCAGATAGCGCCATGTATTCATTTAATCGAAGACTGAGTTGCCAGATACCATTGTATACATTATTAGAGACTCCTAATCAGCCAGTTGGCTGTAAATGGCTTGAGTTGCCAGATACCTCTTTTTAGCAGTATTATTGTATACATTATTATAGACTCCTAATCAGCCAGTTGGCTGTAAATGGCTTGAGTTGCCAGATAGCGCCATGTATTCTCTAATCGAAGACCGAGTTGCCAGATACCGCAATACCGTTGTATGCATTATTATATTTCTTAAAAGAATACCGGTAGTAGAAGGCGTAACAATTAAGTAAAACAACATTGCATCATTCTGTTTATTAAAAATATAGAGAAAATAAATATACATTTCAATTGAGGAAGATGCATATAACAGTACAGGAAATATATACACACAATTATGGATATATATAAAATAAAATATACATTTCAAATAAATATACACTTCAATAGAAATATGTACATAATAGTACAGGAGAAATATCACGCAAAATATATATATAAATACAAATCAATAGAAATATGCGTATATATACACACAATTATGGATATATATAAAATAAAATATACATTTCAAATAAATATACACTTCAATAGAAATATGTACATAACAGTACAGGAGAAATATCACGCAAAATATATATATAAATACAAATCAATAGAAATATGCGTATAATCAGTACAGGAGAAATGTCAAGCAAAATATATATATAAATACAATTCACTTTTTTTTCAAAATACTAAACTCGGTCTTAATCGAGTTTACAATTACATCATTATTGCTCTGCATTACGCAGTATATGCGGCTTAATAATATTTCACCGCTTAAAGTATAGGGAAACCTGTACTCGATATGAAGGGCTTTCATATCGTTCAGTACTATTTTTGTTCCCACTTTACAACCGGTTGGTAAGTCATCTTTAAATACGTCTAGAATACAATCAAAAGCACGCACAAAGAGTTCATCGTTAGCTACATTATTAAACACAAGTTTATAAACACGCTTTTCCAATCGAGGGTTTATTTCTACCGACTCGAGCTTTTCAATCGTGAACTCACTCAACATAGCGGCAATTGAAATAATCTTCTAAATCGTTACGACAACTGCGCGTTATATAAAGAAATAGTTCTTCAGGGTGAACGGTGTAGGTGAGCTCAGCCTTGTACCGATCAATTGCTTTGTACCAAAGTTCATGGTATTTCAAAGAGTCTAAACTTTTTAAATAAACGTCCAGCTCTAGACCATTCTCACCAGCCCTACACTCGGTAAACCCATCGAGCAGAGCGGTGTAGGCGTATTCAAGTACTGTATCAAAATAAAGCATGTCCGTAACACGCGCGTCTAATATAGGTTTCAGCTTACGGAATCCGACGATTTCAAACATTCTGTCGAGGATGAAACGGTTTCGCGTAGGAATAGAGCGTTATTATCAGAAGCATTCTTCCACATCAGCCGTATATCAATGCACGGCCGATCGTTATTTATACACAACGTACATACAACGGCGTATGAGGGTGCGTCACTAATCTGCTCTCTTCTTGTACCTACGTTAGCAGGTATTTTATAACGATCTTCACTCCACTTCTCAACTATCACAAAGATTCTATTCATCTCCTCGATACTTAAATAAACCCGTTTGTTTGTCGGTCTACATTCCGTTTCCAGTACATAGCTAATGGTACCGGAATTACGCCTGAACACGCGCAACGATTTCGTCACGGACACATCGTACGAGGCGTTGAGAATGCTGCTCAAAGGAAGTTCCATCGTATTCGAGGAGCGCACGTCCACTCGGCTCAAGCTCTGAGATAACTATGAGCCGTGTGAGGCACGCAGGTAGGCAGGAATGGTTCGACGGGCGGCTGACTCGATGATACGTGAATGGGCTTGTTCGTATGACCGCGAGTCGAATTGTTGTACATATTTCGGTACAAGAATATCACTACCAGCCTACGCACCAGACAGTTTGGATAAGAACTAGGAACATTTTATGTTTTACTAAACATCTCCACACTCCGGCGCACTATTTGAGAGGAACATATGTTCATATTTTTCCTTTCTGCCCATCAAACGATACTCGTCTCTAAACTCTGTTAAAAATTCACGCAGGGCACTAGCCACAACCTCACTACGAACCTCATCATGATATACGTTAATATAGTGATAAAAATACTTAAGATTGTCCATGATCACGAGATTCACATTTTCAGTCGTAGGGTATGAGTAATCGACATGGTGTAGCATGACGTAATACCGCTTGTCACACCACCCATCAGCAAGACTCATTATCCATACCTGCTGCTTCTCTTCTGCACGCGTTGTTTCTTTTACTTCACGGTGTATGTGAGACTTTATAAAGTTTAGCTCTGCAGTATACTTCAGCACATCGTCTGTGCAACGAAAGCCTTCAACGGTCTCACCAGAACATCCGTAGAGTATTTGTACATCTTGGAACTTCGCACAATCCAATGTGTTTTTAAAAGAGGCATAGGAGGGAGGAATAGGAAGTTTTTCGGTATCCACCACATCCTGGCACTTTACTGAATACCATTTCGTAAACGTTGTACAAGCAATATTAAAGGTAGCCATTTGAATACACGTCTGATCTGAATACACGTCTGATCTCTCGGGCTTACTGCGGTCGACTGACCACGCAGGGACTCCCAGATAGTAGCATGACTCACGGTCTTACAGTGGGCGGAGCTTAGAACTTTCACCACACACACACACACAAAGGAGAAAGTGAAACGCTATTTGAAACATGATTTATTTAATAAACGAGATATTCAAGTTATATATATTTACAAATACGATTTAATAAACGAGATATCGTTATATATATATAATATATTACAAATAGATACGATTATATACAAGACGTGTGAGTTAGAAGCATCATTGGTATCCAAAGGGTACGGTATCATAGGTACCAGGTAACTGGTAACGTTTCCTATAGGTGTTACGGCACACCATCGTACCCCTAAGTTCCTTCACGCCCCCCAGCTTCTGCGCCCGAAAATTGTGGGTGCCTACAATTAGTTGGGGAGGTTGTTCATCCAAACATACTAGATCCTTCAACGACTCAAAGTTAACAACCTCCCGATTCGCATGGTTGAGCGTAATACCCTTTGCCTTCACGATATATTTCATTTCCTCCCCCACCCTGACCCGTACCCCATAAGTCTTAGGTCCTGTTGAGGCAAAAGAGTCGGCGTATGCGTTGTCCCCATACTCATCCTTGATCTCATCAGTGAGCTCGCCGAGGAACTCCCCAATAGTGGGCATGTATTCACCCTCCCTCTCTGTGAATATCACGCTATCTGTATCGGCATACAATACTCTCCGCCCAAGAGAATGCAATAGACCCCAAAGTTTTATACGGGCGTAGGCTGTTGTGAAGCTGGCCACAGGTATGTTTGTAACCCTTGAGGTATCTGTGGCAAATTCAGTGTTGTTGTACTTTATTACGTAAGTATTACCTACATTTACGATCTCCATGACCTCTTTATCGGGGGCATTGGCATAATCCCAGACATCGCTATAACTTTGTGCCAAATGAATGCTCCCTCTGCCGGTATTCTGCGCAAATTTTCCCCATAGACTGTTTAGACACAACTTTGCACTAAAGCGCTTGCCAGGATTCTTTACAATTTGGACACGATCAAGTTGTATACCTTCGCGGTCGCGGTAACGTTGAATATAGGCAGACTTTTCATCTTCGGTATCAACTCCTCGCGGATACCCTGATGCCTCAACCTTATCCTTCAAAAAGGTGTTTATATATGGTGTGAAAAGGTTGGGTAGCTTCTGAAACCTCCACACCTCATGTATCTTCAGTATTCTATAACCATGGCGCACGGCTAGGGCCAACTCAGGACTTGTATATACGCCTCTGATCTTACGCTGGTGGGGTATATGGTTACATTCGCCGTTATCCTCTTCCGCGCACTTCACGCACAGGGGAAACATGAGCTTGTCGTCGATAACGACAGGTAAGATCGGCATCCATAAATTGCGTGGGGGGAGTACGTCTACGAAAGAGAGCCCAAAGTAACGATCATTCAAATTTTTTGAAAATTCATTGATGGAGGGTAGGCTAGGTCCCACCAGTTTCTCAGGAGCGCCCACGGGGTACGGATTGCTCTTCATCACGTATGGGTATAAAGAACAGAAATCGTAGTAATGGAGCTTCACGCCCTCCGTAGGTGGAAGTATAGTCTGAAAGGATTTGTACGTCCTCCAAACAAGCTATCACCACATTTGAGAGGATCCAGCACCATTGAACGCTTGATCGTTTTTATTTCCTCACGGTACACCTCGTCTGTCTCCATCCGTGCATCATATTCATGCTCCCACAAGACTTTGTGAGTGAACTGTGATCCTATAAGTTGATCGCGGGTGCGGGTCGATGCAAGACAGTCGGCAGGAGACCTACCGTGGATATCTCCGGTGATTCCGCACTCAGGACGGGGGCATCCATGCCACCAGCAACCGTTAAAGGAGTACACAGTCTTCACACCAGTGACACGGTTTTCACTTAACCCATCAACCCAAAAAACACGTCCATTAATCTTAATGGGTACTTCACCCGTGTTGCGGGCGTGCTTTATGTATACACCTGTCTGTTGCTGTAGGTGTATGAGCCAGTAAATAGCCTTGTGCCCGTAACTGCGGGGATTGTTTCGGTGAATAATGGCTAAGGTGTCTTTCGGCATGAAGTTATTCTTGAACACCGTAAAACATAATGATGCGATGGTGGTTGCGACTTGCAGTGGATCGCATTTGAAACGGGCTATGTACATCCTTCTAAAGGCCTGGAAACATACTCTAAGCACGCGCACATCATTCACGCAATAACGCTCACATTCATCAGCTATATTATAAGGGTTACTTTCATTAAAACTGTCGTAGTATCGATCAAAGTCTTCACGTTCATCCATACAGTCAAAATAATGTTTGGGGGGTGGTGGGCCTACGTAGTTTAAAGTCTCGCTGGTGAGGAAAGTGTAAGGGAAGTATCCTTTGGAAACTTCAGCTGCTACTCCCATCACCTTGGGTAGCTTTGCTAATTTACAAGGTGTGAATAATAAAGTATCTTTAAATTGTACATTGCCTCTTATCTGCATCTGTATTAATTTGTTGCCTCTTTTCAATGGATCACCTGTAAATATCTCAGAGGATTCGTGTTCAAGCAACTCCTTATAAAGGAACTGCGTGTCAAACTTTGCCCCGTTATGGGCGAGAATATACACAGTCATTTTTTTGAACTTGTCGGCTAACTTGACAATATAGGACACAAATAGTTTCACAGGACTATCGCTGACATTCGTTTTAAAAACGTTTGTCCGTTTACCACATTTGGGGCACTCGTCACATTCGATATCCATACACTCATCACAGATAGTCTGGCTCACAAGTAAATGTGGAATTACCTCTTTGGTTTCAGCGTTCGTATATGTTTCTATATCGTAGTATACAGTTATACAAGGGTTATTTTTAGGCTTAGCATCTTTCATATAACATACATGCTTTACTCCATCCGCCTTATATTCCTCCTGGCATGTAGGACAGTGAATTACGTCACACTTGTGCTTAAATTTTCCCCAATTATCCATTGTGTGAAACATACCACATTCACAGATTCTCATTTTCCTGCACGTGCCAATTGATTTATGGAAATCAAAACAGCTATTATTGAAAAATGTGCGTCTACACACATCACAGTCTCTCTTCTCAGCTTCAACTACACGGCTTTCACATTTGGTGCTTTTACACTGCTCACATACCATGTGACATTCTTTACAATGTCTCACTATATCATCCGCAAACTCGAGGCACCCCTTACACAAATCATGATGTCTCCCATATTTTCGACTTTTGTCATAACTCGCGTAAAGCCACCTTATATTACGGATGGGGAGATACGTTGTCCCTGACAATCCTAAAATAAGTAGGGGCCTTGTACGATCTCTCACACAGCTTTTAAAAACATACACAGTCCTACGACGATCATCCAACCCAAACACAACTATGCGGACATTCATTTCCTGTTCTACCCTTCTCAGCTCTTCAGGACCCATATTACAGTCAAATTCAAGTTCACAGTCTACAGCTAGTTTACGGGCACGCTCCACGACTGTAGGCAACCAAATTTTTTGAGTTCGTGTATTTTGTACAGTAAACATACGTGCTAAGAGTACTGCTATAAAGCCGCAACCACGATCGACGTTTATATGCCGTCTATAAATAGCTTGAGAATTGAGGTTAAGAGTATACGGTATGGCACTATGACCCGCAACACGGTATACATGGTCAATATTTACCGTGAAGTTGTCCATATTGAAGGCTATACTACTTTGGGCGGCTTGCATTATACGCCCTAATATATATTCTACATCTTCAGCCGCCAAACGTCTAAATGGCACTATCACCCAATAATCGTCTACATCACCGTCATCTGACCCGAATCCAAAGGACAGACTCGTCCTGACTTCACGCTCGTCACGATTCTGAAGAGCAAACTCTATAATATGCTCTACAACCCGGCGTAGTCCGCGCTCAATTCCATGCTATACATGACTCTAGGGTCGACCCTGACTCTATACCGATTTCTAGTCAAGGCTGGGGTGGGGGCTGCGGATCGCACCAATTCGAGCGTTATACCATCCTCAACAGAACGGGGGCGGCGGATGAATTAGTGGATATATTAGCGGAAGGTGCTGCTGATGGGGGGTATGTTGCGTAGGAGGTTGATGGTTGGGGCTCTATTATTGTAGACTTAACAGAACGGGGGGCGGCGGATGAATAAGGGGATATATTAGGTGCTGCTGGGGGCTTGTTGCGTAAGAGGTTGAGGGTTGGGGATCTATTACCGCTGCAACAGGCGCGTATTTCGGTCGCTTTATACCTGACGTGGGGTCTCATACCTCCGCTTTGGACGTGTTACCGGTATCGCTGGTGAGGGTTCAGGGGAGGAGATCACAACTACACTGTCGTCGAGGTCATCCGTAATGATGGGCTGCTCTACCTCATCGTCATTCACGGTTCTGTGGGAGAAGAAATATAAGGAACAGCACTCAAAATTTGTAATATTTTGTAAATGACCCACTTAGGTGTGACGTGTTAGAAATGGACTCTGTAGAAAAATTCAGATTCACGAGTCCATCCACATGTATTATATCTGGACCTACAGGATGTGGTAAAACTGTGTTTATGCTTAAAATCATTAAAGAAAAGGGAGAGATGTTCTCGAAATTTGTGCATAAAGTTATATGGTGCTATTCGACGTATCAATCAGTGTTCAACGAGTACCAAGATGATATTTTGTTCCATAAAGGCGAATATGACGTTAATTCGTTAAAGGGAAATGAACATACAATCATTGATGGTGTGAGCGGTTGTAGGATGATGCCAATGATTCCTGAATGTCTAGAAATCTGTATGTGTTTTTATGTGTAAAATAACGATGCATGCGTTCCTTTATGGTGCGCTGAACTCTTTCAGCTAAAGAAGCCTTATGTATAGAATTGGTTGTGTAATAGCTGATATTAAACTCTGTCAACATGTTCTGAAAAGCACGGCCTATAAATTCCTTCCCCATATCCGTACAAAAATAGCCAGGAACCCTGTTTTCTTTTAACATTAGCGTTTTGGTGGCTTTAGCAACTGTTTCTGGTGATTTATTTTTCAGAGGAACTAGCCACAGATATCTAGAGAATACGTCTATTATGAATAGAATGTAGCGGTAACCATTGTTATACACAGAATATCTTTGCATGTCTGTTAAATCTGCTTGCCAAATAGAATCAATCGAGGAAGCCGTTGTCTTGGCTGTTTTAAACCTTTTTCTCACAGGCTTATGAAGCGTATAAGCGTCCTGCTCCCTCAAAAATCTTTCAACATCTTTTTTTCCTACTCCGTAAACACTTCTGTACAGTCTATCTACGCCGCCGTAAGAGGATGGGGTAGAAATGTCATAATAGCGTTTAGTTAATACGTTAGCCATTTGCGTATTTTAGAGGCACGTGGGTAGGGTTGGTTTAACCTCTTCTTGCTCTCTTCAAAGGTGTTACCGCAGGGGGTGACGGCGCCTTCAATTGTGTCACAGGCGTTGCATGTTCCAAGTCTTTTAAACCTGTTCAGATTTCCTATCAACGTTTTAGGGACATTTATTTGTTGTAGTCTTGCTTTAATATGCTTCCATCCTGATGGTGATGGCCTATCCCACTTTCTCACCAGATCATGGACAATGTCTACGATATTCGATCCCTGTACCTTTGATCCTTCCACAATGATCTCCCCTGTATCGGTCCATTGTACGGCGGGATCCTCATTCAATAGATTATAAAGACTTAAGCCTTTACTCATCAATGTAAGTGGGAGGGTATTTTTTAATACATGTTCGATATGTTGTGTGGCTAATCTTTTTGTTTGGTCAGCTGTGTCGTCGGGCACAGATCCTATGTCACCATCGTCCCCTGTGCTGTGCCTAATAACCACAGGAATCTCTGTAGGGCTCTTATAATTTTCGTACTCGTGAAGAAATTTCTGCAGAGCTTCTTGGTATAAGATTCTTTTCTCATCAGGTGTTTTTTCACTGTTTAATAGGGCTAACAATTCACTTTCCATTCTTTTAAGTCTGCTTTTACGGGGATCTAGATACGTGTCTGGATTCCTTTGCAGTGAAGCGTACACCTCGTGAGGAATCACTACCACTTTCTTCATTATATTAATCAAGTCAGTAAAGGACCCAAAACTGAAAATAAGATGGGGAGAAATGACCCTCCTGTTTGTACAATAATTCGTTTTTTCTTCGCTACAGTTTGACTTTTACGAGAGAGTGCACGTATTATGTTCTTGTAGCGGCGTAGGCGAGCCTTCTGATGGGTTTTCATTGATACATTGCAATTTATAACGTTAAGACAGATTTCACAGATGCATTTTAAAAAGTCGGCGTCGATATTTTTAATAAACATCTGCTGCATTGCCCTGGGCAGTCGATGGTAGATTTTTATTAATTCACGGTATTTCTTTAGTCTCTTTGTCATTCTGGAATATACACCGTTTCAGGCTCGTTTGGAAATATATTCGTTCGCAGAAGCACTCTAAACGTGTTTCGCGGATGAAGGTCGCAAAGCAAATATCTGTAACGCGTGCTTGTAGCTTCTTTATAAACTTCCAAAAACTCCTTACGCTGATTCGGGAACATTTGATTGGCTAATACCCCAATTTGTGATACATCTTTACGTTGCGCGAATAAGACTAGATATTGCGTATTTAACGACACATCGCGCATGTATCTATTTTTGAAAAATAGATTCTGATTGATGAAGAACACGCTTATGTTAAGATGGTGGGAGAATACTGTAAATGTCTCGGCAAACGTTTTATCCATCTCCAACATGAGATCGTCAATTACAATGATTGTATGTTCATTTCCCTTTAACGAATTAACGTCATATACGCCTTTGTGGAACAAAATATCATCTTGGTACTCGTTGAACACTGATTGATACGTCGAATAGCACCATATAACTTTATACACAAATTTCGAGAACATCTCTCCCTTTTCTTTAATGATTTTAAGCATAAACACAGTTTTACCACATCCTGTAGGTCCAGATATAATACATGTGGATGGACTCGTGAATCTGAATTTTTCTACAGAGTCCATTTCTAACACGTCACACCTAAGTGGGTCATTCACAAAATATTACAAATTTTGAGTGCTGTTCCTTATATTTCTTCTCCCACAGAACCGTGAATGACGATGAGGTAGAGCAGCCCATCATTACGGATGACCTCGACGACAGTGTAGTTGTGATCTCATCCCCTGGACCCTCACCAGCGATACCGGTAACACGTCCAAAGCGGAGGTATGAGACCCCCACGTCAGGTATAAAGCGACCGAAATACGCGCCTGTTGCAGCGGTAATAGATCCCCAACCCTCAACCTCTTACGCAACAAGCCCTCCAGCAGCACCTAATATATCCCCTTATTCATCCGCCGCCCCCCGTTCTGGTTAAGTCTACAATAATAGAGCCCCAACCATCAACCTCCTACGCAACATACCCCCATCAGCAGCACCTTCCGCTAATATATCCACTAATTCATCCGCCGCCCCCGTTCTGTTGAGGATGGTATAACGCTCGAATTGGTGCGATCCGCAGCCCCCACCCCAGCCTTGACTAGAAATCGGTTATAGAGTCAGGGTCGACCCTAGAGTCATGTATAGCAGTGGAATTGAGCGCGGACTACGCCGGGTTGTAGAGCATATTATAGAGTTTGCTCTTCAGAATCGTGACGAGCGTGAAGTCAGGACGAGTCTGTCCTTTGGATTCGGGTCAGATGACGGTGATGTAGACGATTATTGGGTGATAGTGCCATTTAGACGTTTGGCGCTGAAGATGTAGAATATATATTAGGGCGTATAATGCAAGCCGCCCAAAGTAGTATAGCCTTCAATATGGACAACTTCACGGTAAATATTGACCATGTATACCGTGTTGCGGGTCATAGTGCCATACCGTATACTCTTAACCTCAATTCTCAAGCTATTTATAGACGGCATATAAACGTCGATCGTGGTTGCGGCTTTATAGCAGTACTCTTAGCACGTATGTTTACTGTACAAAATACACGAACTCAAAAAATTTGGTTGCCTACAGTCGTGGAGCGTGCCCGTAAACTAGCTGTAGACTGTGAACTTGAATTTGACTGTAATATGGGTCCTGAAGAGCTGAGAAGGGTAGAACAGGAAATGAATGTCCGCATAGTTGTGTTTGGGTTGGATGATCGTCGTAGGACTGTGTATGTTTTTAAAAGCTGTGTGAGAGATCGTACAAGGCCCCTACTTATTTTAGGATTGTCAGGGACAACGTATCTCCCCATCCGTAATATAAGGTGGCTTTACGCGAGTTATGACAAAAGTCGAAAATATGGGAGACATCATGATTTGTGTAAGGGTGCCTCGAGTTTGCGGATGATATAATGAGACATTGTAAAGAATGTCACATGGTATGTGAGCAGTGTAAAGCACCAAATGTGAAAGCCGTGTAGTTGAAGCTGAGAAGAGAGACTGTGATGTGTGTAGACGCACATTTTTTAATAATAGCTGTTTTGATTTCCATAAATCAATTGGCACGTGCAGGAAAATGAGAATCTGTGAATGTGGTATGTTTCACACAATGGATAATTGGGGAAAATTTAAGCACAAGTGTGACGTAATTCACTGTCCTACATGCCAGGAGGAATATAAGGCGGATGGAGTAAAGCATGTATGTTATATGAAAGATGCTAAGCCTAAAAATAACCCTTGTATAACTGTATACTACGATATAGAAACATATACGAACGCTGAAACCAAAGAGGTAATTCCACATTTACTTGTGAGCCAGACTATCTGTGATGAGTGTATGGATATCGAATGTGACGAGTGCCCAAATGTGGTAAACGGACAAACGTTTTTAAACGAATGTCAGCGATAGTCCTGTGAAACTATTTGTGTCCTATATTGTCAAGTTAGCCGACAAGTTCAAAAAAATGACTGTGTATATTCTCGCCCATAACGGGGCAAAGTTTGACACGCAGTTCCTTTATAAGGAGTTGCTTGAACACGAATCCTCTGAGATATTTACAGGTGATCCATTGAAAAGAGGCAACAAATTAATACAGATGCAGATAAGAGACAATGTACAATTTAAAGATACTTTATTATTCACACCTTGTAAATTAGCAAAGCTACCCAAGGTGATGGGAGTAGCAGCTGAAGTTTCCAAAGGATACTTCCCTTACACTTTCCTCACCAGCGAGACTTTAAACTACGTAGGCCCACCACCCCCCAAACATTATTTTGACTGTATGGATGAACGTGAAGACTTTGATCGATACTACGACAGTTTTAATGAAAGTAACCCTTATAATATAGCTGATGAATGTGAGCGTTATTGCGTGAATGATGTGCGCGTGCTTAGAGTATGTTTCCAGGCCTTTAGAAGGATGTACATAGCCCGTTTCAAATGCGATCCACTGCAAGTCGCAACCACCATCGCATCATTATGTTTTACGGTGTTCAAGAATAACTTCATGCCGAAAGACACCTTAGCCATTATCACCGAAACAATCCCCGCATTACGGGCACAAGGCTATTTACTGGCTCATACACCTACAGCAACAGACAGGTGTATACATAAAGCACGCCCGCAACACGGGTGAAGTACCCATTAAGATTAATGGACGTGTTTTTTGGGTTGATGGGTTAAGTGAAAACCGTGTCACTGGTGTGAAGACTGTGTACTCCTTTAACGGTTGCTGGTGGCATGGATGCCCCCGTCCTGAGTGCGGAATCACCGGAGATATCCACGGTAGGTCTCCTGCCGACTGTCTTGCATCGACCCGCACCCGCGATCAACTTATAGGATCACAGTTCACTCACAAAGTCTTGTGGGAGCATGAATATGATGCACGGATGGAGACAGACGAGGTGTACCGTGAGGAAATAAAAACGATCAAGCGTTCAATGGTGCTGGATCCTCTCAAATGTGGTGATAGCTTGTTTGGAGGACGTACAAATCCTTTCAGACTATACTTTCCACCTACGGAGGGCGTGAAGCTCCATTACTACGATTTCTGTTCTTTATACCCGTACGTGAAGAGCAATCCGTACCCCGTGGGCGCTCCTGAGAAACTGGTGGGGCCTAGCCTACCCTCCATCAATGAATTTTCAAAAAATTTGAATGATCGTTACTTTGGGCTCTCTTTCGTAGACGTACTCCCCCCACGCAATTTATGGATGCCGATCTTACCTGTCGTTATCGACGACAAGCTCATGTTTCCCCTGTGCGTGAAGTGCGCGGAAGAGGATAACGGCGAATGTAACCATATACCCCACCAGCGTAAGATCAGAGGCGTATATACAAGTCCTGAGTTGGCCCTAGCCGTACGCCATGGTTATAGAATACTGAAGATACATGAGGTGTGGAGGTTTCAGAAGCTACCCAACCTTTTCACACCATATATAAACACCTTTTTGAAGGATAAGGTTGAGGCATCAGGGTATCCGCGAGGAGTTGATACCGAAGATGAAAAGTCTGCCTATATTTAACGTTACCGCGACCGCGAAGGTATACAACTTGATCGTGTCCAAATTGTAAAGAATCCTGGCAAGCGCTTTAGTGCAAAGTTGTCTAAACAGTCTATGGGGAAAATTTGCGCAGAATACCGGCAGAGGGAGCATTCATTTGGCACAAAGTTATAACGATGTCTGGGATTATGCCAATGCCCCCGATAAAGAGGTCATGGAGATCGTAAATGTAGGTAATACTTACGTAATAAAGTACAACACTGAATTTGCCACAGATACCTCAAGGGTTACAAACATACCTGTGGCCAGCTTCACAACAGCCTACGCCCGTATAAAACTTTGGGGTCTATTGCATTCTCTTGGGCGGAGAGTATTGTATGCCGATACAGATAGCGTGATATTCACAGAGAGGGAGGGTGAATACATGCCCACTATTGGGGAGTTCCTCGGCGAGCTCACTGATGAGATCAAGGATGAGTATGGGGACAACGCATACGCCGACGCTTTTGCCTCAACAGGACCTAAGACTTATGGGGTACGGGTCAGGGTGGGGGAGGAAATGAAATATATCGTGAAGGCAAAGGGTATTACGCTCAACCATGCGAATCGGGAAGTTAACTTTGAGTCGTTGAAGGATCTAGTATGTTTGGATGAACAACCTCCCCAACTAATTGTAGGCACCCACAATTTTCGGGCGCAGAAGCTGGGGGGCGTGAAGGAACTTAGGGGTACGATGGTGTGCCGTAACACCTATAGGAAACTACCAGTTACCTGGTACCTATGATACCGTACCCTTTGGATACCAATGATGCTTCTAACTCACACGTCTTGTATATAATCGTATCTATTTGTAAATATATATATATATATATAACGACTATCTCGTTTATTAAATCGTATTTGTAAATATATATATAACTTGAATATCTCGTTTGTTAAATAAATCATGTTTCAAATAGCGTTTCACTTTCTCCTTTGTGTGTGTGTGTGTGTGCAGGTGAAAGTTCTAAGCTCCGCCCACTGTAAGACCGTGAGTCATGCTACTATCTGGGAGTCTCTGCGTGGTCAGTCGACCGCAGTAAGCCCGAGAGATCAGACGTGTATTCAGATCAGACGTGTATTCAAATGGCTACCTTTAATATTGCTTGTACAACGTTTACGAAATGGTATTCAGTAAAGTGCCAGGATGTGGTGGATACCGAAAAACTTCCTATTCCTCCCTCCTATGCCTCTTTTAAAAACACATTGGATTGTGCGAAGTTCCAAGATGTACAAATACTCTACGGATGTTCTGGTGAGACCGTTGAAGGCTTTCGTTGCACAGACGATGTGCTGAAGTATACTGCAGAGCTAAACTTTATAAAGTTCTCACATACACCGTGAAGTAAAAGAAACAACGCGTGCAGAAGAGAAGCAGCAGGTATGGATAATGAGTCTTGCTGATGGGTGGTGTGACAAGCGGTATTACGTCATGCTACACCATGTCGATTACTCATACCCTACGACTGAAAATGTGAATCTCGTGATCATGGACAATCTTAAGTATTTTTATCACTATATTAACGTATATCATGATGAGGTTCGTAGTGAGGTTATGGCTAGTGCCCTGCGTGAATTTTTAACAGAGTTTAGAGACGAGTATCGTTTGATGGGCAGAAAGGAAAAATATGAACATATGTTCCTCTCAAATAGTGCGCCGGAGTGTGGAGATGTTTAGTAATACATAAAATGTTCCTAGTTCTTATCCAAACTGTCTGGTGCGTAGGCTGGTAGTGATATTCTTGTACCGAAATATGTACAACAATTCGACTCGCGGTCATACGAACAAGCCCATTCACGTATCATCGAGTCAGCCGCCCGTCGAACCATTCCTGCCTACCTGCGTGCCTCACAAGGCTCATAGTTATCTCAGAGCTTGAGCCGAGTGGACGTGCGCTCCTCGAATACGATGGAACTTCCTTTGAGCAGCATTCTCAACGCCTCGTACGATGTGTCCGTGACGAAATCGTTGCGCGTGTTCAGGCGTAATTCCGGTACCATTAGCTATGTACTGGAAACGGAATGTAGACCGACAAACAAACGGGTTTATTTAAGTATCGAGGAGATGAATAGAATCTTTGTGATAGTTGAGAAGTGGAGTGAAGATCGTTATAAAATACCTGTTAACGTAGGTACAAGAAGAGAGCAGATTAGTGACGCACCCTCATACGCCGTTGTATGTACGTTGTGTATAAATAACGATCGGCCGTGCATTGATATACGGCTGATGTGGAAGAATGCTTCTGATAATAACGCTCTTATTCCTACGCGAAACCGTTTCATCCTCGACAGAATGTTTGAAATCGTCGGATTCCGTAAGCTGAAACCTATATTAGACGCGCGCGTTACGGACATGCTTTATTTTGATACAGTACTTGAATACGCCTACACCGCTCTGCTCGATGGGTTTACCGTGTAGGGCTGGTGAGAATGGTCTAGAGTTGGACGTTTATTTAAAAAGTTTAGACTCTTTGAAATACCATGAACTTTGGTACAAAGCAATTGATCGGTACAAAGCTGAGCTCACCTACACCGTTCACCCTGAAGAACTATTTCTTTATATAACGCGCAGTTGTCGTAACGATTTAGAAGATTATTTCAATTGCCGCTATGTTGAGTGAGTTCACGATTGAAAAGCTCGAGTCGGTAGAAATAAACCCTCGATTGGAAAAGCGTGTTTATAAACTTGTATTTAATAATGTAGCTAACGATGAACTCTTTGTGCGTGCTTTTGATTGTATTCTAGACGTGTTTAAAGATGACTTACCAACCGGTTGTAAAGTGGGAACAAAAATAGTACTGAACGATATGAAAGCCCTTCATATCGAGTACAGGTTTCCCTATACTTTAAGCGGTGAAATATTATTAAGCCGCATATACTGCGTAATGCAGAGCAATAATGATGTAATTGTAAACTCGATTAAGACCGAGTTTAGTATTTTGAAAAAAAAGTGAATTGTATTTATATATATATATATTTTGCTTGACATTTCTCCTGTACTGATTATACGCATATTTCTATTGATTTGTATTTATATATATATTTTGCGTGATATTTCTCCTGTACTGTTATGTACATATTTCTATTGAAGTGTATATTTATTTGAAATGTATATTTTATTTTATATATATCCATAATTGTGTGTATATATTTCCTGTACTGTTATATGCATCTTCCTCAATTGAAATGTATATTTATTTTCTATATATTTATAATAAACAGAATGATGCAATGTTGTTTTACTTAACTGTTACGCCTTCTACTACCGGTATTCTTTTAAGAAATATAATAATGCATACAACGGTATTGCGGTATCTGGCAATATTTAAGCCTTCTAAGCCAACTGGCTGATTAGGAGTCTATAATAATGTATACAATGGTATCTGGCAACTCGGTCTTCGATTAGAGAATACATGGCCCTATCTGGCAACTCAAGCCATTTACAGCCAACTGGCTGATTAGGAGTCTATAATAATGTATACAATAATACTGCTAAAAAGAGGTATCTAGCAACTCAAGCCATTTACAGCCAACTGGCTGATTAGGCGTATATAATAATAATGTATACAATAATACTGCTAAAAAGAGGTATCTGGCAACTCAAGCCATTTACAGCCAACTGGCTGATTAGGAGTCTATAATAATGTATACAATGGTATCGCGGTATCTGGCAACTCAAGCCATTTACGCCAACTGGCTGATTAGGAGCCTATAAAACAACGCCTACTCGGCTGAAGTCTTAATGTGCACTTGGCTCCTGCCAGGTGAACACCTCTCCTCCTTTCTCTCTGGCCCTTTGGGGGGAATAGCTTGGGGGAGGCCTCCAAGTTGCATGCCCCTTGCAACCTAGGTTGGCAACAAAGGCCAGTACTCTTTTTTTCTCTTTTTTTGCAACCCCCCACCCCCCTTTGCAACATTACATCATAACCTGCAACATTCTTGCACACTCCCCTTTTTCGGCTATACTACTAACACGGAAGGGAAGAACTTATTTAAAACTTCCATAATTTATAAGTCATCGTTTATTTGTTTTAGAAAAGTTCTTGCTTCGCATTCTCAATAACTTCAATACATTTTCATCGGACAGATTATTTGTTTCTTAAACTACTAACTTCAGCATTCCACTATTTAGATTTAACAGGCTTTGCCGATCTCTTTTCACGTAATGGAATATTACTCGATTCTAAATGTTTAAAATCTATACTATAATAAGAGAGCTGTCCGTCCGTCTGTCTGTCCGGACGGACGTCACACTTTCAGAAATTGTGAGAAAAAAATTCAGAAATTGTATTACGGGCGGAAATGTGAAGCTCAAGATTTTCATGACTGTTCTTTTCTGTAGTTTAGCCTGTCTGTTTGTCTGTTTGTGAAATTTATCCCGGGCAGTAATGGGGGAAGGGTGGGGGAGGGGGTTAGCCCCCAAGTTGCATGAATGGGGGTGAGGAGGTTTTGGGAGATACCAGATTCAGAAATGTTGACACAATGTGAAGCTCAAAATTTTCACGGCTGCGTTCTTTTCTGTAGTTTAGCCTGTCTAACCGTCAGCGAAGCGACGGGAACTGTACTAGTAATTATAAAAAGGAATCCATGTACCATTAACCCTTTGACACTTAACTACGTACAACGTACAAATGATCACCAAAGACTAACTACGTACACCCTACGATCTTAATTTTCACGCCCGCATTTGAATGGGCGTAAAAGAAACGCCGTCTGTGGACATACAGGGTGTCCATAAATGATTACCCTGATTAAAGCATGCTATGACTTTTAAATAAACACTCGTATTCAAACACAGTTTTAATCATAAGTAGATAAACATACAAAGTTTTGACATAGTTAATGAACTTAATAAGCTTCCACATGTGCACCCCTTGTGGCACGTAAAATGTCTAAACGGTATTCACACTCACGCCACACATTTTCCAAATTTGTGGGTTAACTGTTGCAATTGCATCCGTAATGCGTTCTCGCAATGTCCTGATATCTGGAACAACTGTTGCATAAACCAAATCTTTAACATGACCCCAGAGAAAGAAATCCAGCGGGGTAATGTCTGGTGATCTTGGGGGCCATGGGATTGGCCCGTCCCTGCCAATACATCGATTTGGAAATGTTGCGTCGAGAGTTTCACGGACATGCGTCCAATGAGGGGGTGCCCCATCTTGGAAGATGACAGTTGGCTGCCTGTCCTGCAGCTGGGGGATGGCGTAATTGGTGAGCATATCCAGGTACACAGTTGCGGAAACAGAGACATTTTACGTGCCACTAGGGGTGCACATGTGGAAGCTTATTAAGTTCATTGACTATGTATCAAAACTTTGTATGTTTATCTACTTATGATTAAAACTGTGTTTGAATATGAGTGTTTATTTAAAAGTTATAGCATGCTTTAATCAGGGTAATCATTTATGGACACCCTGTATGTTCCGCACGCACATGCAGTACCGAAAGGGTTAATATCATCACGCGATAGAGCGTCATCCAAATTATGGGTTGAAAGTTCCAATTTCATGTCACGAGATTCGGCTCTTTTTAAAACTCAAAACGTATTCCAAACTATCCGAATTATGAACATCAACTTTAATTTCAAATGTGATTTGCCTATGATCACTGGTGTAGTAGTCTCCTACAGATATATTATCAATTAAGTCTAGGTGTGTACTTAAAACTAAATCGAGAATATTGCGTCAACTAGTGGGTTCTTTCACCAGCTGAAAAAGTGAGCTTTCGAGCAAATTCTCGTACAGTCGACGACTGGAATTAGACTATAAAGGATCACCCTACTCTCTGCAAGGTAAATTAAGATCTCCCATAACACTGGATAACAAAATTTGAAAAATTTTCTATTTATTGTGATTTTTCTGTCGTTTCTTAATGATTTCGGGGCGCTGATTCCAAAACTAATATTGGTTTTGCTCTATCATCAACCGTTTAAAAAATATAGGTTATCACACTTTTCATATGGCAAAGTATATAAAAAAGGCTAACAAATATTTTCTGAAAATAAAAACACTATTGGAAATTAATGTTTATTGAACCAAAATTGTTTGACAAACCCAAAATGGTGCCAAGGATATAATATATATCATGAGGAGAACCGATAAGAGAATAACAAGCCTCGTTAGGCAGTGTGCGTTCCTTAAAAATGCACTAAAGAACGCGACTTCCACGTATGAACATTCTTATCCTTTCTGATCAGCGACCATACGTAGTCTCCCATCATGGAAGCATCCCAATGGCCCTGGTACCTTTTCTCCATCGTTTGAATATCTTGATGGAATCTTTCGCCATGTTCTTCACTCACATCGCCCAGGTTATCACGAAAAAAGTCTAGATGTGAATGCAGAGAGTGTAATTTTAAAGACATACAGCACCCCATTTTGCCATAGCACTTAATCAAGTTTGACACTAACTCCTTAAAGTTTGGTGCTTCATGGTTGCCTAAAAACCCACGAACCACATCACGGAAAGCACACCAAGCCTCTTTTTCGATCGGAGTCATCTTGGCTTCAAGGTTCTTTGAATTCAACAGCACCTTGACTTGTGGTCCTACAAAGATGCCAGCCTTGACTTTGGCCTCAGAGAGTTTAGGGAACATGACCCGAATCTGTTGGAAATCTTCCCCTCCAAAATCTAACGCAGTTACAAACTGCTTAATTAGACCCAACTTAATATGGAGAGGTGGTAGCAGAACTACGTCAGGCTTCACAAGAGGTTCCCTGAATACATTGCACTTTCCTGGTTGCAGTCCTTCACGTGGAGGCCACTGAACTGTTTTATAGTGCTCAGTTGAAGCCCTGCTATCCCACAGGCAAAGAAAACATGAATATTTAGTAAACCCTCCTTGTAAACCTAACAGGAAACCAATCATTATGAAATCACCACACACGTCCCAGTTATATTGTTCATACCTGATTTGAGTGAGCAGTTGTTTGACATTTTCATAGTCCTCTTTCATTTGAACAGAATGTGCAACTGGTATAGATGGATATTTGTTCCCATTGTGGAGTAGAACAGCTTTTAAACTCCGAGTTGAACTGTCAATAAACAGGCGCCACTCTGAGGGTATATATGTTAACCCAATAGCTGTGAATAAACCATTAACCTCGCTGCAATAACAGAGAGAGCCATTGACATCGTAGAACCTTGCAAACTCTTCATGCCGCTTTCGGTATACAGTGCTCTTGCAGTCTTCTCCAAGCAAATTCCATTCTTTGAGTCTGGAGGTCAGAAGCTCAGACCCTGATTTCGTCAGACCCAAATCTCTAATTAAGTCGTCCAATTCCCTCTGATTTGGAAAGTGAGGGTTTGTACTGAAAGTTACTCTATATTCTTGATCATTACTGTCCTCACCAGCCGACATCTCAGATGAGCTAGCTGCATCCTCATTTTCAACCTGCAAAGCAAAGAAACAAAATATAGGCATAGCTATATATGTAGAAGAGCATCAGCACTAAGAAAAATCGACACATAATGACCCACAGTCTGTAAATACAGAAGGTAAAGTAATGGATAGATACCTGTTCTGGTGGACGTGGTACTGGAAGACCTTCGCCATGTGATACAGGAGCTATGGACGACGCTATGCTTGGATACTGAAGAGTCTGCCTTCCTTTAACTTTCCTGTACTTAGAAACATCTACCATGCAGTAGTAGCAATCGTCGTGGTGGCTCTTTGGTTCTCTCCATATTCTGGGTACCGCAAAGGGCATTGCCTTGCGTACTCCCCGCAGCCACCCTTCAAGTGTGGAGCGGCAGTTTCCACAGATCACATCGGGTGCCCAGAACTTATCTTGGTCACCCATAGGCATACCAAAATAGAGCTGATACGCGATCCAGAACTTGGTGCCTTTCACATTCTTGTGCGATACTTGCTTGGGGCCTATGTAATACCCACAAACGTAGCAGAATATATCCAGCGAGTGTTTACAAGCTCTAGTTGCCATTCTCTTTACCAAACTGTACTACATTAATCATAACCTGAAGATATAGAGAGGAGTTATTAAATCTGCAACAGATTACAGATTCCAGAAAAAAGATGTATTCACAACACTGAAATAATGTTCGCAATAAAAAAGGATCGATAACACTCAAATCGTCAGCACAGAGAAGCACAGAAACACAGTACCTCAGTGCTGGTAACCATCAGACAAACAACCTGCTTTCTTTGTGTGCTCACACTTACTGACTTCAGTCTCTGCGTTCTTCTTTATATAGCACAGTGGAAGTTTCGGGCAATTTCTAGAGCAAGAAACTGTCAACGAACATCCGGATTGTTCTCAACAATTCCTGATTATTCTGATATTGCTGCGCCCATAATAACATTATACTGGTAAAACATGAAAAATGGATTATCTCTGAAACCATTGATGATACACACAAACCAAGGCCAGATTTGGACTCAGCTCCCACAAATGCATATAAAAACATAAAAAATTCTATATAAACAGAATCAGAGTTACACAGTGTAATTATCGCGCCATATTCGCTATTTACATCAACTTTAACAGCAGCATTCACACCTCACACGCGACTATCTGTCGCAGCCAAAATAATATCCCAACATATACACAAGCAGCTAATATTCTAGTTAATCACTACGCAAAGATAAGTCACGTAAATAGAGGCAACAACCAGAAACACGCAGACAGACAAACAGCCAGACACAAGAAAACCTACAGACTCGACACGACCATTACACCCTTCAACGCAGACTAGGCCACCAAGATCATCACAAACATTAAGAATTCGAAGGGTACTGGACCAGACAACATATCTAACACACACCTTAAACACTTGGGTTCACAGGGAATACTAGCTCTCACAAATATCAGCACATATTCATACCAACACTGTATTATTCCTGACATATGGAAACAAGGTAAAATTATTACCCTAATCAAACCAAACAAAAATCCAACAGAACCAGCTTCCTATAGATCCATTACTTTACTATGCACATCTTCCAAAGTAACAGAAAGACTAATCTTACAAATCACAAACCCACACATACCACTATCGCCTACTGAACATGGATTCAGACCTCACCATTCAACCACGACATTACTCATTAACCTCACACAGCACATCATGGATGGCATCAACTCCAGACGACCAGCTCAACGTACACTATTAGCAACAATAGACATTAGTAAAGCATTTGATGCTATCCCACGCTTCCGTCTCATAAACAAAATACTCAACACAAACATGCACAATAACACCAAAAGGTGGCTGAGCAACTATCTTTCAGGAAGATACTCACATGTCACATTTAATGGCAAGTCATCCAAAAACAAACTTTTTCCGAACGGGGTCCCTCAAGGCTCTGTTCTCTCTCCAACACTCTTCAACTTATACATGCATGACATTCCAACACCCATAAATAACAAGCTTACCTTATCATCATATGCAGATGACATCACTCTAACATCCACCCACAACAACATCGACACCGCTACAAATAACCTACAAACATACATAAACAGTATACATGACTGGCTCACACACAATAGACTCAAAGTAGCGCCCACAAAATCAACCATCACTTTGCTTACAAGCAACACAAAAGAACACCAGATAACTCCACAGCTTACAACAAACAGCACCAACATTCCACACACTCACAGGACCAAAATACTTGGAGTCACATACAACACATCATTATCTTTTGCAAACCACATTCAGGACATTAAAAACAAATGTACGTCAAGACTTAACACGCTTAGAGTATTAACAGGCACAAACTTTGGACACCAGCAGGAAACATCACTCATATACAAACAATATATTCGCTCAGTTATGGATTATGCTAGCCCATGCTGGGCACCCATTTTCTCACACACACATGAACACCTTACAGACAATACAAAACAACGCACTTTGTATCATTACAGGATGTACTCAGACAACACCAATAGAACACTTGCACACAGAAACAAAAATACCGAAAGTTAGGGAACATTTAGACATGAGGGGAACACAATTCATGGCAGCAGCGACAACTAACCGACAACACCCTTGCCCACTACATGTACAATCATGCACCGACACCTCGCATCATTAAGGTAACACCAGAGACATTATAACCCCCCCCACACACACACACACTGACACGACTCGGTCCGAATGCGGTCCTAGCTGCGAAGCCGCCACCCATTAACAGGTCAGAGATCAGCCTGAGCAGATCGGATCGAGTTAACTTAGCACGATTCCGATGTGGACATCACCCCAACTTACAGACATATAAACACAGACTAGACAACTCCACAGACGACGCCTGCCACCCGTGCCAGGACGCACCACAAACAATTGAACACATTATGACAGACTGTACCGCTCTAGCACAACATGGAACACAACACAACATCGCTAGTGCGCTGAACCTCTGGTCCACTCCGGAGAGGGCGATCGGTTACCTGGGTGCCACCAGCTTGCTCGATCAGGGTGGGCTGATCGGCTAAACAACAACAACAACAACAAAAGAAGGAATTTCCACATAAACATACAAAGAAAGAAAAAACTTAGTAAGTAGGCAAAAGGCGTCTAAGGGAGTAACGGTGACACAACCAACCACCACATTGTGGACGTATTAAAAAATCCAAAATTTGTACTGTCGTAATATTTATGTAAATATAATAAAAATAAAGGATAACAAAGGATCCTGGTCTTCTCGTGTAACAGTCATTACCATATAAATAAAACAAATACTGTAATAAACGATAACAAATTGTGTACTCACGTGCAACGATAAATTCCACGCTATAAACTTCAATAATTAAAATATTAATATAAAGTAATTTGTCACTAATGAGCAAATTAGTAATAAAATGAAACGAGACAAATCACGCACTTCAACCAATCAGGTACACAAAAAAAGATCGACTTCAAATCGGTTTTCAGCAGCTGTGAAAATGCCAAACGACGAATACCTTTACTTGACCTTTTGCTAAAAAAAAATGCTTGGCATTCCATGATTAAAACTTACTTGGAAGTCGAGTTAATAACTCATTATGGCAGCACAACGCGAGGAAAAGTACATTTCCTTTCATGGGAGTCAGAATGAGTTTATTGAATTGTGTGGTAAAAATAGGCTCGATAGACCAGTGGGATTAATGTCGGCTTCTAAGCAGTGAGGTTTTGGGTTCGTTCTTGGCTGCTAGTGCCTGGATTGGGTTGAGTTGGGCCGGGCTCTTATCCTATTAATGCTCTGGCTCAGTTGACCCTTCGGCCACACTCACCCCCACAGTGTGAGGAAGTGAATTTGGGATGTTGCCTGTTATGTAAAACCGTGCAGAAGATTTTTCGTTCTCCAAAATACTAAACATACAAACCTAATCGAAAATTGTAAATAAAACCAAAACAAGGATAAGTTTTATATGTAAAGCCACTTATACAAAAATTACATTAAAAATAGCGGTTATAATATACAGCAATATAAAATCACAATATAAAACATATATATATATATGTTACGGCCTCTTTGCGAAATCGGCCGTTTTGTAAAAGAGACAAAAACTTGGCCTTTTTGCATAATGGCACCAAATGCCAGGCCACTTTGCAAACAGGCCGGCATATTGGCCATTTTGCGCAAAAGCAGAACTCCAATGAAGAGATTCAATCCAGTTCGATTGAAATTATTCGAATTATTGAATGCCCGGTTAGGTCAACTGTCCGCCCTTGACGATTGGTTAGGTTAAGGCGTGATATTTTCGTTAAACAACGAAAATATCACGACTTAACCTAACCAATCGTCAAGGGCGGACATTTGACCTAACCGGATATTCAATTAACCTAACCGGCCATTCACTGTCCAGTTCAATGTGAAGTTCTGCCGTTTCACAAAATGGCCGACAGCATTACCAGTCATTTTGAAAAATGGCCAATATGCCGGCCTGTTTGCAAAGTGGCCTGGCATTTAATGCCATTATGCAAAAAGGCCGTAACATATATATTACGGTTTCTCATATAGCATCTGATGACGAAGACAGCAAGCAAGAGTCACTCTCATCTGCAAGAAAATTAAGTAGCTGTTAATAATGAAAGTTGAGGGCGAGTGAATGATGTGGTAAAATCGGAAAACCTTCAACAATCGAAATGTTTGCTCTTGGTTAAATAGATGGATTACTCATGAATATAAATAATCCATTTCAATCGAATATTTTCTAGTTTGATCACGGAAACAAAAAATCAAGTGAAGGGGGCGGGTCACAAAAAAACTAAATATGATGATGATCTGAGGTCAAACCTCAAACCATTGGGGCGAGCCCTGGCTGTAGTTCAGCAATGCAATCGCAGGCAGCATCGTAAAGTAACAATCTATAATTCTTTAGGAACATCGAAACCTGTATTTACCAATCAATGGTAAATAAAGATATGTAAAGCAAAATTAATGTCTTCAAGACTTAAAAAAAAGTTTTAACAGTGATTTCGACTATGAAACCTTTAGGAACTACTTGACACACAACGAATGAAATGCGTGTATCAACATCTTATCACATTTACTCGACATTTGGGCTACGTCGTGGCCAGTGTCTTAACACAGTTTTCCGTCGGTTAACGAAATTAAGCGACAGTGAGTCTGGAGAATAGTTGGATGGGAGACCGTCCTCCGCGTCCAGATTATGTAACGACCCGTGATTCGGATCCCACTTAAAGCTGTAGGTCCCCTCCATGATATGACCTTAGATGTTGCGAATGAAATTAAACAACCCCATATAACGGCAATAACTATTCTACAAGAGCATGTACATCGTCGATATTAGCTTTCTAATGTACTGGCAAGCCGCAACTCTGGGAAAAGTGATGATAGCTGTAACAAATGAAATTATGTTAACAAAAATAATTGGCTGGGTCTGCTATTCACAAACAACAATAATTTAATTGATGTCATAAAAAGAACTCCAACTATTATCAAGACCACAACATCATCGAAATATCAATTAATATGGGACAACTTCAAAAGAAAATACTCATAACCGAAGAAAAAAGCAATTTTGAGATTTAATTTAAGCTCCAAGACTATAAAATCAGATCCCATACGGCAAAAATAGAGTGGAAAACAGTCTTAGCGGATAAAAAACAACTGAAAAAATGCTAATAACCCTGGAAGAAAGGACGCTGTAAACTTTAGGAAAATGTTCCGAAAGCAGCGTCAAAAGGAAAGAGAAACTGTTTCGAAAGACAAAAGCGAACAATATTCCGCAAACAAAATAGCTGCGAAGTTAATTCCATGACATCATGCAGTGGTGTACACCACTAAATCACAGATTTACTTCAGAATTTCTATATTGGGTATATTTGACCTCCTGATCATGAAAATGTTATTTAGAATTTATTTGAACAAATACTTTGAGAGATATGGACCCATCCCCAAATGAGGGTTCACAGAAAACTACTACAGTTCCAAGTGCCATAACTTTGCTTCTAATTTGGGTTAGAGTAAAAATTTAAACTGTTTATGGTAGAAAATTTCATGAAGAACAAATAACCATCAGTGGATAATTAAGATAGGACTAATATTTTGAAAGTTATAATTTTATTGGGGGGGGAGGCGTACCCCCCATGGCCAATCAATACAAAAAATTTTGTTGATGCAAAAACGTTCCCTTAACATTTGTGCATATGCAGGGTTAATAATAATTGCTGTAATTTTGTGTATTTATTGTATTTTTATGCTTGTGAATATTTTATTCTGGAAGAAAAATTATCTAAAAATTTCTGAAATTTTGTTTTTCAAATGTTAACACTAACCTATTGACTATTTTACAGATATTGTATTGAAACAGCTCAACTGTGGTGTTTCTATATCGTGAATATAATGTAGATATGGCAGGAAATTATAAGAAAAGTTGTTGCAATCCTTTTTTTCTTCATACAATAGAAGAGACTCAAAAATACTTTGGAGTAACAAGATATTTGGTAGACAAATCTAGAAAGTGGAAGAGAATGTTTGGTGTTCTGCCTGAAGTTCCTTTGTACTCAAAGGGAAGAAAAATCAGTCCTGAGGTTGCAACTGAAGTTAAATTATTCTGTGAAAAGGATGAGATTAGTCGGATGTGTCCAGGTAAGGTAGATAGTTTAAGTGTAAAAAATAGTGATGGTGT
Source organism: Bathynomus jamesi (assembly GCA_023014485.1). Taxonomy (NCBI): domain Eukaryota; kingdom Metazoa; phylum Arthropoda; class Malacostraca; order Isopoda; family Cirolanidae; genus Bathynomus; species Bathynomus jamesi. The sequence continues at coordinate 194,275 of JAJOZX010000018.1, read as the reverse complement.
CAAGGAACAGGTTCAGAAAAGACTTTTACTTGGATATCTCAGGGAAATTATATGGGCAATACGCCAATACAAGGATACTGTACAATCACCAGTAGGGTTCTCATCCTTTGCATCTTTAAGTCCAAAATGGTGTGTGATCACAGGTGGTAAAGGCACTCTGTGTGTGTGTGTGTGTGTGTGTGTGTGTGTGTGTGTGTGTGTGTGTGTGTGTGTGTGCGCGCGCGCGCGCACACCACCACCACCAAAATCCAAAACTGATGGTATCTGCAAAAAGTATGAAAGATTTAACTTATAATGCTCTTATTGAGAAGACAGTTTGCAGTAAAAATAATTGGAACTGTATGTTACAGCGCTGCAAGGATTGTCTTGGTACAGTGGCTGCTTCAAATTTCTTATATTCTATAGATTTGTTGCATGATCGTGAATCAATTGAACATTGTCAGTGGGTCAATACCAGGGCTGTGGAGTCGGAGTCGTGGAGTCGGTCAATTTTGAGTGGAGTCGGAGTCGGAAGTGCATAGTTGGATGGAGTCGGAGTCGGTGCAAATCCTTCAATTATAACCATAGCAGCCTAGGCCTAGGCCTAGCTCAATTTTATGAATAAAATAGATTTAACTTAATATTTTAATATATAATATAATATATAAATAATATATAATATATAACATATAAATATATAAATATAAATAATATATAAATATAGTTGCTTATAATTAATAAGGATTATAATTAATTAATTAACATAATTAATAATAAGGAAATTTAAAAATTTTGTACTAGCAACCCTAAATCTTTTTCAGATTTTTAGATTTCAATTTGATAATTTTGATAAGCATCACTGAAAGAAGATTTAATGGAAGCGATCCTTTTTTTAAGAACAAATTCAGTTTAGGTTAGTACATTTTGTTACGGATGTTTATAATAATACAAAAACATCTTATTAATTTGCTAAACCAATAATAATCTTATTTTGTTTAAGTTTCAATCAGTTTGTATTTTGGGATTTATTGTAATTTTTTAATAAAGAGAAAAAAAGCCATTAAGGCATAGTTACAGCCACTAAGTAACCTGATGAGTCATGTGGTGGTGACGAAATGCCTTGTTTATGAATCTCCATTGGCCTAATAAAGCTAATCGTAATCAATTTGGCCTCAACATTCCATCGGAGTCGGAGTCGTAATTATACAAGTCAGATTTCTGGAGTCGGAGTCGGAATGTTAAAAATTTTGGAGTCGGAGTCGGAGTTGGAGTCGGCAAATTTTATCACCGACTCCACAGCCCTGGTCAATACTAATAGGTAAACACTAGAAACTGTGAAAGGACCAGTAGGTGGTTTCATTGACTCCTTGCCACAGAAAATAGTCTCTCTGGCTCGAAATCAATTTATAGCCAAGAGTCAGAGTTCATACCTGAGAAGTTTGAAAGAAAATCTTGAACATGATGAAGCTGTTATTATTGGAGATTTCTCAGAGAATTATTCATTTGTTGTGTAAGATGCTATCCAAAATTTTCATTGGACCAATGAACAAGTTACTTTGCATCCTTTTGTCATGTATTACCAAAATTAATGTAAGTTAGAGCGCAAAAGTTTCTGTTTTATCAGTGTCTTAATCACTCAACATGAACAGTCTATACTCTATAGCTTTCAACAAAAATTAATTTAAATTCAAGAAATTAAAGAAACTTATTGTATGATACAAAAAGTTCATTACTTCTCAGATAGGTTCAATTTCATTAATTTATGCCACTATGAGCATGATTTTAATATGAAGAGTGAATGGGATTTCTTTGCAATTAGTCATGGGAAAAGTGCTTGCGATGGAATTGGAGGGACAATTAAAAGGGCTGTGGCGAAGAAAAGCTTACAACAAACTGTGTCAGGACATATATTGACCCCAGAATCTTTCTATAGCTTTTGTAAATCTCACTTTAAGACTATATAATGCATTTTTGTTTCTAAAACTGAAATCAATGCAAATAAAGAAATGTTGAAAAGTAGATTTGACAAGGCTGTTGCAATAAAAGGCATTGCTAGCTTTCACAAAATGGTTCCTAATGGCATTAATCAAATAAAAGTTTATCAAACGTCTGATGATGGATCATCAGCATTGTTTAACATGAGTAAGGTGCAAGATACCACTGTAGAAACATCTAATCTTGATGATACTGACTATGGTCCAGGTCAGTATATTGCTTGTATGTATAACAATAAACTGTGGCTTGGCATAGTTGAAGATGTATCAGAACAATTTGGTGATTACAAAATTAACTTCTTAATACCATCTAGCCCAGCTTCTCAACATCCTAACCATTACATATTTCCACAAGGTAAAGATGTATGTTGTGCAAGATGTTACATCCAACCATTATTCCAGGAGTTAAGATAATTTACTCATTTAACTCTGATGATGTACATAGAGCCACTTGTTTAAGTAAAGCTAAGCAGTAGATAATAACTAATTATAAAGAAAGAAAATAAAATTATGATAACTTCCAAAATATTAGTCCTAGCTTAATTATCGACTGATGCTTATTTGTTCTTCATGAAATTCTTTACCATAAGCAGTTTAAATGTTTACTCTAACCCAATTAGAAGCGAAGTTATGACACTTGGAACTTCAGTAGTTTTTTGCGGACCCCCATTTGGGGGGGGGGGGTCCATATCCCCCAAAGTATTTGTTCAAATATATTTTAAGCTACATTTCCATAATCAGGAGGTCAAATTTACTAGATATAGAAATTTTGAATAAAATTGGAATCAGAGTGGTTGCAATTTTAATTTATTTTGCATAATCTATCCTGGAATGCACCTAATTGCAGACAATACGAGAAAAGTGATACATATAGGAAAAACTGGAGAGTATCAATAGGATAATACAACCGTAATTAAAGTTCATTCAGAGAGGGAAGCGGAAGATGCGCTAGAATTAGTAATAAAGAAAAACCCAAAATACTTCTAAAGCTATGCGAAAGAAAAAAAAAAAACGAGAACATGCCATTTGACAAGTAAAATGGCATTTTCTTAAGGAAGGAAAATAATAAACTAACCGTTGATTAAAAAAAAAAATCTAAGATACTAAGAGCTCAATATTAATTAGTTTTCAGTATCCCAAAAACTGACAAAGTGGTACCTGACAGAAATACCTTCTTGGAAGAGAAATTACAAGGAGGAGCGTGTAACTGATTCTGATTTTACCCCAAAAGATATAGCGTGAGCTATAGGACAAAGGAAAGCACATTCAGCTGCAGGTCTGGACAAATGGGACGCCTTGTTGATTAAAAAATGTAAGAATGAAATAGCTACATTCCTACATTGGATATGGAGAAGATCCCTGGACATGGGGGAAATACCAAACATCCTGAGAAGAGGCGAATATTGTCCCTATATATAATGGAGGAGATACGTCTCGTGTAAAGAACCATAGACTAGCGTCACGGACGTTTCATCTCACCAAAATATTTGAAAGAATAGTCAGAGAAAATCTACGACTTTTTGCAGACGCATGAAAGATTCAGTGGGAACCAACAAGTATTCTGATCAGGAAGATAAAGCCTACGACAACTAATAAAACATTATAACAATATCTTATATACACTGGAAAACAATAAAATCTATGATGCAATATGCATGCATTTTGCTAAAGCATTCGACAAGTGTGACCATGGTATAATAGCACAAGATGAGGCATATGGAAATAATGGGCAAAGTGGGAAAATGAATCTGTAACTTCCTCAGAGAACGTCAGCAAGTCGTAAAAATCCAAGGTATATCATCAGAATCGGAAGTATGCAGCTCAGTATCACAATGAACAGTATTATCTCCACTCCTACTCATTATCATGCTAAGAGACATAGATAATGAAGTAACCAACAATAGTATAGGAACATCCTTCGCTGATGATACAAAAATCAGCAAAAAAATTAGAAATGCAGAGGTGGAAGCCCTAGAAACGAACACAAACAGAATATACACATGATCGGAAGACAATAACATGATATTTAACACCGAAAAATTCAGTTCTTGAGATATGGAAGAAATGAGGAACTAAAATAGACAACATATAATACACCAGATAGACGGGAAATTCAGAGAAACACGAAAGCAAAAGATTTAGAAGTTATAACGACCGATGATATGAAATTTGAAACACAAAATAAGATGGCAATAAACAAAGCAAAAAGAATTACGGAACAGTTCCTAAGAACCTTTAAAAGAAGGAACAAGACAGTAATGATTCCCCTGCTGAAAACGGTACTCATACCAAAACTGGAATGCTGCTCAGTCTTGACATCCCCAAATGAAAAAGAAATTAATAAACTAGAAGAAACTAAAAAAAATTCACAGCCAAGATTGACGGCTGGAAAGACCAATTACTGGGGAAGATTTCGTACATTAAATCTGTATCTGCTGGAAAAAGGGAGAGAGAGAGACCATAATTTACACATGGAAAATAATATAAAAAGTGGTACCTAAACTCAAACTGAATTGAACCCAATAACCATACAAACAACACTGGAAAATAGTTAGAATGTGTAGTGTTTCCAAACTAAAGGTGAGAGACAAGAAACATCCTCAACTCAGAAGAAAATAGTTTGGTTGTCAGAAGGCCAAGACTATTTAACCAGCTACCCCAAAAACATCAGGAACGCCACTGGTGTCAAAGTAAAAGTCTCCAATCGAAGACTGGACGCCTGGCTTAGGACGCGGACCTCCATTTGACCTTTGATGCAGAGACTTTGTTCTCGCTCAAAGCACAATGTGTTGTGTTGATGCATATTTGTACGTTTCATCAATTAATGTTGATTGGTTTAGACGTTATGGCGCGGATCTCTATTTGTGACAGACTTTCGACGCAACCTGAATCTTACTAAAATACATCGTCTTATGATCATATATATATATATATATATATATATATCTATATATATATATATATATATATATATATATATATATATATATATATATATATATATATATATATATATATATATATATATATGTGTGTGTGTGTGTGTGTGGTTTCATCAATTTATGAAAGCTGTCCAAAAGTTACGGGATTAACCTCCATATGACCTTTGACCTTCGATGCGGGGAACAGGATTCTTGCTCATGACACAGCGTCCTGTGATGCTCCGTATACGCACGAAATTTCATAAATTTACGTTGAACAGTTCAAAAGTTATACCCCGGACACGAAAATGTGACGAACAGACGGACGGACAGACTAGTGCAAAAGAGTATATCCCCCTCCAAATTTATTTGATCAGGGACGTAAAATTTAGAAGTCCGTCAAGACAAATGAGCCTTAATTGGGATTCTTTATTCTTAGACTTTTAAATATTTTTTCTGGTATATATGACAATCAAGTTTTTTGCACAACTGTGGAATTTTTCTGATCCAGACATTTTTAATATTATCCTTCAGTTCCTCAACAGATCCTGATTTCTTCAAAATCAGCTTTTGTTTGATAATAAGCAACCAAAAATTTTTGATCAGATTTAAATTGAGTGAATTTCAAGGTCAATCTAATAATGTTTATATATATGTATACATTGCATCCAATTTCCAGGTGAAAGATTTTGGCAATAAACATAAGACCACTTACTGTGGCCAGTCTTAATCTTTTTTTCGACCGACCTTTATTTATATATATTTATTATATATATTATATATATATATATATATATATATATATATATATATATATATATATATACACGGCTTTTTTACTAGAATAAAGGGACCGGTACTGAGATTTGACAGACTCCTTTGGGGGTGGGGAAATAATGGATTTTTTAGTTTTTGAAAAACGGTGCCGGTACTGCGTACCGTTGCGTACTGCCAGAAAAAAAAAAAGGCAATATATATACAGGGTGTCCCAAAAGTCTCCATACATAGGGAAAATTAGCACTTTTTAGGAAAATGTAACTTTATTTACAAAACATTCTCTACATGATTGCCATTTCTTTGTAAACACACACGGATGCGTCTCTCCCACTCATGGTGAACTCGTGTTAACACATTTGGTGTTATGGACGTAATTGCACTTCGAATGCGTTCCTTTAGGCGATCCATGTTCTGTATCTTTTCCTGGTACATTACGTCCATAACACCAAATGTGTTAACACGAGTTCACCATGAGTGGGAGAGACGCATCCGTGTGTGTTTACAAAGAAATGGCAATCATGTAGAGAATGTTTTGTAAATAAAGTTACATTTTGCTAAAAAGTGCTAATTTTCCCTATGTATGGAGACTTTTGGGACACCCTGTATATATATATATATATATATCAGGTCATCCCATAAGTAATGTCGTTTTTTAGATCGGAATTTGAAGGACAAAAAAAAACAACAAACTTTTTAATCTAGTATATATTTTCCATCGGAATCAATGACACTCTGCCAACGTCCTACAAGCTTTTCAATGCCATGTTTATAAAATTCAGGCGGTTTCGAGGCAAAAAACGTACAAAGACTGGTGTGCAGGTCATCTAAAGAAGTATACTGTTTCTCGTCAAGATAGTTTTTCAGACTCCTGAAGAGATGATAATCTGAAGGCGCAAGGTCTGGAGAATATAGAGGATGTGGAAGTTTTTCTCAACCAAGCTCCTCAATTTTCGCAAAAGTAATCCGAGCGGTATGAGGACGTGCGTTGTCGTGGTGGAACACGATTCCTTTCCGATTAACCAAAGAAGGTCTCTTTTCTTTTAGTGCAGTGTTCAATCGATCCAGTTGTTGACAGTAGACTTGAGCGCTGATTGTTTGGTTGTGTGGTAAGGTTTCAAAATGTATTACACCACCTTTATCCCACCAAACACTAAGCAACACCTTCCGAGGGTGAAGATTTGGCTTTGGCTGTGGTGTCGCTGGTTCTCCGGCACAAACCCACTGTCGACGGCGCTTAACATTCTGGTACAGTATCCACTTTTCATCACCAGTCACTAAACAGTGCAAAAACGGATCTTGGAGTTCACGGGAATGAAGAGCTGTGCTAATGTTTACCCGCACCCTCAGATTGTCGACCGACAATTCATGTGGCACCCATTTTCCTAATTTAGGCACTTTCCCGAGTTGTTGCAAATGTCGATGGATGGTGGACGGGGATGAATTGAGTTTCTGGGCCAATTCTTTGACAGTTGTTGAACAGTCTTCTTCAAGTGCGGCTAACAGCAGGTCATCATCAAACTCAGCAGGGCGTCCAGAGCGTGCTGCATCTGTCAAACAGCAGCCACCATTCCTAACTTTTGAAACCATCTTTGACATTTCCTCACATGCAGAATATCGTTGCCATAAACGTCCTAAATGTTTCGCGTTGCTTCAGTAGCACTATTCCCTTTTTTGAACTCGTAAAGCATTATATGCCTGATATGCTCTTCTGAGTCTTTATGCTTAAACCGAGTAGGACTAGTTTAAACTTAATCTATCGTAAAAAACGACATTACTCATGGGATGACCTGATATATATATATATATATATATATATATGAGAGAGAGAGAGAGAGAGAGAGAGTTACAAGGAGTTACAAGGAAAAGAAGCACCTCAAAAGGCCTTGCGGCCCATACCGAGGAGGTACCAATGGCAACGGGTGCCAGGGAAAATTTTGTAAAAGTTTATTTTTCTTTCAACTATCCTAGCAGTAGTAGAAAACTGGATAGAAAGGTAGAAGGCTCTCTCCCCACCCTCCGCTCCCTCCTTGCCAGAGGCAGGTACGGAAAAAGGTTGAAGAAAATACCTTGACCCTGGAAAAGTAGCCAAGGAATATGAAAATAAAAACCCACTCTAATAGACAGAGTTTATTTCCACGACAGTTTCGACGCCCACTGGCATCCTCCTCGGGTGGATACAGAAACACGAATGAACCAAAACAAGAGGGAAAAGCAGTCCAGGGACCGACCGTTAAGAAATTCGCACCTAGGTTAGATCCCATTCTCCCGACACCGGAAGGGCATTTTCATTAAGTACATTCGCGCAAATTTTTAAAACTATCTTCCTCTTCTAAACATACAGATTCTATTATATTTTTTAAATAATTATTACATTTATTATTAAATTTATTACATTTAATATTGCGAATTTCTCATTGGTTTCTGGATTGTTTCCTAATCGGCTTTTTTCATTCGTTTTTCGGTTTATAAGTTCTGTATAATAAACAATAATGTAATAACCAATGCATTAATAAATTTATAATTTCTGTAATAAATAATTATGCAATATTAAATGTAATAAATTTAATAATAAATGTAATAATTATGTAAAAAATATAATAGAATCTGTATGTTTAGAAGAGGAAGATAGTTTTAAAAATTTGCGCGAATGTACTTAATGAAAATGCCCTTCCGGTGTCGGGAGAATGGGATCGAACCTAGGTGCGAATTTCTTAACGGTCGGTCCCTGGACTGCTTTTCCCTCTTGTTTTGGTTCATTCGTGTTTCTGTATCCACCCGAGGAGGATGCCAGTGGGCGTCGAAACTGTCGTGGAAATAAACTCTGTCTATTAGAGTGGGTTTTTATTTTCATATTTTGACCTTCACGTAGAAAAAAGTGAAGTTTTTTGGCAGCCAAGGAAATTTTACAGGAAAGTGGAGAATATATAAATAGCTCTATATTTAGCTTGCTCACAGAGACACCGTGCAAGCGATCTCCTGCAGAGTTTTCTTATGTTTTAGTCTTAAACTATGAGAGTATTCAGTACTTTGTCTAGCCTATTTTTAAACACATTTACACTTTGACTGGAAACAACCTCTGAGGAAAGTTGGTTCCAGATATTAACTATTTTATAGGAAAAGAAATTTCCGCAGACTGAGGTCCTAAATGTCTTTACACACTCAAATAGTGTGCAAGATTTCGTCTACCCTTTTCTTGAACTGATCCACAGAGGAACTGTTCACACCTTCCGAAGGTAACCTGTTCCATGTGTCACAGATCTTATACGTAAAGTAATTCCCACACACACTAGTCCTAAACCGTTTCAAATCCAACTTCCAACCATTGTTGCGAGTTGGGTTATCATTTAAACTAAACATACTTCTAAAATCGACATCGTTGAACCCGCGTAAGAGCTTGAAAACCTCGATCAGTTGACTGCGCAGCCTCCGAGTTTCAAGCGAAAACAAGTTCAGGGCGCATAACCGTCGATTGTAGCCCATATGCCTAACGGAAGGGATTAACTTTGTGGCCCTCGCCTGCACTCGCTCCAGCCTCTCAATATCTTTCCTGAGGGCGGGCGACCAGAACTGCACAGCATACTCCAGGTACGGCCGAACAAGGGAATTGTACAGTGAAAGTACAATCTCCTTGTTCCGAAACTGAAATTGCCTCCTGATATAACCCAATAGTTTCTGGGCTTTCTTTTCCACCTCTACACACTGTTTCGTAAACTTAAGATCGCTGCTAATTAGCACACCCAAGTCCTTTTCTAAATCAGTCACCTCGATATTACTACCCAACATCGAGTAGTCCGACTTGGGATTGGCGTAGCCAATGTGCATCACTTTGCATTTACCCAAGTTAAACGGCATTTGCCATTTTTCGGACCACTCTCCTATCCTACCTAGGTCCGCACGCAGTTCCTCGATCGCTTCGGGCGTCCCAACATTGGCCCCAAGCTTGGTGTCATCAGCGAATTTGGCGATCCGACTGACGATGCCCCCGTCGATATCATTTATGTAAATGATAAACAACAGCGGCCCCAAAACGGAACCCTGAGGAACCCCACTAGTGACCAAGGCCCACCCCGAACTAGCCCCTTTAATTACCACCCTCTGCCGCCTATTCCTCAGCCAGTTTTCAATCCACCTACCTATTTCCGCACCGATACCCAGCACGCGCACTTTCGCCATTAGCCGGCGGTGAGATACCTTATCAAAGGCTTTCTGAAAGTAGAGATAAAGTACAGGGTGTCCGAGAATTATCTGTACAATTTTTGGCTGTTATTAAAAGTCAACCATGAAGTGTAGAAATTCCAGTGTTGTCCCATTTTACAGAGAATCTCATTAAGTTTTTTGTGATACCACGTTTTGACAAGTTTTTTAGAAATTCCAGTGTCCGAAAATTATCTGTACAATTTCATCTTTTAATAAAATTCTTGATAACACACGTAAAATTCTTAAACAAGATTTACAATCTGTATTTTCAAAAGTTTCTTTTATTAAAGTAACGTTGTTACAAACATTCGATATGTGCACCATCAGTGATTCGCAAAACATCCAATCGATAATCCAAATGCTGCCATGTACGCTGCAGCATATCCACATCAATTCGCTCAATAGCAGCTGTGATTCTTGCTTTTAAATCATCAATGTCTGTCACCCGCGTACAAAAAAGAAAAAAACTCGTCAAAACTTGTTATCAGCAAAAACTTAATGAGTTTCTCTGTAAAATGGGACAACGCTGGAATTTCTACACTTCATGGTTGGCTTTTAATAACAGCCAAAAATTGTACAGATAATTCTCGGACACCCTGTATATCAATCGCCCTACTCTTATCGTACTCACTCAACATGACGTGGAAAAACTCGAGCAAGTTGGTGAGACACGACATAAGCCGTCTAAACCCATGTTGGGAGTCCACAAGCAGCTAGTACGAATCCAAATGGTCAACGATCCTATCCGCTATTATCCCCTCTAATAATTTACCTACAACTGAAGTGAGACTAATGGGACGATAGTTCCCTGGACTTTCGTAATCGCCTTTCTTAAAGATAGGGGTCACGTTGGCTTCCCTCCAGTCACCAGGCACCTGGCCCATCTCCAACGATTTGTTGAAGACTGTAGCCAGGTGGGGAGCCACCTGGTCGCGCACCTCCCGCAACACTAGGGAGAAACTGGTCTGGCCCAGGAGCCTTAAATGCGCTCAGTTTGTCTATTCTATCGGCAACGACTGTCGCGGTACATCGAACACTATCCAGGCCAGCACCTTCGTGCCTCACGCCTGGCTCGGGGATGATGCGGGTGTCCTCCCTGGTCAACACTCCCGCAAAGTACTCATTAAGCACATTGGCGATGTCCGCGTCAGAGGTCCGCAGAACGCCGCTTCGGTCCTTTAACGGACCGGACCTATCATGCTTCTAATGGGCTTTCTACTATTAACATAACTGAAGAACTCCTTATGGTTCCCCTTGCAGAGGCTTGCCACCCGTACTTCTTCGTTACGTTTCGCTAGCCTAACCTTCGCCTTCACTTCCCAACACAGGCGGACATACGCTTCAGTGTTCTCATGGGAACGATTGGCCTTCGCCCTCCTATACGCTACTTTCTTATTTCGGATAGCCGAAGCGATGTCACGATTGAACCACTTAGGCTGCGTTGAAGCAGGGGTGACCGGTTTTGAGGGTATGGCAGCAGACTGCAGCACCATAAACTCGTCCCGGAATGCACTCCACACTCCCTCAACATCGCCGCCGACCTCGAACCCAATCTCACCTACGCTATCCCTGAGGCTAACAAAGTCCGCCCGCCGGAGATCGAGCATACTGCCTCTCGAGTTACTACGCTTCACCCGAGGGACGCGCACACGGAACCTAATCAGACCGTGATCACTCCCGCCCAACAATTCGTCAACGGTGAGGCCAGTGACGAGGTTGTCTTCGGTCGTGAATACTAAGTCTAGAACGCTTTCGCCTCGTGTAGGCTCGTTGACCCACTGAGTGAGGAAGTTCTCATCAGCAAAGTCAACTAGCCTCCTCCCTTCAGCATCGGCAGTCCTGTTTTCCCACTTTATGCCGCGACAGTTGAAGTCTCCTAAAACTACACACACCCTATCCCCTAGCAGGCTACTGAGCTCGGTGTACAGGGCTGTATCCTCCTCGAGGAGGAGATGCGGAGGTCTGTACACCAAGATTAACCTATAGTTCGTCCCTCCCACGTTCAGATCGACGCCAAGCAGCTCCCGTTCCGACCGGAACTGGCAGTCAACCGGACTCAACGTGTCCCTGACGTATATACCGGGGAATTTCGAACTCCCCAACGTAGTCCCTACGATCAGTATGAATCCAGGACTCGGTGATAGCAACGATATCCTTGTATTCTGATGCTAAGAGCGCCCGTAGCTCGCAAAACTTGTTCCTAATCGACCTAGCATTAAAGAGCATTGCACGGAAGGAGCCTTCCCTATTCTGACCGCCCCCTAGCACGACCCGTTTCCCGAACAGCCAGGGCTGTCGGGAGTTGAAGAGCCCCTCACTAACGAGGGGGCAACTTCCGCAGGAGACTGAGCCCCCTCCAACGTAGGAGGAGGGTCACCCACCTGTACCTGGACGCACCCTTCAGTTGAAGGTACGTCCGCCACCGGCTCATCATCATCTCTCCCCGGTGGGGCCCCATCATCTCTCCCCGGACTCGACCTCACCATTCTGTATAGATGCCGGTCGAGCAGCGCGCCTAGCACACCTTTACCCTTGTTATTGAGGTGGACACCATCCCTCTGGTAAAGGTCGCACCTACCTGAAAATGCGTCGAAGGGGTCAATAAACCTCACGCCCAGCGGGACGCACAAGTCTTGCATCCTCTCGTTGATGCCAATGACCTTACTGAGTGCGTGGTCACTGGCATTCATTCGCGGTAAAATACCCATTAACATTCCCCTGTCTGTCTTCAGTTTTAGATCATCCGCAAGAGACATGATCTCGGTGATGATCCCCTCTGAAAGACCTACCCTACTGCCTTTGAGGAACAGGTCGTTGCCACCACCGTGGACAACGATCGCAGTCCTCCGACTAGCCACGCGCACCTTCTCTACCTCCTTCCTTAAGTGCGCCGTTCCCCGCCCAGGTAAGCACCTTACCTTCCTCCCATCCCGGTTTGCAGAAGCAAAGTACTTCTCCTGGCCCCTGATCTGCGAGTCCCCAATCAAAACGGTGTCTTCCTCCTTCGAGCACAGGAGACTAAAGCGGTTAGAAGTCCTGACAGGGGCAACTGGGGTCTCAGGCTTCGGCTTCGCAGCCTTCTTGCCCGAGACCTTTCGAAACCCGTCGCCACCCATACACGTAGTTACACCACCCGACCCACCCCGACCGGTAGCTACATCCTTCGGTTTCTTTGGGCCATCAGTAGGCCCCTTCCAACCCTTTTTCTTCATCGGCCCCTTCCCACCCTTCTCTATCAGCCCCTTCTTTGCGCCCTCCACCTTACGCCGAGGTTCCAAGCATTCCACGTGGGTCGCTGGCGATTCCTGACACTGATTTAGGACCCTGGCTCCCGGTTGCACCTCTACCCTTTCTCCGCGGTCCCGAGATCTGTCCATTCCATCGCTGGACCGCCTTTCCACGGCAGCTATCCTATCCTGAATGAGCCCCGGCTTAGGCGGCGGCGTAGCCTCGTCAGTGACCGCCGCACCTCTAATAGCCGCTCTATACAACTCGAGCGGCCGGACCCTCTCCTCTAGCTTCTCGTAAAACCGCATCAGTTCGCAAAAGCGGCACATGCTGGAGTGGTTGATCTTCGCGAAGCATGCTTCTTTGAAGTTCGTCACCCACTGGTTTACTTCACACCTCGCACATTCAGCCTTCAGTTTCTGTGGTCCAGTCATTGTATCTTTTGTTTTAATTCTGAATACTCTGAATAAGATAAAGCGTTCTAGCAATGAAAACTATCAAAAACGTTCTGACCAGTATATAAAAAGGGGGGGGGGAATTCATCCCGCGCGTAGACGCATCCACCTATTTGCAAGTGACGTTCATCTCTTCCAGAAGACTACACCTCTCGCTGCTGCCGCACCGACCAAAGGTCTCCCTAGGGCCGGACAGTTCCAAACGTGTCGCAGCTACCAACTGACAAACACTCGCGACGCAGGCGTCACGGATTTCCCGCCAGGAGCGACAGCGAGATGCAGCCCCTTACTAAGTCTTACTAGTCACTCACAAGCGGCCAGACTCTTAGAATCCAGTGTTCAAGGAATATCCCACCAGACCCAGAGCCTACGCCCGAGACTTTACGCTGGCCTGGCAGCCAGCTGGGCAGTAAAGCTCTCTCACCTCAGAGCAGTACAGCCAAGCACCATCAATTGGTCACCAAAGAACGGTCGCAGGGGGCTGGTCAGGCCATTACGCGTTAGGAATGGGCTTAACGGGGCACTAGCCACACTCCATTCATCGCGCCCCTACGCCTGGGATCCCTCCATCCCAGTCTCTCACAACCTACGAGCGTTAAATGGTTATTTATAGAGGATCCAAAGCCTCTCTTCCCACGCATGAGGTAGCAGTAGGGTCCTAATAGTAAAAGAAGAGAGAAAGACTTAATACTAAAAGAATTTTTTTTTTTTTTTTTTTTTTTTAAGAGGAGAACATCCTTAATGTAAGCTAAAAGGACAGAGTAGGGTTGGGATGGGGTCCTAGTAACCCACGGGACAGGATTGTACAACATACTTTACCCGCCCTCCCGAAAGAGAGAGAGAACCTAAAGGAACTGGCAGCCAATTTCTCTAGAATCCCACGACTCGGGACCGGAGGGCTGTCACACCCCAAGTATAAAGTTTACAGCATCCAGAAGAAATGGGCATAACCTTTATACCCCCTGCGGAGACCCCTGCGGAGACCCCTGACCACGCACTCAGTAAGGTCATTGGCATCAACGAGAGGGTGCAAGACTTGTGCGTCCCGCTGGGCGAGAGGTTTATTGACCCCTTCGACGCATTTTCAGGTAGGTGGGACCTTTACCAGAGGGATGGTGTCTACCTCAATAACGAGAGAGAGAGAGAGAGAGAGAGAGAGAGAGAGAGAGAGAGTTACAAGGAGTTACAAGGAAAAGAAGTACCTCAAAAGACCTTGCGGCCCATACCGAGGAGGTACCAATGGCAACGGGTGCCAGGGAAAATTTTGTACACACTCAAATAGTGTGCAAGATTTCGTCTCCATGTGTCACAGATCTTATACGTAAAGTAATTCCCACACACACTAGTCCTAAACCGTTTCAAATCCAACTTCCAACCGTTGTTGCGAGTTGGGTTATCATTTAAACTAAACATACTTCTAAAATCGACATCGTTCAACCCGCGTAAGAGCTTGAAAACCTCGATCAGTTGACCGCGCAGCCTCCGAGTTTCAAGCGAAAACAAGTTCAGGGCGCGTAACCGTCGATTGTAGCCCATATGCCTAACAGAAGGGATTAGCTTTGTGGCCCTCGCCTGCACTCGCTCCAGCCTCTCAATATCTTTCCTGAGGGTGGGCGACCAGAACTGCACAGCATACTCCAGGTGCGGCCGAACAAGGGAATTGTACAGTGAGAGCACAATCTCCTTGTTCCGAAACTGAAATTGCCTCCTGATATAACCCAATAGTTTCTGGGCTTTCTTTTCCACCTCTACACACTGTTTAAACTTAAGATCGCTGCTAATTAGCACACCCAAGTCCTTTTCTAAATCAGTCACCTCGATATTACTACCCAACATCGAGTAGTCCGACTTGGGATTGGCGTAGCCAATGTGCATCACTTTGCATTTACCCAAGTTAAACGGCATTTGCCATTTTTCGGACCACTCTCCTATCCTACCTAGGTCCGCACGCAGTTCCTCGATCGCTTCGGGCGTCCCAACATTGGCCCCAAGCTTGGTGTCATCAGCGAATTTGGCGATCCGACTGACGATGCCACCGTCGATATCATTTATGTAAATGATAAACAACAGCGGCCCCAAAACGGAACCCTGAGGAACCCCACTAGTGACCGAGGCCCAACCCGAACTAGCCCCTTTAATTACACCCTCTGCCGCCTATTCCTAGCCAGTTTTCAATCCACCTACCTATTTCCCCACCGATACCCAGCGCGCGCACTTTCGCCATTAGCCGGCGGTGAGGTACCTTATCAAAGGCTTTCTGAAAGTCGAGATAAAGTATATCAATCGCCCTACTCTTATCGTACTCACTCAACATGACGTGGAAAAACTCGAGCAAGTTGGTGAGACACGACCTATGCCGTCTAAACCCATGTTGGGAGTCCCCAAGCAGCTTGTAGGAATCCAAATGGTCAACGATCCTATCAGCTATTATCCCTCTAATAATTTACCTACAACTGAAGTGAGACTAATGGGACGATAGTTCCCTGGACTTTCGTGATCCCCTTTCTTAAAGATAGGGGTCACGTTGGCTTCCCTCCAGTCACCAGGCACCTGGCCCATCTCCAACGATTTGTTGAAGACTGTAGCAGGTGGGGAGCCACCTGGTCGCGCACTTCTCCAACACTCTGGGAGAAACTGGTCTGGCCCAGGAGCCTTAAACGCGCTCAGTTTGTCTATTCTATCGGCAACGACTGTCGCAGTACATCGAACACTATCCAGGCCAGCACCTTCGTGCCTCATGCCTGGCTCGGGGATGACGCGGGTATCCTCCCTGGTGAACACTCCCGCAAAGTACTGATTCAGCACATTAGCGATGTCCGCGTCGGAGGTCCGCAGAAAGCCGCTTCGGTCCTTTAACGGACCGGACCTATCATGCTTCTAATGGGCTTTCTACTATTAACATAACTGAAGAACTCCTTAGGGTTCCCCTTGCAGAGGCTTGCCACCCGTAGTTTTTCGTTACGTTTCGCTAGCCTAACCTTCGCCTTCACTTCCCTACACAGGCGGACATACGCTTCAGTGTTCTCGTGGGAACGATTGGCCTTCGCCCTCCTATACGCTACTTTCCTATTTCGGATAACCGAAGCGATGTCACGATTGAACCAATTAGGCTGCGTTGAAGCAGGGGTGACCGGTTTTGAGGGTATGGCAGCAGACTGCAGCACCATAAACTCGTCCCGGAATGCACTCCACACTCCCTCAACATCGCCGCCGACCTCGAACCCAATCTCACCTACGCTATCCCTGAGGCTAACAAAGTCCGCCCGCCGGAGATCGAGCATACTGCCTCTCGAGTTACTACGCTTCACCCGAGGGACGCGCACACGGAACCTAATCAGACCGTGATCACTCCCGCCCAACAATTCGTCAACGGTGAGGCCAGTGACGAGGTTGTCTTCGGTCGTGAATACTAAGTCTAGAACGCTTTCGCCTCGTGTAGGCTCGTTGACCCACTGAGTGAGGAAGTTCTCATCAGCAAAGTCAACTAGCCTCCTCCCTTCAGCATCGGCAGTCCTGTTTTCCCACTTTATGCCGCGACAGTTGAAGTCTCCTAAAACTACACACACCCTATCCCCTAGCAGGCTACTGAGCTCGGTGTACAGGGCTGTATCCTCCTCGAGGAGGAGATGCGGAGGTCTGTACACCAAGATTAACCTATAGTTCGTCCCTCCCACGTTCAGATCGACGCCAAGCAGCTCCCGTTCCGACCGGAACTGGCAGTCAACCGGACTCAACGTGTCCCTGACGTATATACCGGGGAATTTCGAACTCCCCAACGTAGTCCCTACGATCAGTATGAATCCAGGACTCGGTGATAGCAACGATATCCTTGTATTCTGATGCTAAGAGCGCCCGTAGCTCGCAAAACTTGTTCCTAATCGACCTAGCATTAAAGAGCATTGCACGGAAGGAGCCTTCCCTATTCTGACCGCCCCTAGCACGACCCGTTTCCCGAACAGCCAGGGCTGTCGGGAGTTGAAGAGCCCTCACTAACGAGGGGGCAACTTCCGCAGGAGACTGAGCCCCCTCCAACGTAGGAGGAGGGTCACCCACCTGTACCTGGACGCACCCTTCAGTTGAAGGTACGTCCGCCACCGGCTCATCATCATCTCTCCCCGGTGGGGCCCCATCATCTCTCCCGGACTCGACCTCACCATTCTGTATAGATGCCGGTCGAGCAGCGCGCCTAGCACACCTTTACCCTTGTTATTGAGGTGGACACCATCCCTCTGGTAAAGGTCCCACCTACCTGAAAATGCGTCGAAGGGGTCAATAAACCTCACGCCCAGCGGGACGCACAAGTCTTGCATCCTCTCGTTGATGCCAATGACCTTACTGAGTGCGTGGTCACTGGCATTCATTCGCGGTAAAATACCCATTAACATTCCCCTGTCTGTCTTCAGTTTTAGATCATCCGCAAGAGACATGATCTCGGTGATGATCCCCTCTGAAAGACCTACCCTACTGCCTTTGAGGAACAGGTCGTTGCCACCACCGTGGACAACGATCGCAGTCCTCCGACTAGCCACGCGCACCTTCTCTACCTCCTTCCTTAAGTGCGCCGTTCCCCGCCCAGGTAAGCACCTTACCTTCCTCCCATCCCGGTTTGCAGAAGCAAAGTACTTCTCCTGGCCCCTGATCTGCGAGTCCCCAATCAAAACGGTGTCTTCCTCCTTCGAGCACAGGAGACTAAAGCGGTTAGAAGTCCTGACAGGGGCAACTGGGGTCTCAGGCTTCGGCTTCGCAGCCTTCTTGCCGAGACCTTTCGAAACCCGTCGCACCCATACACGTAGTTACACCACCCGACCCACCCCGACCGGTAGCTACATCCTTCGGTTTCTTTGGGCCATCAGTAGGCCCTTCCAACCCTTTTTCTTCATCGGCCCCTTCCCACCCTTCTCTATCAGCCCCTTCTTTGCGCCCTCCACCTTACGCCGAGGTTCCAAGCATTCCACGTGGGTCGCTGGCGATTCCTGACACTGATTTAGGACCCTGGCTCCCGGTTGCACCTCTACCTTTCTCCGCGGTCCCGAGATCTGTCCATTCCATCGCTGGACCGCCTTTCCACGGCAGCTATCCTATCCTGAATGAGCCCCGGCTTAGGCGGCGGCGTAGCCTCGTCAGTGACCGCCGCACCTCTAATAGCCGCTCTATACAACTCGAGCGGCCGGACCCTCTCCTCTAGCTTCTCGTAAAACCGCATCAGTTCGCAAAAGCGGCACATGCTGGAGTGGTTGATCTTCGCGAAGCATGCTTCTTTGAAGTTCGTCACCCACTGGTTTACTTCACACCTCGCACATTCAGCCTTCAGTTTCTGTGGTCCAGTCATTGTATCTTTTGTTTTAATTCTAAATACTCTGAATAAGATAAAGC
Organism: Bathynomus jamesi; assembly: GCA_023014485.1. NCBI lineage: Eukaryota > Metazoa > Arthropoda > Malacostraca > Isopoda > Cirolanidae > Bathynomus > Bathynomus jamesi. The sequence goes on along the minus strand of JAJOZX010000018.1, from coordinate 175,351 downwards.
GTTCTAGCAATGAAAACTATCAAAAACGTTCTGACCAGTATATAAAAAGGGGGGGGGGGGGAATTCATCCCGCGCGTAGACGCATCCACCTATTTGCAAGTGACGTTCATCTCTTCCAGAAGACTACACCTCTCGCTGCTGCCGCACCGACCAAAGGTCTCCCTAGGGCCGGACAGTTCCAAACGTGTCGCAGCTACCAACTGACAAACACTCGCGACGCAGGCGTCACGGATTTCCCGCCAGGAGCGACAGCGAGATGCAGCCCCTTACTAAGTCTTACTAGTCACTCACAAGCGGCCAGACTCTTAGAATCCAGTGTTCAAGGAATATCCCACCAGACCCAGAGCCTACGCCCGAGACTTTAGCTGGGCAGTAAAGCTCTCTCACTCAGAGCAGTACAGCCAAGCACCATCAATTGGTCAACCAAAGAACGGTCGCAGGGGGCTGGTCAGGCCATTACGCGTTAGGAATGGGCTTAACGGGGCACTAGCCACACTCCATTCATCGCGCCCCTACGCCTGGGATCCCTCCATCCCAGTCTCTCACAACCTACGAGCGTTAAATGGTTATTTATAGAGGATCCAAAGCCTCTCTTCCCACGCATGAGGTAGCAGTAGGGTCCTAATAGTAAAAGAAGAGAGGAAAGACTTAATACTAAAAGAATTTTTTTTTTTTTTTTTTTTTTTTAAGAGGAGAACATCCTTAATGTAAGCTAAAAGGACAGAGTAGGGTTGGGATGGGGTCCTAGTAACCCACGGGACAGGATTGTACAACATACTTTACCCGCCCTCCCGAAAGAGAGAGAGAACCTAAAGGAACTGGCAGCCAATTTCTCTAGAATCCCACGACTCGGGACCGGAGGGCTGTCACACCCCAAGTATAAAGTTTACAGCATCCAGAAGAAATGGGCATAACCTTTATACCCCCTGCGGAGACCCCTGCGGAGACCCCTGACCACGCACTCAGTAAGGTCATTGGCATCAACGAGAGGGTGCAAGACTTGTGCGTCCCGCTGGGCGAGAGGTTTATTGACCCCTTCGACGCATTTTCAGGTAGGTGGGACCTTTACCAGAGGGATGGTGTCTACCTCAATAACGAGAGAGAGAGAGAGAGAGAGAGAGAGAGAGAGTTACAAGGAGTTACAAGGAAAAGAAGTACCTCAAAAGACCTTGCGGCCCATACCGAGGAGGTACCAATGGCAACGGGTGCCAGGGAAAATTTTGTACACACTCAAATAGTGTGCAAGATTTCGTCTACCCTTTTCTTGAACTGATCCACAGAGGAACTGTTCACAACTTCCGAAGGTAACCTGTTCCATGTGTCACAGATCTTATACGTAAAGTAATTCCCACACACACTAGTCCTAAACCGTTTCAAATCCAACTTCCAACCGTTGTTGCGAGTTGGGTTATCATTTAAACTAAACATACTTCTAAAATCGACATCGTTCAACCCGCGTAAGAGCTTGAAAACCTCGATCAGTTGACCGCGCAGCCTCCGAGTTTCAAGCGAAAACAAGTTCAGGGCGCGTAACCGTCGATTGTAGCCCATATGCCTAACAGAAGGGATTAGCTTTGTGGCCCTCGCCTGCACTCGCTCCAGCCTCTCAATATCTTTCCTGAGGGTGGGCGACCAGAACTGCACAGCATACTCCAGGTGCGGCCGAACAAGGGAATTGTACAGTGAGAGCACAATCTCCTTGTTCCGAAACTGAAATTGCCTCCTGATATAACCCAATAGTTTCTGGGCTTTCTTTTCCACCTCTACACACTGTTTCCTAAACTTAAGATCGCTGCTAATTAGCACACCCAAGTCCTTTTCTAAATCAGTCACCTCGATATTACTACCCAACATCGAGTAGTCCGACTTGGGATTGGCGTAGCCAATGTGCATCACTTTGCATTTACCCAAGTTAAACGGCATTTGCCATTTTTCGGACCACTCTCCTATCCTACCTAGGTCCGCACGCAGTTCCTCGATCGCTTCGGGCGTCCCAACATTGGCCCCAAGCTTGGTGTCATCAGCGAATTTGGCGATCCGACTGACGATGCCACCGTCGATATCATTTATGTAAATGATAAACAACAGCGGCCCCAAAACGGAACCCTGAGGAACCCCACTAGTGACCGAGGCCGAACCCGAACTAGCCCCTTTAATTACTACCCTCTGCCGCCTATTCCTAAGCCAGTTTTCAATCCACCTACCTATTTCCCCACCGATACCCAGCGCGCGCACTTTCGCCATTAGCCGGCGGTGAGGTACCTTATCAAAGGCTTTCTGAAAGTCGAGATAAAGTATATGAATCGCCCTACTCTTATCGTACTCACTCAACATGACGTGGAAAAACTCGAGCAAGTTGGTGAGACACGACCTATGCCGTCTAAACCCATGTTGGGAGTCCCCAAGCAGCTTGTAGGAATCCAGATGGTCAACGATCCTATCAGCTATTATCCCTTCTAATAATTTACCTACAACTGAAGTGAGACTAATGGGACGATAGTTCCCTGGACTTTCGTGATCCCCTTTCTTAAAGATAGGGGTCACGTTGGCTTCCCTCCAGTCACCAGGCACCTGGCCCATCTCCAATGATTTGTTGAAGACTGTAGGCAGGTGGGGAGCCACCTGGTCGCGCACTTCTCGCAACACTCTGGGGAGAAACTGGTCTGGCCCAGGAGCCTTAAACGCGCTCAGTTTGTCTATTCTATCGGCAACGACTGTCGCAGTACATCGAACACTATCCAGGCCAGCACCTTCGTGCCTCATGCCTGGCTCGGGGATGACGCGGGTATCCTCCCTGGTGAACACTCCCGCAAAGTACTGATTCAGCACATTAGCGATGTCCGCGTCGGAGGTCCGCAGAAAGCCGCTTCGGTCCTTTAACGGACCGGACCTATCATGCTTCTAATGGGCTTTCTACTATTAACATAACTGAAGAACTCCTTAGGGTTCCCCTTGCAGAGGCTTGCCACCCGTAGTTTTTCGTTACGTTTCGCTAGCCTAACCTTCGCCTTCACTTCCCTACACAGGCGGACATACGCTTCAGTGTTCTCGTGGGAACGATTGGCCTTCGCCCTCCTATACGCTACTTTCCTATTTCGGATAACCGAAGCGATGTCACGATTGAACCAATTAGGCTGCGTTGAAGCAGGGGTGACCGGTTTTGAGGGTATGGCAGCAGACTGCAGCACCATAAACTCGTCCCGGAATGCACTCCACATTCCCTCAACATCGCCGCCAACTTCTAACCCCATCTTTCCTACGCTATCCCTGAGGCTAACAAAGTTCGCCCGCTGGAGATCGAGCTTACTGCCTCTCGAGTTACTACGCTTCACCCGAGGGACGCACACACGGAACCTAATAAGACCGTGATCACTCCCGCCCAATGATTCGTCAACGGTGAGGCCAGTGACGAGGTTGTCTTCGGTCGTGAATACTAAGTCTAGAACGCTTTCGCCTCGTGTAGGCTCGTTGACCCACTGAGTGAGGAAGTTCTCATCAGCAAAGTCAACTAGCCTCCTCCCTTCAGCATCGGCAGTCCTGTTTTCCCACTTTATGCCGCGACAGTTGAAGTCTCCTAAAACTACACACACCCTATCCCCTAGCAGGCTACTGAGTTCGGTGTACAGGGCTGTATCCTCCACGGAGGAGGAGATGCGGAGGTCTGTACACCAAGATTAACCTATAGTTCGTCCCTCCCACGTTCAGATCGAAGCCAAGCAGCTCCCGTTCCGACCGGAACTGGCAGTCAACCGGACTCAACGTGTCTCTGACGTAGAGAGAGAGAGACAGAGAGGAGAGAGAGAGAGAGAGAGAGAGAGAGAGAGAGAGAGAGAGAGAGAGTTACAAGGAAAAGAAGTACCTCAAAAGGCCTTGCGGCCCATACCGAGGAGGTACCAATGGCAACGGGTGCCAGGGAAAATTTTGAGAGAGAGAGAGAGAGAGAGAGAGAGAGAGAGAGAGAGAGAGAGAGAGAAGAGGAGAGAGAGAGAGAGTTACAAGGAAAAGAAGTACCTCAAAAGGCCTTGCGGCCCATACCGAGGAGGTACCAATGGCAACGGGTGCCAGGGAAAATTTTGTCTTTCAACTATGCTAGCAGTAGTAGAAAACTGGATAGAAAAGTAGAAGGCTCTCTCCCCACCCTCCGCTCCCTCCCTGCCAGAGGCAGGTACGGAAAAAGGTTGAAGAAAATACCTTGACCCTGGAAAAGTAGCCAAGGAAATTTTACAGGAAAGTGGAGAATATATAAATAGCTCTATATTTAGCTTGCTCACAGAGACACCGAGCAAGCGAACTCCTGCAGAGTTTTCTGAGGTTTTAATCTTAAACTATGAGTGTGTTCTGTACTTTGTCTAGCCTATTTTTAAACAGATTTACACTTTGACTGGAAACATCCTCTGAGGGAAGTTGGTTCCAGATATAACTATTTTACAGGAAAAGAAATTTCCGCAGACTGAGGTCCTAAATGTCTTTACACACTCAAATAGTGTGCAAGATTTCGTCTAACCTTTTCTTGAACTGATCCACAGAGGAACTGTTCACAACTTCCGAAGGTAACCTGTTCCATGTGTCACAGATCTTATACGTAACGTAATTCCCACACACACTAGTCCTAAACCGTTTCAAATCCAACTTCCAACCATTGTTGCGAGTTGGGTTATCATTTAAACTAAACATACTTCTAAAATCGACATCGTTGAACCCTCGTAAGAGCTTGAAAACCTCGATCAGTTGACCGCGCAGCCTCCGAGTTTCAAGCGAAAACAAGTTCAGGGCGCGTAACCGTCGATTGTAGCCCATATGCCTAACGGAAGGGATAACTTTGTGGCCCTCGCCTGCACTCGCTCCAGCCTCTCAATATCTTTCCTGAGGGTGGGCGACCAGAACTGCACAGCATACTCCAGGTACGGCCGAACAAGGGAATTGTACAGTGAGAGCACAATCTCCTTGTTCCGAAACTGAAATTGCCTCCTGATATAACCCAATAGTTTCTGGGCTTTCTTTTCCATCTCTACACACTGTTTCGTAAACTTAAGGTCGCTGCTAATTAGCACACCCAAGTCCTTTTCTAAATCAGTCACCTCGATATTACTGCCCAACATCGAGTAGTCCGACTTGGGATTGGCGTAGCCAATGTGCATCACTTTGCATTTACCCAAGTTAAACGGCATTTGCCATTTTTCGGACCACTCTCCTATCCTACCTAGGTCCGCACGCAGTTCCTCGATCGCTTCGGGCGTCCCAACATTGGCCCCAAGCTTGGTGTCATCAGCGAATTTGGCGATCCGACTGACGATGCCACCGTCGATATCATTTATGTAAATGGTAAACAACAGTGGCCCCAAAACGGAACCCTGAGGAACCCCACTAGTGACCGAGGCCCAACCCGAACTAGCCCCTTTAATTACCACCCTCTGCCGCCTATTCCTTAGCCAGTTTTCAATCCACCTACCTATTTCCCCACCGATACCCAGCGCGCGCACTTTCGCCATTAGCCGGCGGTGAGGTACCTTATCAAAGGCTTTCTGAAAGTCGAGATAAAGTATATCAATCGCCCTACTCTTATCGTACTCACTCAACATGACGTGGAAAAACTCGAGCAAGTTGGTGAGACACGACCTATGCCGTCTAAACCCATGTTGGGAGTCCCCAAGCAGCTTGTAGGAATCCAAATGGTCAACGATTCTATCAGCTATTATCCTTTCTAATAATTTACCTACAACTGAAGTGAGACTAATAGGACGATAGTTCCCTGGACTTTCGTGATCCCCTTTCTTAAAGATAGGGGTCACGTTGGCCTCCTCCAGTCACCAGGCACCTGGCCCATCTCCAACGATTTGTTGAAGACTGTAGCCAGGTGGGGAGCCACCTGGTCGCGCACTTCTCGCAAAACACTGGGGAGAAACTGGTCTGGCCCAGGAGCCTTAAACGCGCTCAGTTTGTCTATTCTATGAGCAACGACTGTCGCGGTACATCTAACACTATCCAGGTCAGCACCTTCGTGCCTCACAGCTGGCTCGGGGATGACGCGGGTATCCTCCCTGGTGAACACTCCCGCAAAGTACTCATTAAGCACATTAGCGATGTCCGCGTCGGAGGTCCGCAGAACGCCGCTTCCGTCCTTTAAAGGACCTATCATGCTTCAGGCTTTCTACTATTAACATAACTGAAGAACTCCTTAGGGTTCCCTTGCAGAGGCTTGCCACCCGTAGTTCTTCGTTACGTTTCGCTAGCCTAACCTTCGCCTTCACTTCCCTACACAGGCGGACATACGCTTCAGTGTTCTCGTGGGAACGATTGGCCTTCGCCCTCCTACACGCTACTTTCCTATTTCGGATAGCCGAAGCGATGCCACGATTGAACCACTTAGGCTGCGTTGAAGCAGGGGTGACCGGTTTTGAGGGTATGGCAGCAGACTGCAGCACCATAAACTCATCCCGGAATGCACTCCACACTCCCTCAACATCGCCGCCAACCTCTAACCCCATCTCTGCTACGCTATCCCTGAGGCTAACAAAGTTCGCCCGCCGGAGATCGAGCTTACTGCCTCTCGAGTTACTACGCTTCACCCGAGGACGCACACCAGAACCTAATAAGACCGTGATCACTCCCGCCCAACGATTCGTCAACGGTGAGGCCAGTGACGAGGTTGTCTTCGGTCGTGAAACTAAGTCTAGAACGCTTTCGCCTCGTGTAGGCTCGTTGACCCACTGATGAGGAAGTTCTCATCAGCAAAGTCAACTAGCCTCCTCCCTTCAGCATCGGCAGTCCGTTTTCCCACTTTATGCCGCGACAGTTGAAGTCTCCTAAAACTACACACACCCTATCCCCTAGCAGGCTACTGAGTTCGGTGTACAGGGCTGTATCGTCCTCGAGGAGATGCGGAGGTCTGTACACCAATTAACCTATAGTTCGTCCCTCCCACGTTCAGATCGACGCCAAGCAGCTCCCGTTCCGACCGGAACTGGCAGTCAACCGGACTCAACGTGTCTCTGACGTATATTAGTACCCCACCCCCCTCCCCACGGGTGCGGTCTTTGCGAAACATTCTATACCCGGAATTTCGAACTCCCAACGTAGTCCCTACGATCATATGAATCCAGGACTCGTGATAGCAACGATCCTGGTATTCTGATGCTAAGAGCGCCCGTAGCTCGCAAACTTGTTCCTAATTGACCTAGCATTAAAAAGCATTGCACGGAGGAGCCTTCCCTATTCTGACCGCCCCCTAGCACGACCCGTTTCCCGAACAGCCAGGGCTGTCGGGAGTTGAAGAGCCCCTCACTAACGAGGGGCAACTTCCGCAGGGAGACTGAGCCCCCTCCAACGTAGGAGGAGGGTCCCACACCTGTACTTCGACGCACCCTTCAGTCGAGGTATGTCCGCCACCGGCTCATCCTCATCTCTCCCCGGTGGGGCCATCATCTCTCCCCGGACTCGACCTCACCATTCTGTATAGGTGCCGGTCGAGCAGCGCGCCTAGCACACCTTTACCCTTGTTATTGAGGTGGACACCATCCCTCTGGTAAAGGTCCCACCTACCCGAAAATGCATCGAAGGGGTCAATAAACTTCACGCCCAGCGGAACGCACAAGTCTTGTACCCTCTCGTTGATGCCAATGACCTTACTGAGCGTGGTCACTGACATTCATTCGCGGTAAAATACCCATTAACATTCCCTGTCTGTCTTCAGTTTTTAGATCATCCGCAAGAGACATGATCTCGGTGATGATCCCTTCAGTAAGACCTACCCCACCGCCTTTGAGGAACAGGTCATTGCCACCAGCGTGGACAACGATCGCAGTCCTCCGACTAGCCACGCGCACCTTCTCTACCTCCTTCCTTAAGTGCGCCGTTCCCCGCCCAGGTAAGCACCTTACCTTCCTCCCATCCCGGTTTGCTGAAGCAAAGTACTTCTCCTGGCCCCTGATCTGCGAGTCCCCAATCAAAACGGTGTCTTCCTCCTTCGAGCACAGGAGACTAAAGCGGTTAGAGGTCTTGACAGGGGCAACTGGGGTCTCAGGCTTCGGCTTCGCAGCCTTCTTGCCCGAGACCTTTCGAAACCCGTCGCCACCCATACACGCAGTTACACCACCCGACCCACCCCGACAGGTAGCTACATCCTTCGGTTTCTTTGGGCCATCAGCAGGCCCCTTCCCACCCTTCTCTATCGATCCCTTCCCACCCTTCTCTATCAGCCCCTTCTTTGAGCCCTCCCTTTGTTCTAGATACTTAATCTTACAGTTTGAATCTGCTGGTGTGTTTTTAATTTGATCTTGTCCACTGGGTTGGATTTCCAGTGCTACGACCCTAGCTTCAAGCTTTTTTACTAATTCCTTTAGCTCTTTAACTTCCTTTTCGTGGTTGTCTCTAAGTTTACAAAACAAACATACACTAAGGGATGTGATATCGCTGATACTACCCTCTGGGAAGTCTACGCACCAATGATTAACTTTACATTTAAAGCATTCTGCTTTCAATTTAGCTGGCCCTGCCATATTTTCTCTTTTTTTTTTTTTTCTGAATACTCTGAATAAGATAAAGCGTTCTAGCAATGAAAACTATCCAAAAACGTTATGACCAGTATATAAAAAAGGGGGGGTGAATCCCGCGCGTAGACGCACCCGCCTTTTTGCAAGTGACGTTCATTCCTTCCAGAAGACTACACCTCTCCTGCTGCCGCACCGACCAAAGGTCTCCCCAGGGCCGGACCGTCCCAAACGTGTCGCAGCTACCAACTGACAAACACTCGCGACGCAAGCGTCACGGATTTTCCGCCAGGAGCGACAGCGAGATGCAGCCCCTTACTAAGTCTTACTAGTCACTCACAAGCGGCCAGACTCTTAGAATCCAGTGTTCAAGGGATATCCCACCAGACCCAGAGGCTACGCCCGAGACTTTACGCTGGCCTGGCAGCCAGCTGGGCAGTAAAGCCCTCTCACCTCAGAGCAGTACAGCCAAGCACCATCAATTGGTCACCAAAGAACGGTCGCAGGGGGCTGGTCAAGCCATTACGCGTTAGGAATGGGCTTAACGGGGCACTAGCCACACTCCATTCATCGCGCCCCTACGCCTGGGACCCCTCCATCCCAGTCTCTCACAACCTACGAGCGTTAAATGGTGTTATTTATAGAGGTTCCAAAGCCTCTCTTCCCACGCATGAGGTAGCAGTAGGGTCCTAATAGTAAAAGAAGAGAAAAAGACTTAATACTAAAAGAAAAGTTTTTTTTTTTTTTTTTTTTTTTGCAGTGAGAGGAGAACAACCTTAACGTAATCTAAAAGGACAGAGTAGGGATGGGATGGGGTCCTAGTAACCCACGGGACGGGATTGTGCAAAATACTTTACCCGCCCTCCCGAAAGAGAGAGAGAACCTAAAGGAGCTGGCAGCCAGTTCCTCTAGAATCCCACGACTCGGGACCGGAGGGCTGTCACACCCCAAGTATAAAGTTTACTACATCCAGAAGAAATGTGCATAACCTTTATACCCCCTGCGAGAAGAGAGAGAGAGAGAGAGAGAGAGAGAGAGAGAGAGAGAGTTACAAGGAAAAGAAGTACCTCAAAAGGCCTTGCGGCCCATACCGAGGAGGTACCAATGGCAACGGGTGCCAGGGAAAATTTGTAAAAGTTTATTTTTCTTTCAACTATCCTAGCAGTAGTAGAAAACTGGATAGAAAAGTAGAAGGCTCTCTCCCCACCCTCCGCTCCCTCCCTGCCAGAGGCAGGTACGGAAAAAGGTTGAAGAAAATACCTTGACCCTGGAAAAGTAGCCAAGGAAATTTTACAGGAAAGTGGAGAATATATAAATAGCTCTATATTTAGCTTGCTCACAGAGACACCGAGCAAGCGAACTCCTGCAGAGTTTTCTGAGGTTTTAATCTTAAACTATGAGTGTGTTCAGTACTTTGTCTAGCCTATTTTTAAACAGATTTACACTTTGACTGGAAACAACCTCTGAGGGAAGTTGGTTCCAGATATTAACTATTTTATAGGAAAAGAAATTTCCGCAGACTGAGGTCCTAAATGTCTTTACACACTCAAATAGTGTGCAAGATTTCGTCTAACCTTTTCTTGAACTGATCCACAGAGGAACTGTTCACAACTTCCGAAGGTAACCTGTTCCATGTGTCACAGATCTTATACGTAACGTAATTCCCACACACACTAGTCCTAAACCGTTTCAAATCCAACTTCCAACCATTGTTGCGAGTTGGGTTATCATTTAAACTAAACATACTTCTAAAATCGACATCGTTGAACCCTCGTAAGAGCTTGAAAACCTCGATCAGTTGACCGCGCAGCCTCCGAGTTTCAAGCGAAAACAAGTTCAGGGCGCGTAACCGTCGATTGTAGCCCATATGCCTAACGGAAGGGATTAACTTTGTGGCCCTCGCCTGCACTCGCTCCAGCCTCTCAATATCTTTCCTGAGGGTGGGCGACCAGAACTGCACAGCATACTCCAGGTACGGCCGAACAAGGGAATTGTACAGTGAGAGCACAATCTCCTTGTTCCGAAACTGAAATTGCCTCCTGATATAACCCAATAGTTTCTGGGCTTTCTTTTCCACCTCTACACACTGTTTCGTAAACTTAAGGTCGCTGCTAATTAGCACACCCAAGTCCTTTTCTAAATCAGTCACCTCGATATTACTGCCCAACATCGAGTAGTCCGACTTGGGATTGGCGTAGCCAATGTGCATCACTTTGCATTTACCCAAGTTAAACGGCATTTGCCATTTTTCGGACCACTCTCCTATCCTACCTAGGTCCGCACGCAGTTCCTCGATCGCTTCGGGCGTCCCAACATTGGCCCCAAGCTTGGTGTCATCAGCGAATTTGGCGATCCGACTGACGATGCCACCGTCGATATCATTTATGTAAATGGTAAACAACAGTGGCCCCAAAACGGAACCCTGAGGAACCCCACTAGTGACCGAGGCCCAACCCGAACTAGCCCCTTTAATTACCACCCTCTGCCGCCTATTCCTTAGCCAGTTTTCAATCCACCTACCTATTTCCCCACCGATACCCAGCGCGCGCACTTTCGCCATTAGCCGGCGGTGAGGTACCTTATCAAAGGCTTTCTGAAAGTCGAGATAAAGTATATCAATCGCCCTACTCTTATCGTACTCACTCAACATGACGTGGAAAAACTCGAGCAAGTTGGTGAGACACGACCTATGCCGTCTAAACCCATGTTGGGAGTCCCCAAGCAGCTTGTAGGAATCCAAATGGTCAACGATTCTATCAGCTATTATCCTTTCTAATAATTTACCTACAACTGAAGTGAGACTAATAGGACGATAGTTCCCTGGACTTTCGTGATCCCCTTTCTTAAAGATAGGGGTCACGTTGGCCTCCCTCCAGTCACCAGGCACCTGGCCCATCTCCAACGATTTGTTGAAGACTGTAGCCAGGTGGGGAGCCACCTGGTCGCGCACTTCTCGCAAAACACTGGGGAGAAACTGGTCTGGCCCAGGAGCCTTAAACGCGCTCAGTTTGTCTATTCTATGAGCAACGACTGTCGCGGTACATCTAACACTATCCAGGCCAGCACCTTCGTGCCTCACAGCTGGCTCGGGGATGACGCGGGTATCCTCCCTGGTGAACACTCCCGCAAAGTACTCATTAAGCACATTAGCGATGTCCGCGTCGGAGGTCCGCAGAACGCCGCTTCCGTCCTTTAAAGGACCTATCATGCTTCTAATGGGCTTTCTACTATTAACATAACTGAAGAACTCCTTAGGGTTCCCCTTGCAGAGGCTTGCCACCCGTAGTTCTTCGTTACGTTTCGCTAGCCTAACCTTCGCCTTCACTTCCCTACACAGGCGGACATACGCTTCAGTGTTCTCGTGGGAACGATTGGCCTTCGCCCTCCTATACGCTACTTTCCTATTTCGGATAGCCGAAGCGATGCCACGATTGAACCACTTAGGCTGCGTTGAAGCAGGGGTGACCGGTTTTGAGGGTATGGCAGCAGACTGCAGCACCATAAACTCATCCCGGAATGCACTCCACACTCCCTCAACATCGCCGCCAACCTCTAACCCCATCTCTCCTACGCTATCCCTGAGGCTAACAAAGTTCGCCCGCCGGAGATCGAGCTTACTGCCTCTCGAGTTACTACGCTTCACCCGAGGGACGCACACACGGAACCTAATAAGACCGTGATCACTCCCGCCCAACGATTCGTCAACGGTGAGGCCAGTGACGAGGTTGTCTTCGGTCGTGAATACTAAGTCTAGAACGCTTTCGCCTCGTGTAGGCTCGTTGACCCACTGAGTGAGGAAGTTCTCATCAGCAAAGTCAACTAGCCTCCTCCCTTCAGCATCGGCAGTCCTGTTTTCCCACTTTATGCCGCGACAGTTGAAGTCTCCTAAAACTACACACACCCTATCCCCTAGCAGGCTACTGAGTTCGGTGTACAGGGCTGTATCCTCCTCGAGGAGGAGATGCGGAGGTCTGTACACCAAGATTAACCTATAGTTCGTCCCTCCCACGTTCAGATCGACGCCAAGCAGCTCCCGTTCCGACCGGAACTGGCAGTCAACCGGACTCAACGTGTCTCTGACGTATATTAGTACCCCACCCCCCTCCCCACGGGTGCGGTCTTTGCGAAACATTCTATACCCGGGAATTTCGAACTCCCCAACGTAGTCCCTACGATCAGTATGAATCCAGGACTCGGTGATAGCAACGATATCCTGGTATTCTGATGCTAAGAGCGCCCGTAGCTCGCAAAACTTGTTCCTAATTGACCTAGCATTAAAAAGCATTGCACGGAGGGAGCCTTCCCTATTCTGACCGCCCCCTAGCACGACCCGTTTCCCGAACAGCCAGGGCTGTCGGGAGTTGAAGAGCCCCTCACTAACGAGGGGGCAACTTCCGCAGGAGACTGAGCCCCCTCCAACGTAGGAGGAGGGTCACCCACCTGTACTTCGACGCACCCTTCAGTCGAAGGTATGTCCGCCACCGGCTCATCCTCATCTCTCCCCGGTGGGGGCCCATCATCTCTCCCCGGACTCGACCTCACCATTCTGTATAGGTGCCGGTCGAGCAGCGCGCCTAGCACACCTTTACCCTTGTTATTGAGGTGGACACCATCCCTCTGGTAAAGGTCCCACCTACCCGAAAATGCATCGAAGGGGTCAATAAACTTCACGCCCAGCGGAACGCACAAGTCTTGTACCCTCTCGTTGATGCCAATGACCTTACTGAGAGAGAGAGAGAGAGAGAAGAGAGAGAGAGGAAGAGAGAGAGAGAGAGAGAGAGTTACAAGGAGTTACAAGGAAAAGAAGTACCTCAAAAGGCCTTGCGGCCCATACCGAGGAGGTACCAATGGCAACCGGTGCCAGGGAAAATTTTCTACACACTCAAATAGTGTGCAAGATTTGGTCTAACCTTTTCTTGAACTAATCCACCGAGGAACTGTTCCTGTTATTAAAAGTTTATTTTTCTTTCAACTATCCTAGCAGTAGTAGAAAACTGGATAGAAAAGTAGAAGGCTCTCTCCCCACCCTCCGCTCCCTCCCTACCAGATGCAGGTATGGAAAAAGGTTGAAGAAAATACCTTGACCCTGGAAAAGTAGCCAAGGAAATTTTACAGGAAAGTGGAGAATATATAAATAGCTCTATATTTACCTTGCTCACAGAGACACCGTGCAAGCGAACTCCTGCAGAGTTTTCTTATGTTTTAATCTTAAACTATCAACGTGTTAAAGTAATTCCCACATATACTAGTCCTAAATCGTTTCAAATCCAACTTCTAACCATTGTTGCGAGTTGGGTTATCATTTGAACTAAACATGCTTCTAAAATCGACATCTTTGAACCCGCGTCACGTAAGCGTCGATTGTAGCCCATATGCCTAACGAAAGGGATTAACTTTGTGGCATTTTTCGCCAGTTTCCAATCCACCTACCTACTTCCCCACCAATACCCAGCGCGCGCACTTCGGCCATTAGCCGGCGGTGAGGTACCTTATCAAAGGCCTTCTAATCAATCGCCCTACTCTTATCATACTCACTCAACATGACGTAGAAAAACTCGAGCATGATGGTGAGACACGACCTATGCCATCTAAACCCATGTTGGAGTCCCCAAGTAGCTTGTAAGAATCCAAATGGTCAACAATCCTACTCGCTATTATCCCCTCTAAATATTTACCTACAACTGAAGTTAAATGGTGTTATTTATAGAGGTTCCAAGCCTCTCTTCCCACGCATGAGATAGCAGTAGCGTCCTAATCGTAACAGTAGAGAAAAAGACAATACTAAAAGTTTTTCTTTTTTTTTGCAGTCAGAGGAGAACATCCCTAACCTAAGCTAAAAGGACAGAGTGGGATGGGAAGGGGTCCTAGTAACCCACGGGACAGGTTTGTACAACAGACTTCACCCACCCTCCCGAAAGAGAGAGAACCTAAAGGAATTGGCAGCCAATTTCTCTAGAATCCCACGACTCGGGACCGGAGGGCTGTCACACCCCAAGTGAGAGAGAGAGAGAGAGAGAGAGAGAGAGAGAGAGGAGGAGAGAGAGAGAGAGAGAGAGAGAGAGAGAGAGAGAGAGAGAGAGAGAGAGAGTTACAAGGAAAAGAAGAACCTCAAAAGGCCTTGCGGCCCATACCGAGGAGGTACCAATGGCAACGGGTGCCAGGGAAAATTTTGTCTTTCAACTATCCTAGCAGTAGTAGAAAACTGGATAGAAAAGTAGAAGGCTCTCTCCCCACCCTCCGCTCCCTCCCTGCCAGAGGCAGGTACGGAAAAAGGTTGAAGAAAATACCTTGACCCTGGAAAAGTAGCCAAGGAAATTTTACAGGAAAGTGGAGAATATATAAATAGCTCTATATTTAGCTTGCTCACAGAGACACCGAGCAAGCGAACTCCTGCAGAGTTTTCTGAGGTTTTAATCTTAAACTATGAGTGTGTTCAGTACTTTGTCTAGCCTATTTTTAAACAGATTTACACTGACTGGAAACAACCTCTGAGGGAAGTTGGTTCCAGATATTAACTATTTTATAGGAAAAGAAATTTCCGCAGACTGAGGTCCTAAATGTCTTTACACACTCAAATAGTGTGCAAGATTTCGTCTACCCTTTTCTTGAACTGATCCACAGAGAGAGAGAGAGAGAGAGAGAGAGAGAGAGAGAGAGAGAGAAGAGAGAGAGAGAGAGAGTTACAAGGAGTTACAAGGAAAAGAAGTACCTCAAAAGGCCTTGCGGCCCATACCGAGGAGGTACCAATGGCAACGGGTGCCAGGGAAAACTTTGTAAAAGTTTATTTTTCTTTCAACTATCCTAGCAGTAGTAGAAAACTGGATAGAAAAGTAGAAGGCTCTCTCCCCACCCTCCGCTCCCTCCCTGCCAGAGGCAGGTACGGAAAAAGGTTGAAGAAAATACCTTGACCCTGGAAAAGTAGCCAAGGAAATTTTACAGGAAAGTGGAGAATATATAAATAGCTCTATATTTAGCTTGCTCACAGAGACACCGTGCAAGCGAACTCCTGCAGAGTTTTCTTATGTTTTAATCTTAAACTATGAACGTGTTAAAGTAATTCCCACATATACTAGTCCTAAATCGTTTCAAATCCAACTTCTAACCATTGTTGCGAGTTGGGTTATCATTTGAACTAAACATGCTTCTAAAATCGACATCTTTGAACCCGCGTCACGTAAGCGTCGATTGTAGCCCATATGCCTAACGAAAGGGATTAACTTTGTAGCATTTTTCGCCAGTTTCCAATCCACCTACCTACTTCCCCACCAATACCCAGCGCGCGCACTTCGGCCATTAGCCGGCGGTGAGGTACCTTATCAAAGGCCTTCTACTCAATCGCCCTACTCTTATCATACTCACTCAACATGACGTAGAACAACTCGAGCATGATGGTGAGACACGACCTATGCCGTCTAAACCCATGTTGGAGTCCCCAAGTAGCTTGTAGGAATCCAAATGGTCAACAATCCTACTCGCTATAATCCCCTCTAAATATTTACCTACAACTGAAGTTAAATGGTGTTATTTATAGAGGTTCCAAGCCTCTCTTCCCACGCATGAGATAGCAGTAGCGTCCTAATCGTAACAGTAGAGAAAAAGACAATACTAAAAGTTTTTCTTTTTTTTCTGCAGTCAGAGGAGAACATCCCTAACCTAAGCTAAAAGGACAGAGTGGGATGGGAAGGGGTCCTAGTAACCCACGGGACAGGTTTGTACAACAGACTTCACCCGCCCTCCCGAAAGAGAGAGAACCTAAAGGAATTGGCAGCCAATTTCTCCAGAATCCCACGACTCGGGACCGGAGGGCTGTCACACCCCAAGTATAAAGTTTACTACACCCAGAAGGAACGTGCATAACCTTTATACCCCCTGCGGAGAGAGAGAGAGAGAGAGTTACAAGGAGTTACAAGGAAAAGAAGTACCTCAAAAGGCCTTGCGGCCCATACCGAGGAGGTACCAATGGCAACGGGTGCCAGGGAAAATTTTGTCTTTCAACTATGCTAGCAGTAGTAGAAAACTGGATAGAAAAGTAGAAGGCTCTCTCCCCACCCTCCGCTCCCTCCCTGCCAGAGGCAGGTACGGAAAAAGGTTGAAGAAAATACCTTGACCCTGGAAAAGTAGCCAAGGAAATTTTACAGGAAAGTGGAGAATATATAAATAGCTCTATATTTAGCTTGCTCACAGAGACACCGAGCAAGCGAACTCCTGCAGAGTTTTCTGAGGTTTTAATCTTAAACTATGAGTGTGTTCTGTACTTTGTCTAGCCTATTTTTAAACAGATTTACACTTTGACTGGAAACATCCTCTGAGGGAAGTTGGTTCCAGATATCAACTATTTTACAGGAAAAGAAATTTCCGCAGACTGAGGTCCTAAATGTCTTTACACACTCAAATAGTGTGCAAGATTTCGTCTAACCTTTTCTTGAACTGATCCACAGAGGAACTGTTCACAACTTCCGAAGGTAACCTGTTCCATGTGTCACAGATCTTATACGTAACGTAATTCCCACACACACTAGTCCTAAACCGTTTCAAATCCAACTTCCAACCATTGTTGCGAGTTGGGTTATCATTTAAACTAAACATACTTCTAAAATCGACATCGTTGAACCCTCGTAAGAGAGAGAGAGAGAGAGAGAGAGAGATTTCTCTGGCGGTACGCAACTGTACACAGTACCAGCACCTTTTTGTCAAAAACTAAAAAATCCATTATTTTCCCCAGCATATACAGTATATACCTATATATTAGAGTGTCCCAATTTTTTTTGTTCCTGAAGTTTGTCATGCACACCCCCCTAATTTCTTCCACTCGTGAAAACATGCCAGCAAGATGAATTTCATTCGTGTTCTTTAATTTTAAGGGTCCCCTCAAACCATGTGTTACTATTGCTGAACGGCTACTCTCTACCTTATACTAATTGTAGCATATTTCTTTTCAGGTTATGGATAAAAGAAAGCAGGAGACTGTGTGGTTGGTGGGGGTGTTGCGAAATGAACCCCTGGAAACGCTGTGTCAACTCCCGACAGTAGGAGATGTTCTTCGACGTCTGTTGTTCTTCACTCGGATGAAAAAAACGTCCACGGCGGAAGCTGCCAATGTGGTAGCTGATGAGGTTATGGCGGTGTGGGCTCGGGCATCTATTCCGACCTCCCACAAGCCCAAGTGCGTCGAGAGGATCAAGGCCCTCTCCACGGACTACGAGAAGGTTGCCAGAAACCGAAACCGTGGGGGAGAGAAGCAACTGGAGCGGGAAAAGGGATTCCAAGCCAACCTGAATACACTGTTCGAAACAGCTCATGCCAACGCCATGAAACTCATCAAAGTCCCCGAAGATCGAGACTTTCTGAATGACCAGCGAACCGTGCGGAAGATGTACATCGGAGGAGAGGACCTGGAGTTTGCTCACAGGGCAGCGGAGCGGGAGAAACGCTGAGCAGCTGAAGAGAAGAGGAAGAAGAAAAGCCGCGAAGAGATGGACTCACTGCAAGCAAAAGGAACGGTGAAAAGTGGGTATCCTTCTTCTTCGGAGTCCATGGCCGAAGCATCCAATGATGATGTCCAATATTCCTCTCCTGGTCCTTCGGCTCCTCGATCCGCTCCCAAGGACGGCCAAGTGTCGGCAAGGAGGATCATCCAATATCCCAATTTTGCTGCAGCCCTGGATCGAACTGGAACCTCAGTACACCAAGCGATGCACATTGTGGCTCCAGCACTCGCTGCCGCGGGAGTTGAGTTATCCTCGGTCACCTTGTCCAAATCAAGTCTTCACCGTTCACGGCAGAAGTCCAGGAAGAACTTGGCAGCCGGAATCAAGACCGAGTTCAATCCTGATACGCCGCTTGTCGTCCACTTTGATGGCAAACTCCTCCCTGATTCGGATGGAGGGAAATCGGATCGCATACCAGTGCTGGTCAGCGGGAAGAATCTTGAGAAGTTGTTGGCGATCCCAAAAATCCCTGACAGCACGGGACAGCGGATGGCTGGAGCTGTTCTGAAGGTGCTGGACGATTGGCCGCAAGTTCAACCATGGATTGCCGGTCTCTGCTTCGACACAACAGCGGCGAATACCGGTATTCACAGCGGCGCTTGTACGATTATCCAGGACCAAATGGACCGCCGCGTTCTTTTCCTGGCTTGCAGACACCACATGATGGAATTGGTAATCACCTCAGTCTTTGACCTGTTCTTCAGGTCTTCTGGCCCCGAAATTGCGCTGTTCGCTCGCTTCAAATCCCAATGGGAGTTCATCGACCAGAAGCAGGCTTCTCCGTTCAACGGCGATGGCCCAAGCGACATCCTTTCGGAATGGGTGGCGTTGAAAAAAGAGCAGATTGTCCACTTCATAGAAGACCAGCTTGAAGTTGGCCACCCAAGAGACGATTACCGGGAGTTCCTGATCCTCGCTCTGGTCTTCCTCGATGGTCATGGCAAACGAGATCTCCGGTACAATCGTCCTGGAGCATACCACGGGGCCAGGTGGATGGCCAAAGGCATTTACTGTCTTAAGATGTTCATCTTCCGAAGCCAATTCCACCTGACCGCTCACGAGGTCCGGTCACTACGCAGGATAAACGTCTTTGCCGTCACCATCTACCTCCAGAGGTGGTTCGAGGCTCCATTGACGGCGGACGCGCCCGTCAATGACCTGGAGATGTTGGAGGACCTAGAGCGGTACAAGGCGGTGGATCATGATGTAGGTACCGCCGCATTGACGAAATTCCGGGGCCACCTCTGGTACCTAAGCGAAGATTTAGCCGGACTCGCTATGTTCTCCTCCAAAACCACCGATGCAGAGAAGACGGCCATGCTCCAAAACCTGCACAAGAAGACCGAAAACCCAAAAGATCTGCGTCGGCTGGAGGGAAAGAGTGTCTTGACCGTGAGACGGTCGGATTTGAGCACCTTGGTCACGAAAAGGACTCAAAACCTTTTTCATTGCCTGAAGCTGCCGGTTCCAAAAACCCCCAAAGATCTCGAAGGATGTGCACCATCGTTGAAGTCTGTGAACGACGCGGCAGAACGGGCGGTGAAACTGGCGGAAGATTTCAACGAGGGCATGACAAAAAACGAGGAGGAACGGCAGCTCGTGTACCAAGTCGTCGAATACCACCGCCAGCAGTTCCCCTCAGCAGATAAAAAGATCCTCTGTCCCCCGAAATGAAATGTGCCATTAGGAAGAATTTCCATTTCCTTTAATTTAGTCATTAGAAAGAATTTACATTTCATTCTTCCATTCTAGAATGATTAATGCTGAGCATTTACGTTTGTTCATATAGGGTCGAATAAACAAGGTCAATGAGGGGACCCTTCCCCTCCTAATAGGCCAATGAAATTTCGCCCATTTTTTCCTTTCTTCAAGTGTAATTAATTAAAGGGGTGTGCAATTTGACTCTTGCAAATTTTTATTTTCACATGTGAGGCTGGGACACCCTACTATATATATTACTGGAAAAACATACATTAGATATAAAGGGTGTCTCAGAAGTCTTGGAGGGGTTTTATTTGGCTATAACCTTTTTTCTTTTTTGATTAATTTATTTATTTTTATTTTTCAATTAAAATACCCTTGCTGCGATTAATGAAAATGGAATCCTGGACAGTGCAACAAAGAGTGGCTATTGTGGAACTTTATTTGCCAAACAACTCTTCCATTGTTGCCGCTCAAAGAGCTTTTCGATTAAAATTCAACACACGTTCTGCTCCTTCTGATCGAGCTATTCGACGGTACGTCACTAAATTTCGTATGGGAAAGGGTCAGGGAGACGAACCACGGACTGGGCGTCCTCGGACAAGCCGAAGTCCAACTCGGGTTGAGATGGTTCGTGAAAGCGTTGAGGAAAATCCACATCAGTCCGACGATGAAGCCAGGAATTAAACATTTCAAGAAGTTCTTTACATCGAATTTTAAGAGAGGATATCAATCTTTTCCCGCACAAAATTCAAACTGCTCAAGAAATTAAACCACAAAATCATCAGAGTCGGATAACGTACGCTAATGCGATTTTAGATTTACACAATGAAAATGAAGATTTTCACCAGATTTTAAATTTGTAATTAAAATCGCAATAAATATATTTTCAAGTGTTATAAATCTTTTTTTATTTGATCCCCAAACAAAAAAGTTATAGCCAAATAAAACCCCTCCAAAACTTCTGGGACACCCTTTATATTCGCTGGAAACAAGACAGACATATGGAAAAGTAAAAAAAAACCAGTACGTAACCCCAAACTGAACCCGGTTACCATCCAACAAAGCAGTGGAAAATAGGAAAGATAAAAACTTGTGTAGTGTTCCTAAACTAAAGGCCAAATGTTATGGGTTTTCGATAGACAAAATTTGAGACGGGAACAAGACTAGACTTATATATATCGCACTATGCGCTTTTGGTTTAAACATTTATGTAATGCAGAAGCGTAAAAGTCTTCCACATTAGAATCGCGGGCGGAAAAGTAAGAGGAGGAGAAATGCCTGTGTGACTTGCTTAAACTTTTCCCGACTTTTGAGACCATAAGATGCATCCTATTTACCGAATATATTTCCTCCATCCGCAGACAAGCGACTCATGAAGAGCTCCGAAAGCCTCGGAGATATTCCATTGTTTCGGAGACTCAGACTAAGCACGGAATCGCGTCGGGAAATGCTCAAACTCTCTGAAGAAAAGAAAAATTTACTAGAAAAAATACAACGAATTATCACAGATACTTTCCGTTTGCGATTCTGTCCACGATGGGCTACCGTTTACGGAGCGTCTATAATACCTTCAAATTTCATCAGTACATCAAAAGCTTGCCCTAAATTCCGTTAGTACGAATCGGGAAAGAAAGGCACCCAAGAAAATTGCATTACCTCTTTTTATCTCGGTGTCAAGGTCATCGTTCAGGAGCAGCTTAGAATCTATTTCTCCTGAAACCAAAGACTCCGTTACGGTATCGAACACCGAACTCTTGGGAAGGAATTTGGACGAGGGTTCACCCCTACGGATCAAATCCTGTTCCAAAAAACATCTGCTATCCATAAACTTCTCTGTTTTCTCTGGAGACTCCTTTTGGTGATTAAATTCTTTTGATAGTTCAAACAAATTCTGATGAGAAATATAAAAATAGTGATAAAATTGTTAAAACATCATTTGAAAGCCCATTTCGAATTCTCCATGCGACGGGCACGACCCTTTAACTTGCGACCAGAGAGAAACATCACACGGAGGAATATCGGCAGAATCACAGTACCACCCCAAATCTAAAAAATTCGGTTACCTTTTATATTTAACGATTGGAATCGTACTTCTGACGATACGCTACGTGAGCGTAACGTCTCCATTTACATACACACTTCACAAACAAATTACATTCTTCATTCTGGGATACGTAGTGGCAATGTCGCAAACACCGACTCACGTAGTAAGGGGGGGGGGGGAGTAGGTAAAGCTAAACAAAAAGTGGGTTAGTTGACGCTACTAGCTACATCTACGTTCGTGTTAGTCTAATTTTTTTATTTTTTTTATTTTATTGCTGGCATCACACGCTGGCATGTCACAAGCTGGCATTCATCGTCAACAGACTCATCCTCGAGCACCACCACCAGAGCTCCTGTTGCTAACTTTTTTTTTATTTTAAACAACGTTAATATTTTTAAAATGTTTGTCAAGACGGTTCTTAAACATATTAACGTTGGTAGAATGAACGACTGACGCGGGAAGATTATTCCATTTATCAATTACTTTAAACGTAAAGAAGTTTTTAACGATATTAGTAATGAAACGTCTGCCACGCAACTTAAATCCGTTATTGCGAGTATTGCTATTATCGAAAGTGAACAATTCGTCAAAATTTACGTTATCGATGTTATTAACGATTTTGAAAACTTCAATAAGCTCCCCCCTTAATCTTCTAGTTTCGAGTGAATACAGGTCTAACTCTTCAATCCTATCTTCATAAGGCTTACTGCGCAATGATGGAATCAGTTTCGTGGCACGACGTTGAACCTTTTCTAACCTATCAATATCCTCACGCAAGTACGGGCACCAAAACTGAACTGCATATTCTAAATGAGGCCTGACTAGGGACTTGTAAAGGGGCAATATAATATCCTTCGATTTAAATTCGAAATTACGCGTTACGAAGCCTAACATCCTATTACCTTTAGCGCAAGACTCCAGGCACTGGTTCCTAACCTTTAAATCCTTACATACGCGTACGCCTAAATCTACTTCCTTGTCAACGCTCGCTAACTCCCTATTATCCATCGTGTACGTGTAATTATTGTTGCGAGAACCTATATGCAAAACTTTACATTTGTCTACGTTAAATTGCATCTGCCACTTATCTGTCCACTCCATAATCCTATTTACATCGTCTTGGAGCCTATTACTATCGTCCTCGTTAACAACCTTACCGCCTATTTTAGTATCATCCGCGAATTTTGACACGTTACTAGTCAAACCTACATCTATGTCGTTAATGTAAATTACGAATAGCAATGGACCTAACACTGAACCCTGTGGGACACCGCTACCTACATCTAACCACCCCGATTCACTACCATTAACTACCACCCTCTGTCTCCTAGCACGAAGCCATTCTTCTAACCAGTTAGCTACCTGACCGCGTATACCGTGCGCAGATGATGCTGCGGCCCGTGGCTCGGATCGCACGCAAAGCTTTACGTCCCTTCCGTCACATGACCTTTGCTGTTACCAAAGTTAAATAACCCCCAAAACACACAAACTCCGTTTTTTATTAATTGTTGTGCCACATTTAAATTAACTCCACATTTATTAATTATATATCATACACAGGGACGCCTGTAACTCAGTGGTTGCAGTGGCGGACTCTGGTTCGCTCCCGCCTGTTGGCTCCTGGGTTAGATTGAATTGGCCGTTTACCCCGTTAATGCTCGGCTAAAGGTTACCCTCGAAACACACTCACTCCTACGTCGTGGAGAGGGTTTCCTGGCTGTTAACTTCTTCACCTGCCTTTTACGCAAACGTCAAACAACTTGTTTAAATAATACAATCGTAAAAGAGGATAAACCTATACTCAATCTATCAACAGTTTTTGCACAAAGAGTGAATAAAATATCTACAAATAAATTCAAAACTCAATGCATTCATACCTTATAAAAATGAAACAATCAAACCTTTGATGAAGTAGTATCCATTTCAAATTCGTAAGAATTGGTCTTGCCTTCGACACTGTCTAACCACGACTCAAGGGCGGATAGGTAAGAGGAGAAAGGTTTTGGAGTCTGGGTTTCCGAATGTGAGGGAGGATTCATCTTAATATCCCTTGTAGAATCTTCCCCAACGTTGTTTCTCGACTCTATTGCGTATGTTGAGAATGTATCCCCAATGAATGATTTGAAAGAGATTGGATTAAGTGAAGAAAGGTGTGTGGAAGTGGATGTCGAAGTCTGAAAACTGCCATCCATTTTTGGTAAATGTTCTTTTGCGTTGCTCCAACCTTCAGCGAAACTCTTGAATTTGTTTCTTTCCAATCCGGAAGTCTCTTCTGATTTAGTTTGAAAGAAACAATGATAGAAAAAGCATCATCCTTAATTCCATGTTTAATAATCTTCAAAACTCTACAAATTAAATTTTAAAAGTGCTGATACCTATAGTAATGACTAATGACAAGAAAATCTACTAAATGTGCCTTTGGACATTAGTAATAATAAAAATAAAGACACTAGCAATAATAAATTATTAGTAATAACAAAACTGAAGAATAAGAAACTTAAGTGCTATAAAAGCCAAACACACTGATATTAGACAGTCCACCTTTAGCTGTTACAACGCCTTCAAACAACTAAAACAGTAATCATCTCATCCAACTGAGAAATAGGAAATGAGATACACAAACCTTTGTATGTCCTCCTAATAATTACACTGCACAACACAATTTCTGTCCTTTGCACAAATTCTGCTGATTCATATGTATTTTGATGCGCTGATTAAGTTATTATTTTTTCTCTAACACCCACCATTTTTCCAGAAAATGACGTTAATGTTCTACAAAAATTATCCAAATTATATCAAATGCCTGCTAAGCAAAGGAACAGCCCTACAGCTATTGGTCATTATTGTGACACGTGTTGCTCACTGATTGGTTACTCAAAATGTTGTGTTGTTCTGTGATTCATCTAAAGGCGGTCAGGTGATTTCACAGTGGCTATCAAGTGAAAATTTATTTTCTTTCATTGTTTCAGATGCTCTGTTGATGTTTGGTGTTAAGGTACTTTTCTGCTGGATCTACTGCGTTTATTAACTTCTTTTGTCAAAAACATTCATTACTTTTGCGTTTCAATTTCAATAATGTCTAGAAAATGTGTAACCAGTGCCGATTTATTTTGTTATATGTGTGGCGAACTAACACTGAAATCCCAAAAACAAACATTTACCCCTCTGGTTAAAAAAGCATATGAAATTCTGGATGCAAAGTGGGTGATTAGGACAGAAGCTGGGCTCCCTACATATGTTGCAATTCGTGTGCAAGAAGCTTAAGAGTGTGGTTACAAGGTTCACGTCCATCAGTGCCGTTTGCTGTCTCTATGATCTGGAGAGAGCCAAAAGATCATGTTAGTGACTGCTACTTTTGTTTAACAAATATAAGCACACCGGACAAAAAATTAGTCACCCCTAATAGCACCGATAGTAGGAAGTTCAAGGTCAC
Source organism: Bathynomus jamesi (assembly GCA_023014485.1). Lineage (NCBI taxonomy): Eukaryota > Metazoa > Arthropoda > Malacostraca > Isopoda > Cirolanidae > Bathynomus > Bathynomus jamesi. The sequence continues at coordinate 150,196 of JAJOZX010000018.1, read as the reverse complement.
ACAGAGGGCGCTGATGTAGCATTGGTAAGTGACAAGTAGCGGTGACGTAGCACACAGGATCAGATCTGTTTCGTGAGGTGGTGAAGAACAAAGTGTGTGTTGGATATAGTCTGCAAAATGGGTCGTGAGGCAGACGTTACTCAGTGGCAAAAAGGAGCCATCGTGTTTGGCAGAGCCCACAGACACAAAATGTCTGAAGTAGCCCAATTTGTTGGTGTGTCAACGCGTACTGTCCAGCGAGTTTACAAAGAGTGGTGTAGTTCGCAATCAACTGACAATCGACGGCGTAACTGTGGCCGGAAAACAATTCTCGACAATAGGGGCCGCCGCCATGTTTCTCGTCTAGTAACTGCAAATCGTTTTCAAACCAGAGAACAATTGCTCCAAGAAACCAATGAGGTTCTCCAGCGACCAATTTCCGAACGGACATTGCGACGAGAACTGCATGCGATGGACATCTGGAGCAGGTACCACGGAGAGGCCGCTGTTAACAGCAAGTCACAAATTGGCACGTTATAAATGGGCTCAGAGGCACAAAAACTGGACTGCGGCAGATTGGAAACGTGTAATTTGGCCCGATGAGTCCCGTTTTTGTTTGTTCTCCAATAAAGGGAGGCGACGAGTACATCGCAGGTCCAATGAAGCCTTTAATCCTGAATGCGTCGAAGGTGTTGTTCAGGCTGGAAACAGAAAGTGAAGCGCAGGAATAGACACCCACGGACTCTGGCGGAACTTCGGGACCGGCTGATGAACGAGTGGCAGCAAATCGATGTTCAGTACATGCACAACTTCGTAGTCTCTCTGCCTCGCCGGATTCGTGCGGTTATCAAGGCCAGAGGCGCCGTCACATGTTATTAGGTACATTCTGAGAGGGGTGACTAATTTTTTGTCCGGTGTGCTTACAAGGTTCCTCTTCGAAATCCAAACACGCAATACGATACCCAAACCTGGCATCAGCTATGCGACCAGTTCCTCACTGAAACCCTGCCAGTTCCTAAGCCACCAAAAGATTGGACTTTGGATGAGGAATACTGCCACTTCAAAATTGAAATTGAACCACAAGCAGCCAGTGAGCTTGCAGATCCAGAATTTCTACCATCCACATCATCGTCACCTCGCCTTATTAAACAGGCAGAACTAAATGATCTTGAGAGAGATTTGAATCTTTCGAAAAATCAGGCTGAACTTCTAGGATCTAGGCTGCAAGGGTGGAATCTTTTAGAAAAGGGCACCAACATAACTTCATGTAGAAAGCATCAGAATGATTTCATTACCTTTTTTCTACAAGTGATGGTATTGTGTTTTGTAATGATGTAGACAATTTAATGGAGTCTTTGGGGTATCAACATAAGCTAGGGGAATGGTGTCTCTTCATTGATTCCTCCAAATTAAGTTTGAAGGCAGTGCTTCTACACAATGGAAATACTTATCCTTCTGTTCCAATTGCACATGCAGTCCACATAAAAGAAACATATGAGAATATGCATATTTTACTTAGATCCATTAACTATAATAAATACAAGTGGAATATTTGTGGTGATTTAAAAGTTATAGGCCTTCTCCTTGGAATACAGCAAGGGTACACAAAATATTGCTGCTTTTTATGCAAGTGGGACAGTCGTGCTAGAGACTGCCATTTTGTCTGTAAAGATTGGCCTGCCAGGATGAGTTTTGTTCTGGGACAGACAACTATTTCCAATGAGCCTTTAGTAGATCCAAAAAAAAGTGTTATTGCCACCACCTCACATCAAACTGGGCTTAATGACAAATTTTGTGAAAGCTATGGACACGAACAGTAAGGTGTTTATTTATTGAAAAATATATTTCCAAGGTTAAGCGAAGCTAAAATCAGAGGAGGAATTTTTGTTGGCCCACAAATAAGGAAAGTTAGGAAGGATATCAATTTTGACAGCAAATTAAATGAGGTAGAAAAAACAGTATGGGTGGCCTTCAAATCAGTTTGTTCCAAGTTCCTTGGAAAAGTCAAGTCTGACAATTATGTTACTGTGGTGAATGAGATGTTAAGATGCTGTAATAAGATGCTGTAAATCTATGGGTTGTAATATGTCCTTGAAGGTGCATTTCCTCGACTCTCATTTAGATTTCTTTCTAACCAATTTGGGCACTGTTAGCGATGAGCACAGCGAAAGATTCCATCAGGAGAGAGCCATTATGGAAAAGCGGTTCCAGGGAAGGTGGAATTCCAGTATGTTGGCTGAATATTGTTGGTTTCTCATTAGGGAAACTCCCGAGACTATGTACAAATGAAAAACATCAGTAAAAAGATTTTAATTGGGTGATATAAGTATTCTGACATCAGATTTGAACTCAGCACATCCAAATTTATAAAAATCACTTCATTTCATTTAAAGGAGAAAAAAGTTTGTAATTTTGTTGTGCAGTGTTATTAGAACGAATTCAACTCAATTCATAAAGTAATATAAAGTGAGGTCCTAAACAGCTTTTCAGATGTTTCCCTCCTCATAATCTAGGAGAAACCAATATCTATACTGGCTGGTTCATCTCCAGTAACCGAAATGTTTCCAATAAATTATCTTTAAGTAGGAGGGAGGTCAATGCTAGAAGGGGTTGTATAGTAAAAACAAATCTGTAAATCTATTGAATCACTAAATTAGTTCAGACAATGATTCATACAAATTGACTACTGTAACCCGAAGCAAAATATACGAGCTGAAAGCTGTAAACTAATTCAAAAGCTATCAAATTTAACCTTAAACCAAACTATGATACAGATATACAATACAACAAATTCCAAATACAACCACCACCTTACCAAAAAAAAAAAACACACACCACCACACATTTATATATATATATATATATATATATATATATATATATATATATATATATTTATATTATACACAAACTCAGAATGGTTCCCTGAGAACATTATATGTTAAACACAGACCGTGCATGGAACAAGGAACTCTTCTGGGAAAATTAAATCCACTATAGTCCGAATAAGTAATGGTAAATGACAAATACCATAGTTTTTTCTTTTTCATGATTTTAGCCCCGTTGCCCACGTCGGGCTAAAATCATGAAAAAGAAAAACTATGGTATTTGTCATTTACCATTACTTATTCGGACTATAGTGGATTTAATTTTCCCAGAAGAGTTCCTTGTTCCATGCACGGTCTGTGTTTAACATATATATATATATATATATATATATTTATATATTATATATATTAATATATATATATATATATATTATATATATATATATTAGGGGGGGGGAGGGGTCGAAACATCAAAAATCGAGTTTCTCCAATTCCACAGTATGTACATAGTTGGAAATGATGATCTCAACATCTTGTAAAAAAAATGAGTACAGCAAGGCCTCGATTAGTACGAGTTTGAATAGTATGAAATTCGATTTATTACGAATTATAAAATGATACCAGACCTTATTTAATATGAGCCAAAATTCAGTTAGTACAAGTTTTTATTCCAAACTCATCAAATTGCGGCAGAAATTACACGTGGGTTATCAATGGGAAGAATTAACTGCAAGCAATATGCGTGCAGTGTGGAAACACATTTTGCCTCATTGCGCAAATAATTTTGATGGCTTTCCCTCTCAAGTGCAATCTGTTGTTGAATAAATAACAGACATTGGAAGATGGCTTGGTTTTAATGAATTGGACACTACAAATGTCTGTGAATTGCTTGATTCACACTGAAGAAATGACTGATGGAGACCTTCTTAATTTAGATCAACAGCGTGTGTTTGAAGAAGCCGACAATGCTGAAGAAGAAGTAGATAATGCGCAAATGAAGTAGTTCACCATCAAAGAATACGAAAAAATATTTCAAACTCTGGAAGCTTTAAAACAACAAGTTATGGATGTTGACCCCAATGTCGATCGAAGCATGCAAGTCCGCCGAGATATGGATAAAGTTTTCAACAACTACAAGTGCATGTATGAAGATTTAAAGAAAAAGAAGATGGTTCAGTGTACCCTGCTAAAATATTTTTAAAAAATGTAATAATGTTTTCTTTGCTTAGTTTCTAATAAACTTGAATCAAATACATTTTTATTATCCTTGCATTCTTTTGGTAATATATTACATTAATAAACAGATAAAAACTTGTGCTTAAAAATTTTTATTGCATATTTTCATTGGGGTGGGACCAAGTATCATACTTTGTGTGTTATAATAGCTTCGAATAGTACGAATTCATTTAATACGATGGTTCAGTGGGATTCATTACTTGTACTAATCAAGGCGCTGCTGTATATGCGACCCCCCTTACCCGTTCCATAGCATCCCCCCCCATTTTACTCTCTCCGCAGATATAAACCCCAAATATGCCAATCATGTTAAGTCTTATTAAGTAGATTGGATTAATTTGGATAGATTATTTATATAGAGTTTTGGATAGATTGAATAGATTACATAGATTAATTTGGATAGATTAGATGAATTATATAAATTATTGTCACGTTTTTTTGTTTATGATTGAATGAGTTATGATTTAATTCCCAAATGAGTTATATTAAATTCAGATTGAATGATTCAATTGCTAGAATTTAACAATTAGTTTCTTGTTATTAATGTTACTAGGCCTAAATAAGTGAAATCATGGCAACAAGAAGCAAAACGCACAATTCAACATTTGGTCACCCTGCAGAATTTCCACCTTCAATGACTCCTTCAAAGGCTGACATATTTAGGCATTATTTATTGGTAAGAAAATGAGAAGAACTGATTTCGAAAGGTTCTAGAACAGCAAAAGAATGTTACAGAATTGTCACTAAAGATGTGGAAGCCATTTGAGAGAAGCTTTCCTTTCCACATATAGGATTTGAAGGAATAGCTACAGTATAAAAGTTGAATGATTGATAGAATCTGCAGCAAAGCTAAATAAAGTACCATTAAAACAAAGAAACAATAGTTTTCAGCAGAAGGTGGAGACATTCAATGAAATGTTTGATATTTGCACTTGTACTTGTTACGATGAAAAAAATCAGTCGAATGGATTGCAGATGTGATATTAGAGTTCCAATGATTGAGTGGGAGTCTTTTGTGGGGCAGAATCAAAGAAAAAACCAACTAGGACCAATCGACAGAGTAACGACTTCCACAAGAAAAAGGACTCACGATAGAGTTAAAGGATTAGAAAGAAGAGCCAAGATAAGCCTAGATATGAATGTCGCCTCAACCAGCAAACTGGACCCTTTACATATTATGGAAGATGAGAGCGTGGAAATTGATGATGACAGTGATGATATTGACTTTGTTCAGGATTTTGAGCTGAGAGAAAACCATCAGAACAGAATTATTTATAATAACTTAACAATAACAGCAGATAGATACCGTGTAAGTTACAGAGCTACTGCAGCTATAGTAAATGCAGCTTTGAAGGATATGGGAATATTAGACAAAACCAATATGTTGGATAGGAAAAAAGTGGAAAGAGAAAGAATACGTGTGGGTAAAAAGAACATAATCAAAGTGAAATCAGAGAAAACACAGATTGAAGGCATCAGATTTTATGATAGAAAAGATCAAACTAAGACAAAGTATGAAGAACATTATGTAATAGTCAAAGAACCTGGTGATATTTACATGGATCATATAGCTCCAGATAATGGAACTGCTTGTTGTATTGCAGATGAAATAATAACTTTTATAGTTGATTGTAATAGCAAAGAATCCCTCAAAGCTTTGCTATGCGATGGCACCCCAGTGAATACTGGCAGGATTGGTGGTGCTAAAATTGATTGAATTATATCTGGACAGGCCGGTACAATGGCTGATTTGCCTTTTGCATGCAAATGAACTGCCCTTCAGGCACGTATTTGAAGCAATTGATGGAAAAACTTCGGGACCAAGCACCTTCAAAGGTTCTCTTGGAAATAAATTCTGAGAGGATTTGACCAGACTGGATGTAGTTGATTATACCCCTGTAGAGGGCAACATTAAAGAAGTTTTGGCTGATATTGTTAAAAGTTTCAGCAGTGACCAAAAATATATGTAATGAAATGTGCATTAGTATACAATCTGGACGCATATCACAAGCATTAGCCACCAGATCCCCAGGTGCCCTCCATCATGCAAGATGGCTAACACGAGCAAACAGGATCCTGTGCTTGTATGTCTCTACACGGAATCCAGACAAAAACATCCAAGACGTAGTAAAAATTATAATGCTGGTTTACGCTCCAGACTGGTTTTGGATAAAGTCTCATCCAAAGGCAAATGAGGGAGCATCTAATTTTTGGTATATCATGCACTTGCTTAAAGGCTTAGATAAAAAGCATCGGATGATTATGGAGCGTGTCCTCAGAAATAATGCCTATTCTGCCCACCCAGAGAATATCTTACTCTCAATGATAACAGACACAAGAAGAGAGGTCAGAGAGCTGGCTCTTCAGCACATCATTCAAGCAAGAACTAGGAGCACCAATGCAAGAAATTTTGAGCTACTAAAAACACTGAACTTTGAAGCAGATGATTATCCTAACATGATCGACTGGGACAACGAAACCATCACCCCTCCACCTATTTTACAGAATTTGACAAATGATGATGATCTTAAAGTTCGAAATGAACCACTTCAGCTTATTCCTTTTCCCTGTCACAGCCAGGGAGTAGAACATGCTGTAAATGTGGTACAGAAGCATCACAAGATAGAATTGGTTATGAAACAGACATAATTTATTTTGGATGTACTGGAGTCGAGAAAAAGCTACCTTGTTCCAATGGAAAGGCCAGTGGTGTCAGTAATTTATGATTTTAAATTTCTTAAGGTGAATATTTTGATTTTACTATGCTTCAATTGATTCTTTGAGTAATATATGGAGAAAGATTTATATATATATATATATATATATATGCAAATAACTGCAATGACCGCGCAGTATATAATGAATAGAAACGACATAAGTATTAAGGAACGTTTCTGCACACGAGGAGGGAGATAACGAAATAATGAAAATGAGGCGAACCGCCTGGGAATCGAACCCAGGGCCTTCCAATTGCCGTCGTCGGACGCTCTACCATTATGCTACGGACCTCACTCAATCACAAATCGAAATTCTCCCAAATAGGGCAGAAACCAATGCCCTCAGAGAGCACCCTCGCAAATCGTGATATGCGCAAATAACTGCAATGACCGCGCAGTATATAATGAATAGAAACGATGTGCAGAAACGTTCCTTAATACTTTGTCGTTTCTATTCATTTATATACTGCGCGGTCATGCAGTTATTTGCGCATATTCACGATTTGCGAGGGTGCTCTCTGAGGGCATTGGTTTCTGCCCTATTTGGGAGAATTTCGATTTGTGATTGAGTGAGGTCCGTAGCATAATGGTAGAGCGTCCGACCGGCAATTGGAAGGCCCTGGTTCGATTCCCAGGCGGTTCGCCTCATTTTTCATTATTTCGTTATCTCTCCTCCTCGTGTGCAGAAACGTTCCTTAATACTTATGTCGTTTCTATTCATTTATATACTGCGCGGTCATTGCAGTTATTTTGCGCATATTCCGATTTGCGAGGGTGCTCTCTGAGGGCATTGGTTCTGCCCTATTTGGGAGAATTTCGATTTGTGATTGAGTGAGGTCCGTAGCATAATGGTAGAGCGTCCGACCGGCAATTGGAAGGCCCTGGGTTCGATTCCCAGGCGGTTCGCCTCATTTTTTTCATTATTTCGTTATCTCTCCTCCTCGTGTGCAGAAACGTTCCTTAATACTTATGTCGTTTCTATTCATTAATATATATATATATATATATATGAATAAAACCACGAAGGAAAGGAAACACAAAAAGGTGCTCAAGCGCTTTCATCTAATGACATCCTCAGGAACACTGAAGTACATAAAGGTTACGGCCTATATATAGGTTACAGAAGAAAAATAATAAATAAATAATAAACATACATACACACAAACATATATATATATATATATATATATATATACATACATATCTACACACACACACACACACACACACACACACATATATATATATATATATATATATATATATATATATATATATATATATATGCAATAAACGGAGAAGTAAAATTAACAAAGAGGTATACAGATTTGTAAGGAAAAATATCGATTTTTAGCACAAGATCAAATGAATTATAAAAATACAAATTTATACTGGAAATCTGCCCGGGTTTTAACACTTTGCCTTTTATAGTCAAGTTTCGATATATATAAAAATAAAATGAAGATTAAAAGTTAATAAAGTGGCATACAAGTTTACCAAAGATTTAGCGTCCTACCCTTTTTATGTAAATCTGTTTTGAAGGAATTCAAAACAACAGGATCGAGTTGAAAAAGACCTTTGCTTATGTTGAAGTTATTTGAAAGTTGGATAATGGCAGACTCAAGACTCGGGACATGACACCCCCACTAAGAAGGCCATTTTTTCATCAATGTTTCTCCGCACCCTTAGGATCGCCAGTCCGGAATACATTGATGCCGAATTGGAAAAAATCAACGGTATTGGAAGTGATCTGTGTTATTCATCTGCGTTTGTGGAATCTTGTCTCAACAAGGCAAAACGAACTTTCTATCGTGTCAATAATAACACTCATACTTTGTCAAAAAATATTTTAGTACTTCCATTTTTCCCAGGCTTTTTAGGCATTGCTAATGTACTTAAACTTTTGGATATTAATGTAGTATTTTCATATAACAATATTGTGAAAAATATCATAGTAAAAAATAGCCCTACCAATAATTCAGGCATTATCTATAAAATTGGGTGTAAACAATGTGATTCCTTTTACATAGGTCAGACGGGAAAGGATTTGCACACACGTATAAAAACAGCATCAATATTCCGTTAGAACAGGACAGTTGTCCAGTGCTCTTTTTGTCCATTTGTCAGAGTTATCCCACTGTATTGATTGGAATAATGCTTCAGTGTTATTTCATCTAGCAACATTGTTAACAGAAATATTCTTGAGTCTGCCATTATCAAACTTTCAAAACTTCAACATAAGCAAAGGTCTTTTTCAACTCGATCCTGTTGTTTTGAATTCCTTCAAAACAGATTTACATAAAAAGGTAGGATGCTAAATCTTTGGTAAACTTGTATGCCACTTTATTAACTTTTAATCTTCATTTCTTTTTATATATATCGAAACTTGAATAAAAGGCAAAGTGTTAAAACCCGGGCAGATTTCCAGTATAAATTTTGTATTTTTATAATTCATTTGATCTTGTGCTAAAAATCGATATTTTTCCTTACAAATCGTATGCCTCGTGTTAATTTTTACTTCTCCGTTTATTGCATATATATTATATATATATATATATATGCAAAAACTGCAATGACCGCGCAGTATATAAATGAATAGAAACGACATAAGTATTAAGGAACGTTTTCTGCACACGAGGAGGAGAGATAACGAAAAATGAAAAATGAGGCGAACCGCCTGGGAATCGAACCCAGGGCCTTCCAATTGCCGGTCGGACGCTCTACCATTATGCTACGGACCTCACTCAATCACAAATCGAATTCTCCCAAATAGGGCAGAAACCAATGCCCTCAGAGAGCACCCTCGCAAATCGTGAATATGCGCAAATAACTGCAATGACCGCGCGTATATAAATGATAGAAACGACATAAGTATTAAGGAACGTTTCTGCACACGAGGAGGAGAGATAACGAAATAATGAAAAATGAGGCGAACCGCCTGGGAATCGAACCCAGGGCCTTCCAATTGCCGGTCGGACGCTCTACCATTATGCTACGGACCTCACTCAATCACAAATCGAAATTCTCCCAAATAGGGCAGAAACCAATGCCCTCAGAGAGCACCCTCGCAAATCGTGAATATGCGCAAATAACTGCAATGACCGCGCAGATATATAATGAATAGAAACGACATAAGTATTAAGGAACGTTTCTGCACACGAGGAGGAGAGATAACGAAATAATGAAAAATGAGGCGAACCGCCTGGGAATCGAACCCAGGGCGGGCCTTCCAATTGCCGGTCGGACGCTCTACCATTATGCTACGGACCTCACTCAATCACAAATCGAAATTCTCCCAAATAGGGCAGAAACCAATGCCCTCAGAGAGCACCTCGCAAATCGTGATATGCGCAAATAACTGCAATGACCGCGCAGTATATAAATGAATAGAAACGACATAAGTATTAAGGAACGTTTCTGCACACAGGGAGGAGAGATAACGAAATAATGAAAAATGAGGCGAACCGCCTGGGAATCGAACCCAGGGCCTTCCAATTGCCGGTCGGACGCTCTACCATTATGTACGGACCTCACTCAATCACAAATCGAAATTCTCCCAAATAGGGCAGAAACCAATGCCCTCAGAGAGCACCCTCGCAAATCGTGAATATGCGCAAATAACTGCAATGTCGTTTCTATTCATTTATATACTGCGCGGTCATTGCAGTATTTGCGCATATTCACGATTTGCGAGGGTGCTCTCTGAGGCATTGGTTTCTGCCCTATTTGGGGGAATTTCGATTGTGATGAGTGTAGGAGGTCCGTAGCATAATGGTAGAGCGTCCGACCGCAATTGGAAGCCCTGGGTTCGATTCCCAGGCGGTTCGCCTCATTTTTCATTATTTCGTTATCTCTCCCCTCGTGTGCAGAAACGTTCCTTAATACTATGTCGTTTCTATTCATTTTATATACTGCGCGGTCATTGCAGTTATTTGCGCATATTCACGATTTGCGAGGGTGCTCTCTGGGCATTGGTTTCTGCCCTATTTGGGAGAATTTCGATTTTTATTGAGTGAGGTCCGTAGCATAATGGTAGAGCGTCCGACCGGCAATTGGAAGCCCTGGGTTCGATTCCAGGCGGTTCGCCTCATTTTTTCATATTTCGTTATCTCTCTCCTCTGTGTGCAGAAACGTTCTTAATACTTATGTCGTTTCTATTCATTTATATACTGCGCGGTCATTGCAGTTATTTGAGCATATTCACGATTTGCGAGGGTGCTCTCTGAGGGCATTGGTTTCTGCCCTATTGGGAGAATTTCGATGTGTGATGAGTGAGGTCCGTAGCATAATGGTAGAGCGTCCGACCGGCAATTGGAAGGCCCTGGGTTCGATTCCAGGCGGTTCGCCTCATTTTCATTATTTCGTTATCTCTCCTCTCGTGTGCAGAAACGTTCCTTAATACTTATGTCGTTTCTATTCATTTATATACTGCGCGGTCATTTGCATTGCAGTTATTTTGCGCATATTCACGATTTGCGAGGGGGTGCTCTCTGAGGGCATTGGTTTCTGCCCTATTTGGGAGAATTTCGATTTGTGATTGAGTGAGGTCCGTAGCATAATGGTAGAGCGTCCGACCGGCAATTGGAAGGCCCTGGGTTCGATTCCCAGGCGGTTCGCCTCATTTTTCATTATTTCGTTATCTCTCCTCCTCGTGTGCAGAAACGTTCCTTAATACTTATGTCGTTTCTATTCATTTATATACTGCGCGGTCATTGCAGTTATTTGCGCATATTCACGATTTGCGTTGGTGCTCTCTGAGGGCATTGGTTTTTCTGCCCTATTTGGGAGAATTTCGATTTGTGATTGAGTGAGGTCCGTAGCATAATGGTAGAGCGTCCGACCGGCAATTGGAAGGCCCTGGGTTCGATTCCCAGGCGGTTCGCCTCATTTTTCATTATTTCGTTATCTCTCCTCCTCGTGTGCAGAAACGTTCCTTAATACTTATGTCGTTTCTATTCATTTATATACTGCGCGGTCATTGCAGTTATTTGCGCATATTCACGATTTGCGAGGGTGCTCTCTGAGGGCATTGGTTTCTGCCCTATTTGGGAGAATTTCGATTTGTGATTGAGTGAGGTCCGTAGCATAATGGTAGAGCGTCCGACCGGCAATTGGAAGGCCCTGGGTTCGATTCCCAGGCGGTTCGCCTCATTTTTCATTATTTCGTTATCTCTCCTCCTCGTGTGCAGAAACGTTCCTTAATACTTATGTCGTTTCTATTCATATATATATATATATATATATATGTGTGTGTGTGTGTGTGTGTAGATATGTATGTATATATAATATATATATATATATATATGTTTGTATGTATGTTATTTATTTATTTATTTTCTTTTTTTTTCTTTCTGTAACCTATATATAGGCCGTAACCTTTTATGTACTTCAGTGTTCCTGAGGATGTCATTAGACGAAAGCGCTTGAGCACCTTTTTGTGTTTCCTTTCCTTCGTGGTTTTATTCATCATAAATATTTTTCACGTGTTTACTTTCGTGAAATAATTTTCATATATATATACAGTGCCCGCGAAAAGTATCCGATCACTCAAGAAAATACAATATTTTCCCTTAATATTCAGAGACACGTAATTCACTTTCTATTTGTTCTAGCGACATCTGGTAACTTTGAGGATGCTCGCTGATATGAGAGCTATCCAACGCATTCTCAAATTAGTGTTCTGGTAGCCTTCGTTGCGGGTGGCTGTGTCTCAAATTTGTCAGATTTCACTGTTTGTGTAAATTTCTTGATATTTTTTTTTTTTTTTACAGAAAGTGGTGTAAATAAAATTTATATATAATGTGTGCTAAAAAACAACTTAAGAGTGATTGTCGAGGTGCTATTGTTGCTTTGCATGCATGTGGGAAATCACAGAGACAGATAGCTAAGGAATTAAACATATCCCAAAGTACCGTTAATTTATGGGTTTCACGGGCTAAGAACAATGGTGGCCTAACCACGCCAGTCCCTAAAAAACGATCTGGCAGACCGAGAAAAACAAATTCGCGAACAGACAAACTTATGAAACGTTTAGTATTGAAAAACCCAACAATAACTGCGAAAGAAATAAAATTTAATATGAATAATTTGTTATCTGGTGTTTCTGAACGAACTATCCAGGAGCGGCTCCAAAAAGAACTCGGATTACCATCTCGCCATGCTGCTAAGAAACCGTTCATTAATGAAAAAATGCGTAAAAAACGTGTCGCATTTTGTAAAAAATACATTCATTGGACTGTTGATGACTGGAAGAAGGTTTTATTTAGCGATGAGTCGACATTTTTGACATTCAGAAGTTGTCCAAAAAAGGTTCGCCGGCCTATTGGCTCAAATAGGATGGACCCTAAATACACCCTAAAGACAATGAAACACCCTCCAAGTGTGATGGTTTGGGGTTGTTTCGGTTACTATGGGCGTGGAAACTTATATTTTCTTCCGAAGAACACAACTATGAATGGTGCACGGTATTTAGCAATGCTACAGGATAAACTTCTAATGGCAATGGCAATCCAAAGGACAAAAACATACATGCATGATGGTGCACCATGTCACAGGGCCAAAATAGTGACAAAATGGATTACTGACAATAAATTTGATATTTTGGATTGGCCTGGTAATAGTCCAGATCTCAATCCGATAGAAAATCTGTGGCTAATAATAAAAAATAAGGTTGAATGCCACGACACTGGCTCAGTCGAAAAATTACAAGAGGCCATCAAAAAGGTATGGTGCAAGGAAATATCAGTGGAAGTTTGTCAAAACTTGATTAAATCCATGCCAAAACGTCTAGAACAAGTCATCCAAACCAAAGGACAGATGACAAAATACTAATATAAGGTTAGTATACATTTAAACATTGTTTTTTATGTAAAAAATACAAATTTCAAGGGTGATTGAATACTTTTCGCGGGCACTGTAGTATATATATATATAAAACTTACTTCAACTTTACTTATATCATTATTTACTTTAATCTTTGTCATTTATCAGGTTTTTTTATTCAAATAATTGGTTTCAATTTCATTTCAATTTAAAAAAGGGGGACATATGCAACAGGTAGGGGGGGGGGAGGGAGCATAGTGGTGTAATTACAGTATGTTGTTTAGGGGCCCAAAGGAAACTCCGAGCAGTGTGTAGAATAAGAATACAAAATTTTGACCCCCCCTAATATATATATATATATATAACCTTTGGTTAGCTTCCGCCCGAATTGTTCATTCTGACGAAGGTCAAGCTTTTCACGCCACCTTAGACCTACACTCAGTCCTACAGTTTAACATGGAATCCGAACCATGCCCCATCAGCAGCCCAGCGTCTTAACCACTAGGCCACCTAGGGTACCCATTTATCTACCAACCACTTTCTTTATTGTGTGGAAGGATGAACAGCTGGGTTTTACTGCGCACTGGCTGCCGTCAGGTCTTGAACCCAGGGCCGATGGATTAGTAGTCAGCGATGCTAACCACTACACCACCGATGCTATATATATATATATATTTGATTTAACTTTAGTTGTTTTAATGCTATCTGCAACAGAGAGGAGGCTTTCAGAAGGTACTGTCGCCATGCAACTCCTGACTCTCATTCTGCTTATATTTTTGCCCAGAATCGCACAAAATCTGTTCTATCCAATTTTAATTCTTCTAGCTCTTTCTGACATCTAGTTAAGAAACTCTTCAACAACTTTACTTCCTCTTCTTTCCCTCCTCTTTTCTATTCTGATGGCACAGTTACCGTCTCTTCTCCTAACAAAGCTGAATGCTTCGCTCAAACTTTTGCTTGCAATTCAACCCTGGACGATTCTGGTGCTGTTCCTCCATCTCCTACCCCCTCTGACTTTATTGTGTCTGAAATTAGAATCTCTTCTAAAGATGTTTTTTCTGCCCTATCTGGGCTCAACTCTACAAAGGTGTATGGCCCTGATGGTGTTCCTCCTGTTGTTCTCAAGAACTGTGCTTCTGTGCTGACACCCTGCTAAGACAAACTCTTTCATCTTTCTCTCTCATTTGGTACTTTTCCTTCATGCTGGAAATTCGCTCTCATTCAGCATGTCCCAAAGAAGGGACCCTCCAACTATCATCCAATTGCTTTGATTTCTTGCCTTTCCAAAGTTTTTTAATCTATCCTTAAAAACCTTTCTTCTCACAATCTTCTTTCAAATCGTCAGTATGGATTCCACAAGGGACGCTCTACTGGCGATCTTCTTGCATATCTGTCTGACTCTTGGTCATTCTCCTTTCGGGATTTCAGTGAAACTTTTGCTATTGTGCTAGACATATCAAAAGCTTTTGATAGAATCTGGCAAAAGTCTTTAATTTCGAAACTGCCCTCCTTCAGTTTCTATCCTTCTATCTGTGCCTTCATCTCTCATTTCCTTTCTGGCAGATCTATAGCTGTGGTTGCAGATGGCCACTGTTCTTCTCCGAAGGCTATTAACAGTGGTGTTCCTCAGGGTTCTGTACTGTCACCCATTCTTTTCCTTTTATTTAGTAACGATCTTTTAATTCACACTTCCTGTCCTATTCACTACTTTGCCAATGATTCCACTCTTCACTTCTCCACCCACTTCCCAAAGCGTCCCTCTCAAAAGTCACTCCATGATTCGCATAGTATGGCTATGGAGGACCTGACATCTGATCTTTCTGCTATCTCTGATTGGGGCAGAGAAAACTTTGTGGCTTTTAATGCCTCAAAAACTCGTGTTTCTCCATCTATCTACTCATCACAATCTTCCACACAACTATCCCCTTACCTTCAACAACACACAACTCAATCCTTCCTCTTCTCTTAACATTCTTGGCATTTCCTTTTCTTGTGATCTCTCCTGGAAAGATCACATATACTCTCTTTCTAAAACAGCTTCTAAGAGGTTAGGTGTGCTGTGCCGCTTCTACAGTTTCTTCACTCCCACTCAGTTGCTGTCTCTGTACAGGGGTCTCGTTCACCCCTGTATGGAGTATGCTTCTCATGTGTGGGGTGGTTCAACCCACACAGCTGTACTTGACCAGGTAGAATCAAAGGCTTTTTGTCTCATCAATTCCTGCCTCTTACTGGTTGTCTTTAATCTCTCTCTTCACTGCAATATTACCTCACTCTCTCTTTACTATCGCTATCATAACGGACAATGCTCTTCTGAACTCTCTAACTGCATGCCTCCTCCTTTAAGGAGAACATGCAGTACCAGACTTTCTAAACTTTCTCATTCCTTTTCTCTCCAACTATCTAAGGCAAGGGTTAATCAGTATTTTCAGTCTTTCATCTACTCAACCAGTCAACTCTGGAACAATCTTCCTCAATCCATCTTTCCTCCTGTCTATGACCTCCCATCTTTCAAACGTAGTGTGTCTAGGGGCACTTTTGTGGACATTTGTCCTTGGCCCTTCCTTCCTGCATAAAATATATACAGTATATATATATATATATATATATATACACACACACATTTTCAACTGCAAAGAACATGCAGTATAATTAACGTAAAGAACGACGCTTGTATAGAAGACATTCCGCGCAAGATGAGGAGGGAGAACAAACAAATGAAAAAAATGAGGTAACCACCCGGGAATTGAACCTGGGATCTTCCGATTGCCAGTCAGATATGATAACCATTACACCATGGGCCTCACTCCCGGGTGGTTAACTCATTTTTTCATGTTCGTTCTCCCTCCTCATCTTGCGTGGAATGTCTTCTATACAAGCGTCGTTCTTTATGATATATATATATATATATATATATATATATATATATATATATATATATATATATATAAGTAAATTAATCCTGCCCTACAACTTTCAGCTAAATAGGGCCAGCAAAATATATTTAGAAAACAAAGCAAGTTTAAATGTAATAAATGAAACTAGTGCAAACTCCTGCTTGAAAAGCTTCTCTTTAAGCAGCTATCAATATAGAAATGTGTCTATACAAGTTTAGACCATAAAAAGCCAAAATTCAAATTCACCTTAAAGAATAACGAATACCATTATCAAGTACTGTAAATTGAAAATCTATATCAAAACAAGTAAAATTTCAGCCTATGAAACTAAATAACAATTAAGTATAAAGAAATCTACACAGTGACAAAATCTAAAGATGAGTTATTGGTTTGAAATCTAGTGAGTGATTGACACTGGAGTCAGAAACAAATTAAACCTGCGAAAGGATCATCGTACTTTTGGTTTCTCCCAAAGGTGCGTAAATTTCTAACAACAACATTTGCATAAAAAAATGCAGTCAAAATATCATGTGCACTATACTTTGCTCAAGCCTCAAATATTACAAAAAATTACTGAAGAATTTTCCACCCAGCTTTATAAAACAAACTATGAAAAAAGCAACTTTAGAAAACAAATTCCATCAACCTTATTTCAATGAATTGAAACTATACCACAGTTCATGGGAATACCTCCTTTATGCAGCTTATACTGAATAACTGGCCTATCGCTAACCTTTCCACTTCATAACTTACCACTGTTGAGTTCCTGCAGTAACTTGAATATGGGAGGTGAACATCTGATTTGGTGTTTAGGCATTTGTATTATGTCATTTGCTTTCTTCAAAATTTCACTACATTCACTGTCGCATAAATGAACACTTTTGTCCTCAGTGTTTTGAATTCCACTTTGTGTTAAATCCTTAAAGATTTCAGTTCCACTTTTATCACAGTTCCTGTGTTTTATAACTTTACTTGGTGTTACATTCTGAGCATTCAAATGAATAGCTATTTTGGTTTGATTTTTCCTATTTCCTTGACTTCCCTTCTCAGACAAAATCCTATTTCCAAATACATCTTTTTTCACTTTCATATTGAGAACTTCCTCACTATTACATAAAGGGTGAGAGAGAATATTGCTCATTCCATGTAATGACATTTTATCTTCACAAAAACTTTCGGCCATAACAAATAGGTCTTTATCACCAGTCACAAAGCTTTCATTATTAACTGAGCTTCTATCAGAAGCAATTGAATGGGTGTTATGAGTGGAAGAACTTTTACATAATGAGGTGAACCTGTTCCTCTTTGGAGTTACATCAAGCTTCTCTAAGGACTGAAATAAGGAAACTGTTCCACAAGACAAAACACAACCTGCAAAAAAGGTTTTTGTTATCTTTTTTAGAGTTTAAATGTTACACAATCATAACAAATTATTATCAAATAATTACCAGAATCTAAAGCAGATGAAACGTTTTGTGAATTATTCAATGATGATGATGTGCACTCCTGAAAATGGGAAAATTAAAAAAAGTTAAAATTAATCTCTGGCAATAAATACTGTAGTGTCGGATTCTTACGAGCTCAAACCTTACAGATCTTCATATTTATTAATGTTTTTCTCAACTGCTCCATCCTTTTATGCATTCTGCGTGTGTTCAGCATTTCCAAACTGCTTTTTACAGCTACCATTCACCCAATCATTTTGATTCCTCTTTCTCTCCTTCTAAACCTACCTTTTTGATATCTTACAGAGTATCTACTAAAATATCATTTTAAAATTCTCTCCAGTCATTTATTGGCATCTGGAATAGTTTCGCTGTGCACAAAACACTCCTTTTGGAGGATGGGATGAACTTAAAGGCTAAGGGAAAAAACCATGTTGGGGAACTAATTCATCTAAATGTATACAATTGCTAGAAGCCAGAACATGGCAGCAGTGCCAATGGCAACTGAGCATGTTCAGATAGCAATGCCAGCAACTGAATCTGTTCAGGTAGTGCCACCAGCAAGTTTAGTGGGGTAGTTCCACGAACCTACTCAAGTAGTGCTATTGGCTGATGAGACTGATAGTGCAGTAGCTTAGACCCTGATTTTTGAAGTAAGTGGACATTCTGGACAAAAGCACCAAACTTGGCTCAAATGTTGTTCAGGACGTTAGCTACCAATTTTTCCCTGGAACCAAGATGCACAACCCTATCTTGGCTGCCAGCTAGAAATCAACAAACTATTGTGAGGAGTAATTGTAAATAAATAGTCCCTAAACCTACATATTTCGATGCCAGGATTGCTATAAAATAATCAGAATTACCCTTAAATGTTTATTTAATGTAAAATATTTAATAATATAACTATATAACATGTGCTTTTCTGTTTTGCAGGTGATTTGTGAACATGGATTGGAGCAAATGCATGGTTTGTCAAGAGAGCAAAGGTGAGACTCTTAAATGTCCACTCAATGCTGTGTGTGGTAAAAAAACTGAAGCATATGCAACATTTATGGAGAATGTCAACGCATTCAAGAATCTTGGAAGACTACCAGTTCCTCTTCTTTTCAATGAAGAGGTGACTGTTGAAGATCTGGTTCAGAATAAAGCTGTGTGGCACAAGTCATGCCATGTTAAATTTAGTAAAGAAAAGCTTGAAAGGGCTACAAAAAAGAGAGAAAGGGCGGATGAAGGTGAAACCAGTTCATCTACGGGGAAGCGGGTTCAGCGGCATCCTATGGACAAAGCAACTTGTGTGTTTTGTCAACAAACACATGGGCATCTTCACGAATTCAGTACATTTGGCACTGACGTCAATTTACGAATGATGGCTACAGAACTCAGTGACACAGAACTAATGTCTAGAATAGGAGGTGGTGATCTCATGGCCATTGAAGCCAAGTATCATCTGCAATGCTTGACATTTTATCGGAACCGTTACCGCCAGGGTTTCGGAGCCGGTAAAAAAACTTCTGGCTCCGACTCCGGCTCCGGAGCAGAAATTTTTTACTACAGTCTGGCTCCGGCTCTTTTATAGTAAATTCTGTTAATTATAAAATAAATATCTAGATTTATATAACTAATTGTCCAATTTAAAATATTGCACAAAAATATTTTATTATTAAATCACTTTAATACTCAAAATTTAAATTTCTTATGATTTTAAATTAGGCAAATATAATGATAGAATGAAGTTATTTAAATAACTAAAGGAAAATGATGAAAACTAAATGATATTAAATATTTATTAACAATGGTAGCTTATATAAATTAGAGAAACTTGCCTCCTAATTAGTTCAAAGTTCAAACTTAAGAATTCTCGTATGGAAAATAGTAACAATCAAACTTTCTGAGATAATATATGCATCTTTTTTTAAGTGGTGAAACTTGAAAGCTTCATGAAAGCCAACTTGGCTTGAAAAAGAGCTGAATATTTCAAAAAATTCAGTTTTTAAATTTTTAATAGGTTATATTATTTACTTAAAAAGAGATTTTCTTTTAGTCAAAAAGTTTTGTAATTTAATTAACAAAAGCAATTCAACTAAAAGTCAAAAGTTCAAACTACTAATACATATTATAAAAGAAAATTTACAAAATCATTTACCCTACGCTTATAAAATCAATACTACTCCTTGGATTAACAAATGAAAACTAATGCAAAATTTTTTTTATTCTAGCTAAGGTATAATCAAACTAATTTTAAACATAAAATCAAGATATTCTTCTTGTAAATCTGTTTCCTTAAAATAATTGAAAATGAAAATTACTAAGTTTATTTATAATTTTTTTTAAAACAAGATGGCCTCAATTATATTTTCTTTAAGTGTAACCTTAAATCAGACTTTATCTTTAAAGTTCAAACTACATATTAAAAAATTAAAAAGTTTGCAAATTCAATGATACATTTACAGTATCATAAATCATAATACTCCTTGTATTAAAAAATGAAAGCAAAATAATAACTTTTGCAGAAATTTTTACTAATGTAGCTAAGGTAGGAAACTAATTTTTAAACATAAAATCAAGATATTCTCCTTGTAAATCTGTTTCCATAAAAAAAATTATGAATTAAAATTATCTAAGTTTACTTATAAACATTTGTTCTTAAAAATAACAGCCTCAACAATATCTTCTTTCATACGTGCCCTTAAATCAGATTTTAAAATTTTCAGTGCTGAAAATAGCCGTTCAGCACTGACTTGTGTTGAAGGCATAGCTACTAGAAGATTTGCAACATCTCTTATAACTTTAGGATACCTTTCTATTACTTGTTCAAAAGACAGTTTTGACGAACGGTCAAATTTTTCAATCTCAGGAAAAGATTCCTCAACTTGCAATTTGAGGGTACACATTGGACTGAGAGGTGGTATTAGTTCACTTTCTAAACGAGGCCGTTTTGATTTCTTACCATGTTGAATATCAATAATTTTTTCAAAATCAAACTCGCTGACATCAGAAGTGGTGGAAGGAGATGATGAATTTGATGATGATGCAATAATCTCAGTTCCACATTCCTCTCTTAATAGAGAGACTTTATTTGAAAGGTCTAGGTTACTTTTCATTCTGATTGCTATATTGCATAGGGCATCCTTGGCTTTAACTACCTGTTCAGATGTTAATAAGCATCTATATCTAGGATCTATATAAACAGCAGCAAGCAATACTTCATTATCAAGTAAAATATTTTCTCTCCTTTCCATGGAACTTTTAATGTCATCAGCTATGGTGCCTTCTATCTTGGAAAGAAAATACATCAAAGATTTCCACTCTTTCAAAAATTGACCGGGAGTCAAATCTTCACTTTGAATTTTTTTTGTTACTATATATGGCTGGTACAGTACTCTTTCCAATCTTCTTGCTTGTTCCCACATTATTTCTGAAAGATTCACATTTGAATTTGCCATGTCCAAGAGTACAGGTTTTAATTCTAATAAGCGCTCTATCATTAAATAAGTGCTGCCCCATTGAGTAGGTTGATCTAAAATAGCAACCTTGCCTGCACGTCTTTTAATTATTTCTTCCACTTTTGGGTTTCTTGCTGCTACTACAACCTGTCTCAACTTACCTATGAGAGAGGTAGCATGTTTATCTCTCAATCCATCGCAAATAGCAAGTTGCAAGGTATGTGCACCACAACGCATGTGGTTAATTCTGGAGAAGTGTGAAATTTCAGATACAATACTGTCAATTTCTTCTATACAAGATGCCACTTCCTGAGTGTCTGTTGAATCATCATCATGTTCACCAAATGTTTGTATATCATCTTCTGAAGTTGCCT
The DNA here is from genome assembly GCA_023014485.1 of Bathynomus jamesi. Classification (NCBI taxonomy): domain Eukaryota; kingdom Metazoa; phylum Arthropoda; class Malacostraca; order Isopoda; family Cirolanidae; genus Bathynomus; species Bathynomus jamesi. Next base: position 128,458 of record JAJOZX010000018.1, on the reverse strand, counting down.
CTTGATTATCATTCAACTTCTCAACAGTTTTAATCATATTTGATGCATTATCACTGACAATGCAGAGCACAAATTCTTTTGGTATGCCGTACTCTTCCAGAGTTCTCATAATTAGATCATGCAGGTAGTCACTAGTTTGCTGAGCATGTGTATCTTTTACTGCTATAGTGCGGGTGAGGATTTTATTATCATCATCAATAAATCGGACATTGATGGCAAAATAATGTGTCCGTATTCGTGTGCAACCATCAACTTTTAAATATATGAAGCGCCCTTTTAATTGCTCTTTGAGAGCAAATTTTTCTTCTTTTGATTTTTCTATCACTAAATGACGGATATTGTCTTTATCTAAACTAATCTTGAATTTCTGAGCCATTTCTTCTAGTAGACTGCGCATAGCTGGCTTTTCAAACATAGATAGAGGCATAGAATCTTTAACAACTAACTCAATTATGCTATTTTTAAAATTATCTGTAGTCATTGAGATAGTGACTTTTTGAGACATCAAAAATTTAGTAATGTTTTGCTGGTTTGCTTTAGTTTTTGAACTGGCAGAAGTACTGGGTCTTGAAAGCTCAAGCATTTGCTTCTTTTCTTCCATCATTTTTGATATTTCAGGATGTAATCGACTCAAGTGTCTTTTCAAATTATATGCTCTTGAGGAGACATCAGGCTTTTTGCTTTGAGGCTTGGTAATTTTAGTTCCACACGTTGAAATATTTCCCGAAGCATCAGAAACTTCACAAATACAAACATAGTGTTTCTTATCTGAACTTTCAGTAAAATACTTGAATATATCAGACTTCTTTATTGAATCTCTATCCATTATGAAGGGTCATAGACTGATAATTATAATTAAAGAATCAAGTACAAATTACAAAGAATCTGAAAAAAAAGAAATTTAGCAATACAAGATAATTGACCTAAAAAAAAAATAGTTCAATCCAAGTCAGAAGGACCAACCTTACTAGGTATGTATCTAGGTAGTTACCTACTTAGATAAATAGTTAGTACCTACCTACCTAAGGTCTCCACCGCCATAAAATTTTTTTACCTATATAATTAAGTGTTGTTAAGACAAATCTTCCCAAATATTTAATGGTTAAAAAATGGAAATTTGCAGATTATTCCTGCAACTCCCACACCTCCATAAAATCCAAGAATCCTATGGTACCATTTTTCGTAATATATTACAAGAATTATAATTTGCAACTAAACCTATATTTAACAAATAACAATTTAGGTAGCAATATATCGCCCGGAGCCAGACCATGCAGCCGTATTTTCAAGGTTTCTGGCTCCGGCTCCGGCTCCAGGTAAGCAAAATTCACTGGCTCCACCGACTCCGGCTCCGGCTCCGAAACCCTGGTTACCGCTCACTTTTGAGACAAAAACAGAGCAAGGAAGAAGGCTATGAAGAAAACTTGATGAAAGCAAAGGCAATAATAGTTGAGGTCGTTAATCATGTAGAAAATTGCGTGGAAGAAGGAATCTTTCAAATGAAGTTTTCTGTGCTATTTGATCTGTATCAAAAAAGACTTCGGGACTTAGGTATTAATAAGGAAATGAACAGAGGATGATTCAGAGAGAAGATTCTGGAGTATTTCCCATATGCCCAGGAAGTGAGTGATGGCAAGAACAAAATCTTAGTTTTTCAGCAGGGAATTCAGGAAATGCTCAGAGAGACAAATAGACAGAATTTTGAAGGAGATACTATGATTCTTGCAAAAGCTGCTAGAATCATACGCAAGGAAATCGTCAACTTTACTGGATTCAAGTTTGCAGGTGCCTTTCCATCTGGTTGTCAACAGGAATCGGTACCTACAACCTTGAAAACCCTTATATCTATGATCACAAATGGTGCTGACGTGAAGGACCAAACACCAGAAGACTCCCCTGCAACTCTCACTGTCTCGCAACTTATCCTTTTTAATTTTAGGAACAAGCATACATCATCATCTAAGGTTCGCCATTCTTTGGAAAGAGAACCACCATTGCCTCTGTATCTTGGTCTGAAAATTCATACTGAAATTCGGTCAAAATCATTAATTACACAACTATATGAATTGGGTCTCAGTGTGAGTTATGACCGAATTCTTCAAGTCGAAAGCCAACTTGCAACAGCAGTGTGCCAGAACTTCAAGACCAAAGGAGTGGTTGTACCAGCTCAGTTTCGTCATGGACCATTTATTGTTGGGGCACTTGACAATCTGGATTACAACCCATCTAGTACAACTGCCGTTGGATCATTTCATGGTACAGGGATTAGTCTGTTTCAGTTCCCAACTGTCTCAAACTGTGGAACCAAACAAGGTGATCTTGTGCTACCTTCTCTAGGTTCAAAGGACTTGGAGTTACTCATGTCCTACTCAATTGTACCAGCTGTTGCAATGGACAAAACCAAGGTAGAAGTCCTGAAGTTGTCTAATGTGTCTGACCCTATTGAGGGACACTACCATGAAGCATGTTTCCAGGAAAAGGAGTGGATGAAAGAAGCGTTCAGGATCTTGGAGAAAGACACGATAGGGAAGGGTGATGTTATATCATGGTCAGCATACCACGCTACAAGGCAAGAACAAGATGAAGATCAAATGAAAACCCTTTCCTACCTCCTTCCCTTATTCCATGAAAAGGCCGCTACTCCAGCGATGATCAAGCATGGAATGAATGTTGTTCGGTCTGCTACTGAATTCCTTAACCCCGGGCAAATACCAGTTGTTGCATTCGATGCACCCCTATATGCCCTTGGTAAATTCATTCAGTGGAAGTGGCCAGACACCCACGGAGAAGACAAGGTCATCGTCATGTTTGGAGGTCTACATACAGAGATGGCCATGTGGAGAACGTATGGAGATTATCTAGAGGGATCTGGGTGGACAAATGCCTTGACACAAGCAGGCATTGCTTCGGCAGGAACTGTTGACTCATTTCTTAAAGCCTCTCATCTTACAAGAACCAGACATGCTCACCAGGTAACAGCTTTGACATTGGCAAAGCTGCAGCATGAAGCCTTTATGGAAACTGTTGGTCCCTATGATGACAAGACAAAGGAAGAGTGGAAGAAGAAGATGGTTCAGGTCAGTCCAACATTCCAATACTGGGAGACAATTCTTCAGATGGAGATAGACGGCCTCATATTCATACGATCACATCGTGCAGGAGACTTTCCATTGTATGTAGAAAGCTTGAAGAAAGTAGTTCCCTGGTTCTTTGCTCTTGACCACCAGAATTACGCACGTTGGCTTCCACTCCACATCCGGGACATGAAGAATCTCCCTCAGCCAGTTATGAATGAGTTTTCACGAAATGGACACTGGGTAGTACACAAGACCAAGAAGAGATTCTCAGCCATGCCTTTAGACCAAGCGCATGAACAAAACAATGAGAAAGTCAAAGGTTCAGGAGGCGCGGTGGGTCTGACTGAGAATCCAGTGGCATTCAAGAAGTGGATGGTAGCAGGGCCAGAACAAGCCAGATTGATTACTGAATATGAAGACGAAAACCTTCCAGAAACTGAAGACAACAACTTCCACCACGAAGAAGGACTATCTACACAGAGAAGATTCAAGGATCATGTTTCTAATCTCGTTGAAGTCTTCCGTGATATGGGAAATCCATTTTGTGATAATGGGAATGAGTTACTGGCCTTAGACACAAGGAATGTCATGGATGAATCTGTGGTCCATACAGTGAGAACTATAAAGGATTTGGGTAAGGAGCAATATAGCCGATACTACAAAGAAGTTGTCACAGATTGTACAAGGTCAATTCATACACCGATCAAGAAGAACTCGCTTGCCCTCTTCAGATGTCCTCGGCCGAAATCTCAGGTACGGAATGTTGGGGGAATCCAACTACTGAAGAACGATGTTGCTCTATTCTCTCATCTGTATATTGTTATGCAACATCGGCATAGTGACATGGATGCATTCTTCCAACACGAGAATCACCCCTTTCCTTCTTCCCTATCTGATGGTGGGAAATTGCGGTTTGGGAAAAAGTCTGACCTACTGAAAATCATTACATTTGAAAACAAGGACAACCCTCCAGATCCTTTTGATGTGAAACTTCTTGATGGAGCTGCCATCGTCCATTTGCTGTCTACTGCAGGTGTTACCAACTTTGAAGAGTATGCAGATCGTGTATTCGTCCCTTATCTCATCAAACAGTTAGAAACTTGCCAGCGAATTGACATCGTCTGGGATACCTACACTGCAAGCACCTTAAAAGAGACTACCAGAGAAAAACGGGGAAAAGGAATCAGAAGAAAGGTTGAAGGAAAAACCAAATTACCCCTAAATTGGCATGACTTCCTTCGAGACTCTAGAAACAAGCAAGAACTGTTCGCTTTCCTATCAGACAAGGTTGCTGCAATGGAAGTTCCTAACAACAAAGAAGTTGTTATTACATCAGGACCTGAAGTCATCATCAATGGGGCCGACCGCACAATGCCAAGATGCGACCATGAGGAGGCAGACACTAGACTGTTCATTCATCTTCAAGATGCAATAAAGGAAGGGCACATTAACTGCATGATCAGAACTGTAGACACGGATGTTATTGTCATTCTAATAGGAAAATTCCATCACTTGACGTCCATAAGATCTGAAGTAAATATTTGGGTTGGTTTTGGCACTGGGAAAAACTTCACTTACCATCATATTAACACAATCTGTGCCTCTTTGGGTGAAGAGAGATGCACATCCCTACCACTGTTTCACGGGATGTGATACACATCATCCTTTTACGGAAGGGGCAAGAATACGGCATGGGCAGCATGGCACCATTACCCTGAGGTAACACAAGCATTCACATTCATGGCACGAAATCCATTTGCAGATGTTGACGCCGAAACTCCCCACTTCAAGCTTCTTGAACGGTACACAGTTGTCCTCTATGACAACACCAGTGACATTGAACGTGTAGATGAGGCAAGAAAGGTCATGTTCTGTCAGAAGGGAAAAGCTATGGAGACTATCCCACCAACTCAGGATGCTCTTCTCCAACACACCAGGAGGGTCACATACCAGGGAGGAATATGGTCGACCTGTGAGAGAAGTGAACAGAATCTTCCAACTCCTGAAGGATGGGGATGGACCTTTAGCGAAGAGTCCCAGTCATGGACACCAGTTTGGACCACAAGACCAGTAGCATCTAAAGCTTGCAGCGAATTGGTCAAATGCGGCTGCAAGAGCAAGAGTGGATGTGGCACCAGGTGTGCTTGCAAGAAGGCCAGGTGGAAGTGTACAGAACTGTGTAGCTGCAACTGTGCAGTTTAACATATAGCGTCGAGCGGGGTGAGTTGGGACAGTTCGGGACAGGGGGTGAGTTGGGACAGTAGGCATTGCAATGCTAAATGCCAAGATATTTCCATTTTATGGTGCCCATTTAATAGCCCTGCCCTTACTCTACAAATGTTGTTAATACAAGTTTTCTATAGAACCACGAATAATGCATGAAAATTGTGCAAATATGAAAGGGTAGCATTTTGACCTTTGTAGAATTTCATTTTTTAAAATGCACATATTTTGCCAATTTTCCTCTCCCACATTCAGTTATAGAGCTAAAGGTCTACTTTTTGGTGGGTGAAATCTTCAATTGTTATAGTTTCGTTGATTTTTCTTAAACATGGTTTTCTTGAACATGGTTTTTGTGTTAAAATATTCACGATTTTCACTGTATATGTTGTACGAAGTGTGATTTCTGCAGTAAACATACTTCTGATCAGCTTAAAAGTTGTTTTATTGATCTGATCATGCCAAAAAACATATAGTTTGATGCCAAACATGCCAAGGGAATTCTCTATTGAAACTTATATCAGAAATTCCATTTTGTCTATGGTGGCCATCTTGAAATCCAATATGGCGGCCAAGTAATGGTCTCTGAAGGTGGTTCCGGGGATATTTTTAATTGTTGGTCCAAAATATACAAGTAGGGAAAGTTTGGTGCTTTTGTCCAGATTGTCCACTTCAACTTGTTTAGCTGCCCTACTATGAGGAAGTGCCTCTCATGACTCCAGATTTGAAAAAATTTACTGGAGCACAGCTCTGAATTTACTTTTTTCCCCCTTACACCACTAGATAGGTTAATGATAGTAAACTCTTGAATTGACGACATATCAATTACAAATTGTTTTAGCTAAACATAATAATACAATAATGTACAGTTTATAACTCACCTTAAGTTTATTTATTTATCATCAGAAGCATCATCAATATGATTATCATCATCATCATCCTCAACAGCAATATCTACATCAGGCATATTAGTGTCACTATTTGCAATGTTTTCCATTATATCACTTGGTACTGAAAATGAATCATCAGCATGCCCTAGATCCTTCTTTTCCACCAATTTGAATGTAGATTTGATCAAATCATTGTTCAGGATTTCTTGTATTGATTTACACTTGCTTAAATGGGCTATGGAAATGTCAAATTTGTTGCTTTTTGCTTTATTAGATTTGGATGCAACACTTGAACTTGAAGGCATATTTTGACTCTTCTCTTATTAACCACAACAGCTTGGTGAGTTTCTTTTGTTAGGCGCAAAATTGCATTCAATGTCTTCTGGATTTGGGAATTTTCAAATTCCTCTAAAGCAGTTTTGTTAGTCTGATGTGCAGATTCCTCACTTACCTTTTGTTTCTTAGGTGGAGGAGAAGCACTTTCTTCAGTCTGTGAAACATCTAGTGAAAAAGTTTCATTTTCTAGATTAGCAGTTGATGAAGTTGGTTCATTTTTCTGAGGTCTAGCACTAGCACATTTTGTGAACAAACTAAATGACTGCTTTGCCGTATCTCTTTGCTGCACTTCATCCTGGTATTTCTTTACTGCAATATCTAAGCTGTGGGCCCAAACTCTGGGACCTCTCGTATTGTAACAAATATTTTTTTTGGAATTAAAATGTTCCTCCCAGTTTTGCTTCTTTGAATATTTGTTCTTGCATTGACCACAAAAGTAACCCCTTTTAACACCCTCACTTTTCTCTCCAACTTCATCAATATTAGGATCCATTATTGATTATTGACTACCTGAAAAAATACAAAATAAGTAAAAGTTAGTAAATATAGTATGGTAAAAGTGAGTAAAAGTAAGTAAATATAGTACAATGAAAGTAAGTAAAAGTAAGTGCTTTAAACTTAGTAAAAGTAAGGAAGAGTAAGTAAAAGTAAGTTTAAACTTAACTAAACTTTTCAATTCTAGAGTCATGGTGGATTACTTAAAACCGCACAAGTAATTATCTGGCCAATTTATCAAACCTGGCCGAGATCAATGGAACATAGTCCAATCCTGATAATTTTATATTAAAAAAATATACGTTTTAATAAAATTTTAATTATCAAAACATTGAAGCTTAACAAAAAATAAAAATAATTGTTAAATATGGAATTACCAACTAAACTTAAAATAACTAAATTTGTAATTTAAAAAAATTGGTTTGTACAAGAACGTATACGCAAAAAAATTGCATAACGTCTAGCGGATGAACAAAACCCAAACCCAAATTTACTTTTTCTCATGGTCAAATTTACTGGAGCAATGCTCCCAAGATCCCAGGAATCTGGAGTCATGGAGCCTCTGGCACTGAGATGACTCGCGTGGAACCTCTGACAAATGATTCTGTTTGCTTAAAGATATTGGTAGATGAGTCTGTCCAATAAGAACTATAGGGAAATAAGGCTGTGCAAGTGGCTCAACTCACCATAAACATCCTGAAGGTTATCCAGTTTAAATAATGAGAGATCTATGAGGAATAAGTTTGATGAATTTAAATCTTTAGTTAGTATTGAAAATTTTTACATTATAGTAACCAAAAGTTAGATATAAACATCTACAAAAGACTTGAGAGAGTTTTAGCTCAAGGGATACAAAATAATTCACAAAGACAGGGCACACAAGGAGTGGGGGGAGGTGTGGCTCTTTACTTCAGGGATCATTTGTACCATGAGAAATCACCTCAACTCTGCTTACAAAGTCATTTGGAGTCAGCTCAATTTGTGAAATAAGTCTCTGCATGTAATACTAATACTATAGAGAAAACCTCACAAATCTCTGATTTGGGTCTCAACTAGTGATGGGACAATTAATCGGAATTGGAATCGAGAATCGGAAGAATCGAGCATTTTTCAAGAATCGGAATCGGAATCGAGAGAATTGTACCATGATTTCCGATTCTTAAAACGATTCTTTAACTTTTAATTGAACCAGTTTTGCAATGTAAACTTTAAAATTTAAATGAAAGAGGATAACAAATTTTATTTTTATTGTATTGTAGCTACACATTAAAACATGTATATCCATGATGTGTAATCAAGAAGATTAAAATGAATTGTTACAACTTACAGTTGATTTTTATTTTTAAACCAATCTATTATAATTTACAATTTATATTACCATACTCATAATGTAAATAGATAATCTTACCAGAGTAAAATATGACAATTTCCAGAAAAACAAGTATAGAATTATATTTAAAAATATTGAGAATCGGAATCGGAATCGAGAATCATATCGGAATCGAGAGTTTTTAGTGGTATTGGAATTGGAATCGGAATCGTTAAAAATTTTGGTATCGTCCCATCACTAGTCTCAACCTTTGTAACACTGTTTCAAACCACAGAGAGAAAACTAGCCTTAATTAATTGTGGTAGGATATGCTTGAAGTCTAAATGTGCCAATGTTGAAGGAAACATGCTCCTCAATTTTGTCAATCATCACTTCCTATTCCTAACCTATCCTGACCCAGTGGGTAAGGGAACCCAATCGAGGAAACAGGTTGGACTTGATATTAACTACTGAAGACAACCTAATATTCAATCTGGCTGCCTGCAAGGACTTAGGAAACAGCAATCATAACTCAATCCATTTTCTTGTTAAGACCTCTATATCTAAACTTTTAAAATCCACTCAGCAATTAGACTTTCGCAGGGTTAATTTCAATTCCTTCAAAGATAGCTTAAATGATTTAAATGTTAGTGAAGAGCAGCAACATAGATGATATTTGGTGTTCATTTAAAGATAGGTTTGACATGTAAAGACAAAGCTCATTTGTTCCTCTCAAAAATTGGTGAAGTACAGTATCTCCTCTTGTGACCCCAAGTGGTTCAACTATGATATTAACTCTGCTATAAAGGAAAGAATAATGCATACAAAGCCTTCTTGCTTTTCTGAGCTAATTCTTCTCTCTGTGAGTGATCTGTGTCAGAATGAAAGCTACAGGTGTCACCTCGTGACAACTGCAAAGCTGTTGTGGTTCCTTTATTTCCTTATAACTCCTTGTAAACAAACACACCCACCCACAAAATTATATTAACCTTGTTAACCTCATTTAGGTTCTGTGTATTGGTCTCTCTTTACACGAAGGTCAAGCTGGTGGCCCCGCCTCTAGGCCTGGCTTGGTGGAGGAGTGAGTTGTTTTCTTGTGCTCTCCACTGCACATAACCAGGTACATCTAGCTCATCTGGTACTGTCCTGAGCCAGGCATCTAGTCTTCTCTTGAAGACTTCAACTTTGACCCCTGTAATGTTTCTGAGGTCCTTTGGAAGCTGGTTGAAAAGTCTTGGCCCCTTGACAACCAAGCTATTTTCCTTCAGTGTTGAGGAGGTCCCTTGTTGGGCCTTTAATTTGGGAACACTAAACATTCTACCTTTCCTATTTTCTATTGTGGTTTGGATGGTAATTGGGTTTAGTTTGAGGTTTGGTAACCAGTTTTTTGATCATTTTCCATATGTAGATTATGGTGTACCTCTCTCTTCTTTCCAGGGAGTACAGATTTAGTTTATGTAGTCTTTCCCAATAGTTGAGTTCTTTGCAGCCATCAATCTTGGCTGTGAAATGTGTCTGCGTTTCTTCTAGTTTATTAAATTCTTCCTTTTTATATGAGGATGTCAAAACTAAGCAGTATTCAAGTTTTGGTATGATCAGTGTTCTTAGCAGGGGAATCATTACTGTCTTGTCCCTCTTTTTGAACGTTCTTAGTACCTATCCCGGGACTTTTTTTGGTTTGTTTATCATTATCTGATTTTGTCTCTCAAATTTGGCACCATTGGTCACTATTACCCCCATGTTGACTGCTTTCGTGCTTCTCTGAATTTCCTGTCTATCTGGAGCACGTGGCCAGTTGATTCACCGACGGATGTTTTGCCAACAGACATTTTGCCGATGGACGTTTCACTGAATGGACGATTCGCCGAATGGACTGTCATTAATATTTCTATTTGTCTAGAGAAACTATTACTAATATTATTTAAAAAAAAAAATATATAATTTAAATACGAAAATTAGTTGTTAACTTTTATAATTTGTCTTGGGTTTGTGCCTTTATAGTTTAAGTTATTCTGAAACGTTTGTTCGTTTGTTGCCTTTTTTAAATCTTAGTAACTTATGTCTTAGGTTTTTGCACTTAAAATTGCAGTCATCCTGGAACTTTTACATTGTTCACTGTTCAGTAACCCACAATGCCTCTTCAATTTATTGATTCAGAGAAAGGCCAGAAAAAGTTAGTACACCGTTGATGATTGGTTAGGTTGTCATGATATTTTCGTTAGTTTACTGTTAAAACATACAAAAATATCACGACGACCTAACCAATCATCATTTTTTAAAATAATATTAGTAATAGTTTCTCTAGACAAATTGTATCTGTAGACAAATTATTGTAGTTAAATTGTATCTGTAGACTAATTGTTGTAGATAAATTGTTGTAGATGAATTGTATCTTTAGCCAAATTGTTGTAGACAAATTCGCCGACACCGTCAAAGTGAATTCTATGGTCTAAAACGAAAGTTTTAAATTATACAATATACACTGAGAAAGATATATATATATATAAACATTTTATATAGTATTATCGATATAAATTTATTTAAAAAAGGTATCTATGTTTTTACGTCAAGCGTCTATAACTGTCAATTTAACATAATTTAATATTTTAACAAAATAATTCAATAACATTTAATAATAACCTTTAATAACGTGTGTGTGTGTATTTTGTCATAGAAATATTAATGACAGTCCATTCGGCGAATCGTCCATTCAGCGAAACGTCCATCGGCAAAACGTCCATCAGCGAATTGACCGGGTACCCTGGAGCATGATATGTAGTCTAAGTTCCTCAATTCTACCATATCTCAAGAGCTGAAATTTCTTGATGTTAGAAGTCATATTGTTTTCTGACCATTTGTATATTTTGTTTGTGTTCCTCTGCAAAGCCTCCACTTCATATGTGTGTGTGTGTGTGTGTGATGCGCCTTGGTGGTGCAGTGGTTAGTATCACAGACTACAAACCCATCAGACCCAGGTTTGATTCCTGGTGACAGCAGGCAGCGCGCAGCAAATGCAGCTGGTCATCCTTCCATACAATGAAATTGGTTGGTACTGTAGATAAATGAAGGAGATAGGAGGAGATTGTAGACACCAATCGACCAGGGAATTACTCCAGGAGTGGATGTTAGGCAGGAGAGAGGGAGTGCTGGAACGCCTATTTCTCCTGTCACTGTCCTCTTTAGCTGATCTTTTTCTGTCTCATCTACCCTGTGAGCAGTCCAGCATGCTCTCAAACACACGCTTTTCCATCTATTCTTCACTACACACACACATACATTTAACACACTACACAATCTTTTCAAAATTTATAAAAATAAAATGGCATTGTAAGCCTTGGAGCCTTGATTTTGGCTCTCTTATAAAGGCATTTTTTGCAGGCACACACCCTTGGCCCCAGCTTTCTGCATAATAAAAATGGGTACCCTGGGTAACCTAGTGGTTAAGATTAGAGTTGCACCGATGTATCGGTATCGGCCATATTGGCCACTTTTCACAAAGTATCGGTATCGGCCGATACTGTTCTGAAAACCGATACCGATACTTTGAATTATTGTTTTTTGAAGAAATTATCTTATTTTATATAAAATTAAATTTTTTAATTATTATACAGTAATATCTTATTTAGTTGTTTAATATATATTTTATCAAAATTAGCAATGTTTACATTTACTAACAAAACAAAAAATCATAAAATGTAACTATAGGCCCCTATACAAGATTACAAATATTCAATACAGTAATACAGTATCATATAAATATACAATTTCAAATTACAGTAATAGTTTTCAGTAAAAATGAAAGTTTTGTAAAGTTGTTCATAGATGGCACCACGCGGCATGCATAATCATAATAAACCATTCAGTTGCTTGAATGCTTGAATCTCGTGTGTAAAGTTATTGATAATACACTACCATTATTATGCATTCATTGGTTTAGAACTTTATATAATAAGATATATATATATTTTCTTTTTCTTAATTTAATTTCAAATATATATATTGATAAAATAAAAAATATTTCTGGTAAATGAATTTACAATTCTTATGTATTAATAATGGTATAGGGCCCAAGTAAGCTAGACCAGCCTACAGTGATAGCAGTACTTTTACTGTATGTACCCCCAATATACCAGTGTATGATAATATAGTTTACAGTAATAAGTTATAAAATTATCATCTTTGTATTAATTTAATTTAAAATATTTTTATACAACATTAAATTTACATCTCCTAACTTTATTAGTAATGGCTTTAGGGCCAAGGCCCTAAGTTGGGATTGGGAAAGGCATTTTAAGTTAATTGAGATATTATATCATTTACTTGAACTTTTATTAATAATCAATTTTAAAACTATTAATTAAAAAGTATCGGTATCGGTATCAGTATCGGCCAAAATATTGGTATTGGTGCAACTCTAGTTAAGATGCTGGGCTGCTTATCAGGAGGTCATGAGATTGAGTCCGGGCAAGGTCATAATTTCTGACAACCCATGTTGCTTGTGGTTTGGATTCTACATTAAGCTGTAGGTCTAAGGTAGAGCAACAAGCTCGACCTTCATTAGAATTAACAATTCGGGCAGAAGCAAAACCAAGGTTAACCAAGGTTTTATGGGTGGCCATAAAATCAAACTTTTGATTTTTCCAGCTCCCACCAGCCTAATCTGTGTCACTATAGCAGAAAATAAATTGTGAAAAATTTCACTCACATCGGTGCATAATTAGTTGTCACTCATGGGGTTATATGTTCTTCTCGAGTCACTCATTACTATGATGTATTACAGGTGCTAATTAACGTCGTTTTCTGCTCTTTCACAGGTTGGTGTGTTAAATATAGCTATATGAAATAAATCTTAATAGATGTTGGTACACCATAACATTGGTTTATATTGGTTACATTTACTTACAGTGATGGTCATGTCAAAAACACGTGGTTTTCACTTGTTGACAAACCAGACCAAAAGTTTTTAGGCAGTAAACTGTCTTCAAATGGCCAGGTCCTAGGTGTTTTGTTGCACCATTATGTTGTGAATAAGAAAGACATCAAACAAAGCACTGAAGAAGTGCTGGAGGAAGTTTTCTCATTTTGGGAAAGAGCCTGCATACCAACATGCCAGAAGGACCACTGTTTGGAGAAGCTTTTGGTGTTGTTCAAAGAGTGGCAGGCTTTGAAAAAGAACAAGGGAAGGTGAAATCCAAAATAAGACATCTTTCAAAAGCAAGCTGAACAATTTTTCAACATTGCACATGGAAACACTCTCGGGATGATCCAGTTTCAAGAAAATCATGACTTCCTTCTCACTCAGAGAGAGCCTGGTCAGTGTGGCACAGCAGAAAGCAGAGGAAGATGTCCGAAAGAGGAGAGCAGTTGAAGAGCATGCCTTGACATCCCAAACAGCCAAACTTGCTTCTTCAAGCTCTGCCAATGACAAGTTTCTTGAGGGAGCCACTGGAGGTTGTCCTCCCCCCCCCAAAAGAACATGCGCCAGACCAAGAATATTTTCAACTCAGAATTATCTTCAGCCTTAGACAGGACAGGGTTCAGTGACTGGATAGCACTTTACATTGTATCAGAAACAGCTTGCAGCCTTGGCCAAAACCTTGAGGAACCGACTCTTAGCCGATCCTCTGTGAAGTGCAGCTGAGAACATCATTGCAGGCAGCAGGCTGAATCGGTCCAAAAAGGATTCCATTCCAGACCAGTGGTGGTGCACTGGGACAGAAAGCTTCTGCTAGACTTTACCAACAATGAGCAGGTGGACCAGCTTCCTGTCTTAATGTCCACCTTAGATGGCAACTGCCAGCTCTTGGGAGTGCCAAAAATAGCTTCAGGAAGTGGGCAACAGCAGGCACAAATGATGTTCGATCTCTTGCAACTTTGGGGATTAAGTGAGAGAGTGGTGGGGATGTGTTTTGACACTGCCACTGCTAACACTAGCCATCACTCAGGATGTTGTTTGCTCCTAGAGCAGAAGTTGCAGAAAGAGCTGCACACATTCACAGCGTGTCATAACACAATTTCTGGTCCTAAAGTTCTGTTATTCAAGAGATTCCAGCAACAGCGGAACTACATTGACAAAAGCAAGTTCCACTGTTGGTCCATCCCTATTACCAGTCAAAGAAGAACTTTTGAAGTTTGCCAAAGACTAAATCCAGCGCAAAATGTACCAAGACGATTACAAGGAATTTTTGGAACTTGCCAGTCTTCTTTGGTAGAAATCTTGAATCACTGATTCAATTCAAGCACACGGGTGCGACGTATTACGCTCACTGGATGTGCAAGGTCCTGTATTCTATCAAGATGTGGATGTTCTGGGAGCAATTGCAACATCTCACACCAAAAGAGAAAACATGCTTGCAAGACATGAGCATCTTTGTTGTGACAGTCTATCTGAAGGCATGGTTCACTGCTCCAATGGCCACTTCCACTCCAGCCCAGGACCTTTGCCTCTTGGAATCATTGAGGTCATATCCACAGCAGATCTCCAAAGTAGCCAGTCAGAAGCTGGCAGGACAACTTTGGTACGTCTCTGAGGAAATGATTTCATTGGCCTTCTTCAATGCTGATGTTCCATCTGTAATGAAATGTCAGGTGCTTGCAGCCCTATACAAGAAAGAAGGTGGAGAGCAGATTCCAAAGCATGTCAACCCGCCTCTCAGTTCATCTTTAGAGAGCCTTGTGATGAAGAATTTGATGAAGTTCTTCAAACAACTGCAATTGTCTGCAGGTTTCTTGAACAAAAATCTGGATGAATGGGAAAAAATGTAGTAGTTTCAGGCAGCGCTTAGGGTTGTGGAAAACCTCAGGGTGGTGAATGACCACACTGAGTGAGCTGTGGCCCTCATCCAACAGTACAGCAGCCACCACACCAAAGATGAGGAGCAGCTGCAGTATCTGCTGCAAGTAGTGTCAGAGCATCACCGGAAGTTTCAGATGTCAGAAAAGCTCTTTGACTGGGTGACAATGAGTGGTTGCCAACCATGACACCCCCATTGTAGAAGAGATAGTACTCATCCATCAGCTCATGGATAAGGGGGACCCAGAGGCAGTGGAGCTGTAGTGCATACCATATACTACCTATTACAATGATAGAAGGATAAATTTTGAAACTTGTGAGTGACCCCTAAATATGAAGTGATTGAAACAAAAATTTACTCGCAACATTTACTCGCAACATTTTCTCACAGAACCTCACAACTTCAGTGGGTGGGAGCCAGGAAATATTAAAAAAAAATTCCCCTATACAGTTATGGACCACTATAATATATATACAGTATATATCGGGTGGCCCAAAAAAAATGGCACCAATTTTGAGAAGTGATATCTCAATAACCATTGCAGCTAGGGACTTAAAAAACAACCAAATGAAAGATAATTCTTTTCTCTTTAAATACTTATTCTATGACTTGATGGTTATAAGCCCATATAATGCCCGAAATTGGCTTCCAAAAAAAACATATAAAAAAAAGTTGCGCATTTATATTTATTCCTTGATCCTAATTTTAAATGAAATTTTTCTATTCCAGACCCCTCAAGATGGGATTGAGAGAATCTGATAAGAACATTATACAAGCACTACGTGAAGAAAAAGGATATTCATTAAACAGAATCCTTTACGAATTTCCAAATAGAAATTGGAAAAAAAGAACTGTGGCACATTTTTTACAAAAACTTAAAGAAACCGGCAGCAGTCAACGGCGTCTGGGAAGTGGTTGACCAGAAACTATTAGAACGCCAGAAAACATTGAAAAAGTAAATGAAATGGTTTTAAGTCAAGAGGAACAACCGGGAACAAGTAAAAGTGAACGTGAAGTTGCGAAAGAAACCGGGATTTCACGTTCATCAGTACAGCGAATTATTCGCTGTACTGATGAACGTGAAATCCCGGTTTCTTTCGCAACTTCACGTTCACTTTTACTTGTTCCCGGTTGTTCCTCTTGACTTAAAACCATTTCATTTACTTTTTCAATGTTTTGGCATTCTAATAGTTTCTGGTCGACCACTTCCCAGACGCCGTTGACTGCTGCCGGTTTCTTTAAGTTTTTGTAAAAAATGTGCCACAGTTCTTTTTTTCCAATTTCTATTTGGAAATTCGTAAAGGATTCTGTTTAATGAATATCCTTTTTCTTCACGTAGTGCTTGTATAATGTTCTTATCAGATTCTCTCAATCCCATCTTGAGGGGTCTGGAATAGAAAAATTTCATTTAAAATTAGGATCAAGGAATAAATATAAATGCGCAACTTTTTTTTTAATATTTATTTTGGAAGCCAATTTTGGGCATTATATGGGCTTATAACCATCAAGCCATAGAATAAGTATTTAAAGAGAAAAGAATTATCTTTCATTTGGTTGTTTTTTTAAGTCCCTAGCTGCAATGGTTATTGAGATATCACTTCTCAAAATTGGTGCCATTTTTTTTGGGCCACCCGGTATATATATATATATATATTTTTTTTTTTTTTTTTAGTTCAGGAAGAACCGATTCGCCTCTATTTAAAGGGCATATCTCAGCGGAAAAACAAAGAAAAAGTGAGAGGAAAGACAGAGGAAAAAGAAAGGGTGGAGGGGACAGTCGAAGTGGAAAAAGACCAAGGATGACAAGGACTGCAGGGTCGAGCCCCATCATCCTTGGGTGCTAGGGCCGGGAGGGCGCATGTGAAACCTCCAGGAACAAGCACGTACAAACGAGCACAAAGAGCACTCAAGAGCACGAGCTTAGAACCCCCTTGCGGGGGTATATATATATATATATATATATATATATATATATATATAT
Organism: Bathynomus jamesi; assembly: GCA_023014485.1. Taxonomy (NCBI): domain Eukaryota; kingdom Metazoa; phylum Arthropoda; class Malacostraca; order Isopoda; family Cirolanidae; genus Bathynomus; species Bathynomus jamesi. Next base: position 111,356 of record JAJOZX010000018.1, on the reverse strand, counting down.
ATATATATTAGTGTGTCCCAATTTTTTTTGTTCCTGAAGTTTGTCATGCACACCCCCTAATTTCTTCCACTCGTGAAAGCATGCCAGCAAGATGAATTTCATTCGTGTTCTTTAATTTTAAGGGTCCCCTCAAACCATGTGTTACTATTGCTGAATGGCTACTCTCTACCTTATACTAATTGTAGCATATTTCTTTTCAGGTTATGGATACAAGAAAGCAGGAGACTGTGTGGTTGGTGGGGGTGTTGCGAAATGAACCCCTGGAAATGCTGTGTCAACTCCCGACAGTGTGAGATGTTCTTCGACGTCTGTTGTTCTTCACTCGGAAGAAAAAAAAACATCCACGGCGGAAGCTGCCAATGTGGTAGCTGATGAGGTTATGGCGGTGTGGGCTCGGGCATCTATTCCGACCTCCCACAAGCCCAAGTGCGTCGAGAGGATCAAGGCCCTCTCCACGGACTACGAGAAGGTTGCCAGAAACCGAAACCGTAGGGAAGAGAAGCAACTGGAGCGGGAAAAGAGATTCCAAGCCAACCTGAATACACTGTTCGAAACAGCTCATGCCAATGCCATGAAACTCATCAAAGTCCCCGAAGATCGAGACTTTCTGAATGACCAGCGAACCATGCGGAAGATGTACATCGGAGGAGAGGACCTGGAGTTTGCTCGCAGGGCAGCGGAGCGGGAGAAATGCCGAGCAGCTGAAGAGAAGAGGAAGAAGAAAAGCCGCGAAGAGATGGACTCTGCAAGCAAAAGGAACGGTGAAAAGTGGGTCTTCTTCTTCTTCGGAGTCCATGGCCGAAGCATCCAATGATGATGTCCAATATTCCTCTCCTGGTCCTTCGGCTCCTCAATCCGCTCCCAAGGATGGCCAAGTGTCGGCAAGGAGGATCATCCAATATCCCAATTTTGCTGCAGCCCTGGATCGAACTGGAACCTCAGTATGCCAAGCGATGCACATTGTGGCTCCAGCACTCGCTGCCGCGGGAGTTGAGTTATCCTCGGTCACCTTGTCCAAATCAAGTCTTCACCGTTCACGGCAGAAGTCCAGGAAGAACTTGGCAGCCGGAATCAAGACCGAGTTCAATCCTGATACGCCGCTTGTCATCCACTTTGATGGCAAACTCCTCCCTGATTCGGATGGAGGGAAATCAGATCGCATACCAGTGCTGGTCAGCGGGAAGAATCTTGAGAAGTTGTTGGGGATCCCAAAAATCCCTGATAGCATGGGACAGCGGATGGCTGGAGCTGTTCTGAAGGTGCTGGACGATTGGCTGCAAGTTCAACCATGGATTGCCAGTATCTGCTTCGACACAACAGCAGCGAATACCGGTATTCACAGCGGCGCTTGTACGATTATCCAGGACCAAATGGACTGCCATGTTCTTTTCCTGGCTTGCAGACACCACATGATGGAATTGGTAATCACCTCAGTCTTTGACCTGTTCTTCAGGTCTTCTGGCCCCGAAATTGCGCTGTTCGCTCGCTTCAAATCCCAATGGGAGTTCATCGACCAGAAGCAGGCTTCTCCGTTCAACGGCGATGTCCCAAGCGACATCCTTTCGGAATGGGTGGCGTTGAAAAAAGAGCAGATTGTCCACTTCATTGAAGACCAGCTTGAAGTTGGCCACCCAAGAGACGATTACCGGGAGTTCCTGATCCTCGCCAGCAGTTCCTCGATGGTCATGGCAAACGAGATCTCCGGTACAATCATCCTGGAGCATACCACCGGGCCAGGTGGATGGCCAAAGGCATTTACTGTCTTAAGATGTTCATCTTCCGAAGCCAATTCCACCTGACCACTCACGAGGTCTGGTCACTACGCAGGATAAACGTCTTTGCCATCACCATCTACCTCCAGAGGTGGTTCGAGGCTACATTGATGGCGGATGCGCCCGTCAATGACCTGGAGCTGTTGGAGGACCTAGAGTGGTACAAGGCGGTGGATCATGATGTAGGTACCGCCGCATTGACGAAATTCCGGGGCCACCTCTGGTACCTAAGCGAAGATTTAGCCAGACTCGCTATGTTCTCCTCCAAAACCACCGATGCAGAGAAGACGGCCATGCTCCAAAACCTGCACAAGAAGACCGAAAACCCAAAAGATCTGCGTCGGCTAGAGGGAAAGAGTGTCTTGACCGTGAGACAGTCGGATTTGAGCACCTTGGTCACGAAAAGGACTCAAAACCTTTTTCATTGCCTGAAGCTGTCGGTTCCAAAAACCCCCAAAGATCTCGAAGGATGTGCACCATCATTGAAGTCTGTGAACGACACGGCAGAACGGGCGGTGAAACTGGCGGAAGATTTCAACGAGGGCCTGACAAAAAACGAGGAGGAACGGCAGCTCGTGTACCAAGTCGTCGAATACCACCGCCAGCAGTTCCCCTCAGCAGACAAAAAGATCATCTGTCCCCTGAAATGAAATGTGCCATTAGGAAGAATTTCCATTTCCTTTAATTTAGTCATTAGAAAGAATTTACATTTCATTCTTCCATTCTAGAATGATTAATGCTGAGCATTTATGTTTGTTCATATAGGGTCGAATAAACAAGGTCAATGAGGGGACCCTTCCCCTCCTAATAGGCCAATGAAATTTCGCCCATTTTTTCCTTTCTTCAAGTGTAATTAATTAAAGGGGTGTGCGATTTGACTCTTGCAAATTTTTATTTCCACATGTGAGGCTGGGACACCCTAATATATATATATATATATGATGATGATGAATAAAACCACGAAGGGAAAAGAAACACAAAGTGGTGCTCAAGCGCTTTCGTCTAATGACATCCTCAGGAACACACACATATATATATATATATATATATATATATATATATATATATATATATATATATATATATATACATATGCTTGACCGAATTAAACTCTCTCACAGTATTTAAAGCAGAAACAGACTATGAGAAGAGAATGAAAGAGGGAAGTGGGAACAAAGAACAGTGGAAAATGGAAGGAATGGACAAAGGCAAAATAGAAAAAAATCAAATACCATCACAAAATGAGGCCAAACACACACAGTCAACAAAGAGTGTAAAGACAACACACAGCATAAGGGCAACGAAGGACACAAACAGGACAAGACAAGAGGGCAGTCAAGAAAATGGAGTGAAACTGTCCCCCAATAAGGAGCAAAAAACAAAGGCCAAGAGTAAATATGGGGAAGGAATTATATGCAGGTATTATATAAAAGATAATTGCAGATTTAAAAGAGGACAATGTATATATGAACATCCCTCAATATGCAATTTCTTCTATAATAATGGTCATTGTAAATTTGGAGACAGATGAAAATTCTACCACCGACATCTGCAGGACTTACGCAAAATATGGAACATGCAAATTCGGGGAAAAATGCTACTATCAACATCTCCTGACAGACTCAAAGAACAAAGGAAAAAGTTTAAATGACAATAGGAATAACAATAGGAACACAGTAAGTGAACAAGAAAATTTCTTCAACATTGCGACACATTACAGATGCTAAATGCCATCCACATGCAGTTGACACAGCTGGAAACCCCTGAGCCAAACCGCTACTGGGCAAGAAGCTACCAGTACAAGTAGGCAGAAGCGGATCTCTCTCGGAGGATCATAGGGCAATGAATCAAGCGATATCAAAGAAAAATGAACTTGAAATGCGCAAGGGGCAACGAAAAACAGAGAACATAAAAATTGTCCTGGCTAATATTCAAGGAATAAGACCAAACCAATCACTCAATAAAGTTTCGTACCTGAAAGGATTTATGGATGAAACAAGGGCGGACATCGCATGCCTCACAGAAACTCATCTTAAAGATTGCCAAGGAAATTGTGAAAACTGCAAACATTGTATTGATAAGAAAGAGATAAATATAGAGGGCTTCAGCTTACTAAGAGCAGATAGAACGACAAGACATAAAAGTGGCTATGCTATATATGTACAGGAAGGTCATATGACAGAGACGATAATAAGTAAATAAAACAGCTATGTGGAACTCCTAGCAGTGAAAATAGAAAAACTAAATGTGATAGTAATAGTCATCTATAGACCTCCAAGCACCCTAACCAAAAAATTCTCAGAGGCCATTGATGACATCAGAAAGCCAATAGGCCATAAACCCTCCATCCCCAATATAATGATCTGCGGAGACTTTAACCCTTTAACGCCGGAATTGTTTGTAGGGTTAAGTTATAAATGGGTGTATTTGAAAGGTTACCAATATGTAGCAGTTGTCCTTTTAGGGTCAACTTCCCATTTATAAAATACAAAAAGGTGGATAGGAATATATATATTCACCAGGACAAGGGGGGCACAAGAGAAGACCAGGAGCAAGCAAAAATGTTGATGGCTCTCACAAATGAGTTTATGCTGACACAGGAGATAACAGAAAATATCAGAAAAAATAACTGCCTGGATCTGGTATTCACAAATAACATGAACTTGATTGCTGATATAAAAATAACCCCAACCATTATCTCAGACCACAACTTAATCGAGATATCAACAAATATGATGACAGCATTAAAAGACAATACACATATTGAGGAAAGAAGTAAATTTGGGGCCTTTAACTTAAACTCCAAGACTATAAATTGGGAAGCAATCAGATTGCACATGGCCCAAATAGAATGGAGAACAATTTTCGAGAATAAAACAAGTGAAGAAATGCTAACAACCTTGGAAGTAAAAACGCTGAGAATTTTAGAAAAATATGCTCTGAAATCAGCCAAAAGGAAAGAGGAGCTGGCTAGAGATGCAAAAGAGAAGACTTTTCCACAAAAGAAAGAGTGTGGAGGTGAAGTTAGGCAACTGCGGAGAATGACAGGAAAGTAATAAAAGAAAAACTGGAGGGTATCGATAGGGAAATACAAGCCCCAATTAATGACCATACAGAGAGGGAAGAGGAAAAGGCAGTAGAAGCAATAAAGGAAAATCCAAAATACTTCTATAGCTATGCAAAAAGGAAAACAAAAATGTGCGCCGCTATTGGGCTCTTAAGGACAAGAAATAATGAACTAACCGATGATCCAAAAGAAATATCTGACACATTGAGAGCTCAATATAAATCAGTTTTCAGTACCCCAAAAAGTGAAAAAGTGATACCTGACATAAATGAATTCTTTGAAGAGGAATTGCAAAGAGAGTATATAACAGACTTTGATTTTACACTAGAAGATGTAGCGAGAGCTATAGGACAAATGAAACCACATTCAGCTGCACGTCCAGACAATTGGAATGCATTATTGATTAAAAACTATAAAAATGAAATAGCCACACCTTTAATACTGGATATGGAGAAGATCCCTAGACACTGGAGAAATACCAAGCATCTTGAAAAGAGCAAACATTGTCCCTATATATAAAGGAGGGGACAGATCTCAAGCAAAGAACTATAGACCAGTGTCATTGATGTCCCACCTCACCAAAGTATTTGAAAGAATAGTTAGAGAGAAAATTTATGACTTCCTGGAGATACAGAAAGATTCAACGAAAATCAGCATGGATTCCAATCAGGTAGATCATGCCTATCACAACTCAACTAATAGAACACTACAACAATATCCTAGATGCATTGGAAGGCAATGACAACTACGATGTTATATACACAGATTTTGCTAAAGCTTTCAACAAATGTGACCATGGTATAATAGCACATAAAATTAAATATATGAGAATAACAGGCAAAGCGGGAAAATGGATCTACAACTTCCTCAGAGAACGTCTGCAGTTTGTCAAAATTCAAGGTACCGGTATATCATCATCAGAATCGGAAGTACGCAGCTCAGTACCACAAGGGACAGTACTAGCCCCACTCCTGTTCATTATCATGCTAACAGACATAGACAGTGGAGTAAACAGCAACAGTATAGTAATATCCTTTGCAGATGATACAAAGATCAGCAGAAAAATCAGCAATGTACATGATATGGAGGCCTTGCAGAGGGACACAAACAAAATATACAAATGGTCAGAAGACAACAACATGTCATTTAACACTGAGAAATTTCAGCTCCTGAGATATGGTAGAAACAAAGAACTTAAAAACAGACTTCATATTATGCTCCAAATAGACAGGAAATTCAGAGAAGCACGAAAGTGATCGATCTCTGGATAATAATGACAGACGATGCAAAATTTGAAACACAAAATCAGATAGTGATAAATAAAGCAAAAAGAGTTGCCGGACAGGTATTAAGAACGTTCAAGAGAAGGGACAGGACAGTAATGATTCCACTGCTAAAAACACTGATTATACCAAAACTTGAATACTGCTCAGTTTTGACATCCCCATATAAAAAGGAAGAAACTAATAACCTAGAAGAAACAGAAAGGCATTTCACAGCCAAGATTGATGGCTGCAAAGAACTCAACTACTGGGAAAGACTGTAAACTAAATCTGTACTCCCTGGAAAGAAGAAGAGAGAGGTACACCATAATCTACATACGGAAAATGATCAAAAAACTGGTACCAAACCTAAAACTAAACTCAATTACCATTCAAACAACAGTGGAAAATAGGAAAGGCAGAATCTGTAGTGTTCCTAAATTAAAGGCCCGACAAGGGACCTCCTCAACTCTGAAGGAAAATAGCTTGGTTGTCAGGGGGCCTAGACTTTTCAACCAGCTTCCAAAGAACCTCAGAAACATAATGGGGGTCAAAGTTTAAGTCTTCAAGAGAAGACTGGATGCCTGGCTCAAGATGGTACCAGATGAGCCAGGTGTGCCTGGCTATGTATGGTGGAGAGCGCAAGAAAGCAACTTACTCCTCCACCAAGCCAGACCTCCGTGTGGAGAGAGACCAACACACAAAACAACATAAGGTTCATAAGATATATATATATATATATAATATTAGGGTGTTTCATAAATGAGAACCACATTATATTTTTAATCCACATAGATTAGAGTGTGACCGTTGCCCTCCAAAAATCAAAAAATGGTCCTACAATGCTGTTCAAAGTTTTAGTGTTGTGTATTTATCTAGGAAACACCCCTGTAAATTTTCTTGGAGATCGGTGCATGTTTGAGCTAGCACCATCATACCAGCAAGTATTGCTATTTCAACTTATGAACTTCATAAATAAGTGTGAAAATAGCACATTTTATCAGATTTTCATTTCCGGGTCTGGAACGCTGACCCACAAATTTTCCACGTATTATTTTATTGCATTTAATTTTAATGATGCTCTTTTCTTTTCCCTTGACAGTGATTTGATGTTGTGAATAGAGAATTTAATCATGGATACACGACAAGATGATGAGTATGTCAGAATGTTATTGGGCACTGTACCCCGAGAAGAAGAAAAGGAAATAAAGGGCTGCAAACTGCCAACTAATAGGCAGGTCTTACTATGTCTGTTAGCAAACCTTCGGGATATGCATTGGGACCAGGCTTTATCTGCCACCATTGACAATGTGCTTTTGCATTACCAGAAGGCGAATGTCCCGACCATTACAGGCAGGAACAATATTGGCCGAGTGATTAAAACTTATTATGACAAAGACTACATGATGCTTATGAAAAAGAATGAGGATAGAAGACGGGCTGATGATCCTGGAATTATGAAGTTTAAATCAGAATTGAGCCTGACGATAAAATTTTATAAGAACACAGTGTTGAAAGACATGGCAGCTGCGAAAAAGGGGAAAACTCAGGCCGAACAAGATGACATCGATACTGACATACTCTTTATGAAAAGCATGCTAAGTGACAGAGTAGCTACCTACTCTGGGGTAAACAAAGTACTCGCAGAAAAGGTTCAGAAGCGACAGAAAAGGCAGATGCGAGAAGAGAAGCGACAAGAGAGAGAGCAATGTGATCATGCTGAGAATGTACAGGCTGATATTGATTCACCTATTAGCTCTGATGAGGACGATGACATTGATGAGGCCAGCACTGCTGAACCAAAGAGAAAACATCGGAGAACAGTGAAAGAGGGAGTTTCAATTTTTGTGCCCCATGATATTCTGAAGTCGGCAGAACTTGTTTCATGCAGTGTTCGAAACAACATCTCTCCGACCCAGCTGAGTGCAATTGTGTACTCCCTTGTATCTGCATGTGGTGGAGATACATCAAAGCTGAGTCTAAATGCAAGGATGGCCCACCGATACCGAGCTTCCATCGTGTCAGAAATAAGTTTAAAAATCATGGATGAATGGCAACCATCAGACAAAGTACTGGTGCACTGGGATGGTAAATTTATGGACACGCTGGATTCCAAAGGCACTAATGACCGCCTGCCCATTCTTGTGTCTGGTGTCAATGGCACAAAGCTTCTTGGAGTCCCACCTCTTCTGCATTTGACTAAAAAAGCTGGCCTGGTTCAAGGAGACTTGATATCAACAGCAACCAAACAACTTCTGGTCGATTGGGAGTGTGAACAGAATGTCGTTGGTATGGTTTTCGACACAACTTCATCCAATACAGGTAAACCTATTTCAAACATCAGCGTGAATTTATCACAACATTAATACCAAAATACAGTGAATGATTTAACAGAAATCTGCAAAAAGCACGTGCCTGAAATGGTGGCCTTAAACTACAATTACATTTTTTTTTCAGGACAAAAAACAGCTGCTTGCGTCTCCCTCCAAAAGGAATTAGAGCGTGCTGTATTCTGGTGCGCCTGTCACAGGCATGTGGGCAAAGTCATCCTAGGTGTTTGCTGGGATTGCTTGAAAGTGGAGGGCTCTTCAAGTCCAAACATAATGGTTTTCCAGAGGTGAGTCATAAGCTTTACAAAATAACAAGGAATATTATTATCTAATGAACAAATTTAGTGGAATTTCTTTTATTAGACTTATAAGATATACTAACACCAAGCAAATGATCGATCATATCAATCTTAATACCCCTAAAACAATATTATAGATTAGTACAAAATACAATAATCCCAATAATTGCATTTCTAGGTTCAAGAACCATTTCTCTCAACTGGCGTACAATGAAAAAAAGAAATACTACTACCCCGCAATGCCTGGAGTGTTTGAGGAGTGCCAGCAGGAGATGGCTGACTTCTTCCGTGAATCTCTAGCCCAACCATTTACACGTGGCGACTACAAGGAACTGGTAGAGCTTTGTCTGCTGCTTGTAACTAAAGGATCCGAGCCAGTGAACTTCACAATGGTCTACCCTGGCGCACTTCATAAAGCAAGGTGGATGGCTAAACTGCTCTATACCCTCAAGATTGTTCTTTTGTCAGGCCAGATCAAAGAGCAGTTTTCCAAAGCCGAGGTTGTGACAAAGTCAAATCAGCAAGTTAGAATGGTTTGCTGTGTTCACAGTCGCTGTTTATGTCCCATGGTGGATTGGTTGCCCTGTTCCAGCAAGTGCGCCACTGAATGACTTGAATTTGGTTGAAACCTTGGCTGAATTTGCCCCATATGACGCCACAATAGTTAACAAAGCACGTGTGGCACTCGGTAGACACACTTGGTACCTAACTGAGGAGTTGGCCCCACTGGCTTTGTTCTCGTCCCAAATACAAGAAAGGACAAAAGAGGAGATGAGGAAGGCCCTTCTTTGCCATGAAGGCACTGAAGTTACTAAGAGAGTGGGGCTCAATCATGGGGGCTATGGAAAGCCATATCTTCCCCCTGTCCCAGAAAGTGGCACTGCCCTGGTGGACCTAATTGGGCCTGACAAGCCAGTTCTTCACCATTTTAGGCATGCCCTATCAGTTTCTCCACAGTCCAGCCAGTGAATGGGCGGATCATGATGACTACCTGAACATGAAACGGGTTGTGGACAAGCTTCAGGTCGTCAATGAGGCTGCAGAGCGTGGTGTAAAACTTTGCCATGACATTCTTAATGTTGCCAGGGATGAGGAGCGCTTTCAAGAAGTCCTTCAAGTAGTTGAAAATGACAGACTCCACATTCCTAATCAGCTCAAACGATCATCTGTTTCCGAACAGAAATCATGGTTTCTTGCTCTAGAGAAATAATACCTTGTGAATATATGATAAAACCCCTTAATGTACCATGAATAAGAATGATTAACTTTTTTGTGTTAGTGATAACAGCTTTTAATTAAGACAGGCAAATGATTTGTGTTAATATCCCTTATGATGGTTGTGTAATCTCATATATAGGCGCGTATGCCGTATAAGCAAAATCGCTATTTTTCAAATTGCTGGTGCTCACTCGAATATGCATGAATCTTCAAAAAATTGCATGTGGTTATTTTTTATGTCAATATGCAACACCAAAATTTTGAACAGCATTGTAGGACAAAGTTGGGGCAACTGTCACACCCTAACATAGATGCCCGTGTTCGTTTTACATATTTATCACTCCTGGCCAAAAATGAGACTCCTTCGACAACAATAAGGGGTCCCGAGAAATCACGCCTTACGTCAGAGAGCACAGACTCATCACTTCATCATTTTCCACTTCTGCTTCTTCGGAAAATCCTTCCTGTTCTTGAAAACTGCTTTCAGCAGGTACTGTTTGTCTTCTTCCTTCGTTGTTAGGGCAGTATTGAATTTCTCGATGAGAGCGATCCCCCGTTCAGTCGAGTCGTTCACCACAGCCAGGACGCGGACCCTAGCTAGGCCTGCTTGGTAGTGTGGGTTGCTTTCCCAAGACGAAGCGGGATTTTCGATGAAGGCGCCGTTGATCTCGAGTGCGGTGAAGAGATCCTTTGTCCTCGAGGTAATGAAATCTGAAATCATCTTTCCTTTGAAGGAGCCGAGGACGGTCTTCCCCTCCAGATGCTTCAACGCTTTCCTCGATGCCGGCTTGGCAAGGTTCTCTCGCATCCTTTGTTTCTCTTCCTGAGGAACCCCTTGATCGAAGAATGCCAAGCCGACCAGCGTCTCGGAGAAGTACCAGAGGTGTCGTTTCATGGCCACTTGCGCTTGCTTGGCGACGTCGACGATCACGGCATCTTCCTGCAGTATTTCCAGGTCCAGCAAGAACTCCAGATCCACACATGGGGCCTGCTCTGCTCTCGTCGCACGACTCCAAGCCTTTGCGTAGGCCAGGGCGACGAACAGGCAGATTTCTGTGACTCCTTTCAGCTCCCGCCCAGTCATCCTGAACTGGTCCTGAAGGAGGTACAGCTTCAATCCGTAAATGGCTTTTGCCATCCACCACGCATGGTGGTATGCTCCTGGCTTCCGCAGTGAATGACTCCAGATTCCTGGGATCTTGGGAGCATTGCTCCAGTAAATTTGACCATGAGAAAAAGTAAATTTGGGTTTGGGTTTTGTTCATCCGCTAGGCGTTATGCAATTTTTTTGCGTATACGTTCTTCTACAAACCAATTTTTTTAAATTACAAATTTAGTTATTTTAAGTTTAGTTGGTAATTCCATATTTAACAATTATTTTTATTTTTTGTTAAGCTTCAATGTTTTGATAATTAAAATTTTATTAAAACGTATATTTTTTTAATATAAAATTATCAGGATTGGACTATGTTCCATTGATCTCGGCCAGGTTTGATAAATTGGCCAGATAATTACTTGTACGGTTTTAAGTAATCCACCATGACTCTAGAATTGAAAAGTTTAGTTAAGTTTAAACTTACTTTAACTTACCTACTTTTACTTACTCTTCCTTACTTTTACTTACTTTCATTGTACTATATTTACTTACTTTTACTCACTTTTACCATACTATATTTACTAACTTTTACTTATTTTGTATTTTTTCAGGTAGTCAATAATCAATAATGGATCCTAATATTGAAGTTGGAGAGAAAAGTGAGGGTGTTAAAAGGGGTTACTTTTGTGGTCAATGCAAGAACAAATATTCAAAGAAGCAAAACTGGGAGGAACATTTTAATTCCAAAAAAAATATTTGTTACAATACAAGAGGTCCCAGAGTTTGGGCCCACAGCTTAGATATTGCAGTAAAGAGATACGGCAAAGCAGTCATTTAGTTTGTTCACAAAATGTGCTAGTGCTAGACCTCAGAAAAATGAACCAACTTCATCAACTGCTAATCTAGAAAATGAAACTTTTTCACTAGATGTTTCACAGACTGAAGAAAGTGCTTCTCCTCCACCTAAGAAACAAAAGGTAAGTGAGGAATCTGCGCATCAGACTAACAAAACTGCTTTAGAGGAATTTGAAAATTCCCAAATCCAGAAGACATTGAATGCAATTTTGCGTCTAACAAAAGAAACTCACCAAGCTGTTGTGGTTAATAAAGAGAAGAGTCAAAATATGCCTTCAAGTTCAAGTGTTGCATCCAAATCTAATAAAGCAAAAAGCAACAAATGAATAAATGAATAAATAAACTTAAGGTGAGTTATAAACTGTACATTATTGTATTATTATGTTTAGCTAAAACAATTTGTAATTGGTATGTCGTCAATTCAAGAGTTTACTATCATTAACCTATCTAGCGGTGTAAGGGGAAAAAAAGTAAATTCAAAGCTGTGCTCCAGTAAATTTTTTCAAATCTGGAGTCATGCCGCAGTGGCACATTGGCGACAGTCTCTTCCCAGAGAAAGAGGATAACCAGTTGAAGTTCTTGGTAGTCATCCTGCGGCTGACCAGAAGCCAGAGCTTCCCTCACAACAAGGACAGTTCGGTCCTTGAGACCCTGAAGAGGTCCAGCGATGCTGCAGCTATCTGAATCAATAGCAGTGGTGATAAGAGATCGGTCGATGAAACCCCACTGCTCTTGGAGTCTTTTGAAGATCTCAGTTTCGGGCCCAGAGGTGGGGCCCATCGAAGACCGGAAGACTTGGGCCAGGACGATTTCGTACATATGGTGCCTGCATGCTAGGTAAAGAAGTTGCTTCCCGAGACCCTCCTCAACCTTGACGCAGGCTCCCATGTGAATCCCAGTGTTCGATGCCGTTGTGTCAAATGATAACCCCTTGATTCGTTCGGACAGGTCGTGTTCTCACACAAAATCAATGCAGACACGTGCCGTCTCCGCTCCCGTGCCAGCTGGAACTTTCGGAACTCCAAGCAGCTTCTCCTGGCCATTCCCAGTGACCAGCACAGCAATCTGGTCGACAGATCCGTCACCTGTGATTTCAGGCAGCATTTTCCCATCCCAGTGCAACACCAAGGGCTCCTCAGGACAGAATTCTCCCTCTTCATACACCTCTGCTGCTTGCTTCTGAAGAGACTGGTGAGCACGATACATTGTGAAAGAGGAGATGGATACCTCGTTCAAATCGTGCCCCAAGGATTGCGCGATGACGGTGTAGGACATCGCTGCATCACGATAAGAAATGCTCATCCAGTCGTACGCGACAGCCATTTCCTGAGTGATGAGGTTCCTCAACCGCTTCCTCGGAGAAGGACATGAAGCAGACGTGGAGGCTGCCAAGGAGGGATCATCTTCCGCAGATGGCGACGCCGAGGACGAGGAGCTGTCTTCAAGAGTAGCAGCTTCTGTAACCATCTTGGCCCGCTCGAATTCCCAGTGTCATCTCTCCTCCTGCTGTTCCTCTCGACGCCTTTTCCTACTCTCCATTTGGGCCAGCTTCATGTCTGCCGATCCCATACTGCTCTCTGTTGGGTCCTCCTGCTGACTTTTGTAGAAGAGCTTGTCTTCCTCGTTTGTCATCATAGAAAGGGCATTGGAATGACTAATATCGAGGATTTCGTTCTTGAGTTCCGCCTTGAACATGTCCTCCGCAACATGACAGCTCTCCTCGGATCTGTTCCTGCTTTTCACCAACTTGTCGTAACGCTGGAGCAGAGCTTCCATTTTCCGAAGGGCACTGTCCCGCCTCATAGTAGGGATCCTTGCTCTTTTCCAGAACACCATCACAGCATCCAAACAGAGGTTCAGACATTTTCTCCATCCTATGTTTTCCTGTTTTTGATGGAAGAAGCACTTTTGCAAGACTTGCAACTTCGTCGGCAGGCGGCTACCCAGGATCTCCTTATTCGGGTGTCCAATGAGCCAAACCAAATATTCCGTGCAAGATGAGGATTCCCGGGTGGTTACCTCATTTTTTCATTTGTTTTGTTCTTCCTCCTCATCTTGCGTGGAATATTCTCCTATACAAGCATCGTTCTTTACGTTAATTATACTGCGTGTTTGCAGTTAAAATGTATATAATGTACGGAATGCGGGAGGTGCCCCCTTGGGGCATTGGTTTCTGCGCGTATGTAGGAGAATTACGGCATTTGTTCGAGTGAGGCCCATGATGTAATGGTTATCATATCTGACCGGCAATCGGAAGATCCTGGGTTCGATTCCCGGATGGTTAGCTCATTTTTTCATTTGTTTCGTTCTTCCTCCTCATCTTGCGCGGAATATTCTCCTATACAAGCGTCGTTCTTTACGTTAATTATACTGCGTGTTTGCAGTTAAAATGTATATAATGTACAGGTTGCAACTGTTGCAGGCTCTACGGCCGGGGGACAAGTTAAAATGACAGAACTTTTGCGATCTTATGCAGGAGGCTATGGAGGATGATGAATTTGCTCCCCGCCTGGTGTTCAGTGACGAAGCAACTTTTCATTTAAGTGGCAAGGTGAACCGTCACAACCTTCGCATATGGGGCACGCAACACCCACATGCAACAATCGTGCACGAGCGTGACTCACCTAAAGTTAACACCTTCTGTGCCATTTCCCGGGCAAAGGTTTACGGCCCTTCTTTTTCATGGAAAACACAGTGACTGGTCACTCCTATCTGGATACGCTGCAGAACTGGTTATTTCCCCAATTGAATGAAGATTCCAGCGACTACATTTTCCAGCAAGATGGGGCGCCACCTCATTGGCATTTGGATGTTCGCCATTTGCTCAACGAAGTGCTCACTCGCCGTTGGATTGGTCGCAGTGGGCCCCATGACTTGATGCTCCACAGCTGGCCCCCTAGGTCACCGGATCTTACACCATGTGACTTCTTCCTTTGGGGGTACATTAAGGATACTGTGTACGTGCCACCATTGCCCACATCTTTGGATGAACTCCGAACTCGCATTGTTACTGCTGTAGAGTCAGTGGCAACGGACATGCTGGAGCGAGTATGGGAGGAATTCGACTATCGTGTCGACGTTGCTCGTGTAACTAGGGGAAGTCACATAGAGCATTTATGAGGTGTGAGACAAAATTTGGACAGTTTTTCTTTTGGTTGATGTATCACAAATCACTCTGTATTTGTAACATTAAAAAATATTCTCATTTGAAATCAGGTAAATCATTTTGAATAGCCATATATATATATATATATGGTCAGAAGACAACAACATGTCATTCAACGCCGAGAAATTTCAGCTCTTGAGATATGGTAGAAAAGAAGAACTTAAACAGACTCCATATTATGCTCCAGATAGACAGGAAATTCAGAGAAGCATGAAAGCGATTGATCTCGGGATAATAATGACAGATGATGCAAAATTCGAAACACAAAATCAGATAGCGATAAATAAAGCAAAAAGAGTCGCCGGACAGGTTCTAAGAACGTTCAAGAGAAGGGACAGGACAGTAATGATTCCCCTGCTAAAAACACTGATTATACCAAAACTTGAATACTGCTCAGTTTTGACGTCCCCATATAAAAAGGAAGAAACTAATAAACTAGAAGAAATGCAAAGGCATTTCACAGCCAAGATTGATGGCTGCAAAGAACTCAACTACTGGGAAAGACTATGTAAACTAAATCTGTACTCACTGGAAAGAAGAAGAGAGAGGTACATCATAATCTACATATGGAAAATGATCGAAAAACTGGTACCAAACCTAAAACTAAACCCAATTACCATTCAAACAACACTGGAAAATAGGAAAGGCAGAATGTGTAGTGTTCCCAAATTAAAAGCACGACAAGGGACCTCCTCAACCCTGAAGGAAAATAGCTTGGTTGTCAGGGGGCCAAGACTTTTCAACCAGCTTCCTAAGGACCTCAGAAACGTAACGGGGGTCAAAGTTGAAGTCTTCAAGAAAAGACTGGATGCCTGGCTCAGGACAGTACCAGATGAGCCGGGCGTGCCTGGCTATGTACGGTGGAGAGTGCAAGAAAGTAACTTGCTCCTCCACCAGGCCAGACCTAGAGGCGGGGCCACCAGCTTGACCTCCGTGTGAAGAGAGACCAACACACGAAACAACATAAGGTTCATAAGGTAAGGTATATATATATATATAAATAAACTCATAGCATTATATGAATCCATAAATGAACACCTTGAAATAGATTGGTACTATAATGCTATTTTATTGACATATTTATCATACATTCTTCATAACATGTTTAATGCTCACCCACTAGGTGTAAAATTTAAAGTAAAGGCTTAATAAGCATGCTCATTTGCTGACTTGTGCCAGTATTTGATGGTGCAAATGTAAATCCACCAGCAAGCTGAATGGTGTTGGGATGGCCATCCACCCATTTGTTTTATGACATGACACTCTTGGTTAAACTGACTCTGGAGGCAGAGGCAGAGAGGTTATGTCTAATTAAAAGTTTTCAAAATAGCTTCTGCGTAGCTGATTACTTTATAAAGAAATAAACCAAAATTAATTTAAGGAAGCTATTTTCAATTTGTCAAATTAAATTAAGTTTTTAATTTGTACACAACAGTTAAGTATTGTAGAACAATTTAGCCAAATCCTCAGTACGCACATTTTTTTGACAAATTCTAAATAAAATGTCTCACATTTATACCAACTATCAATTCGAGAGAGTATATTTAAGTTTTAAAACTTCTTTTGGGGAAATAATTTTCCAGATATATTACTCAAAATCCATGACTTTTCCAGAATTGAAATTTTCTAACTTTGGTTTTTCAGGTTTTCCAGTCTGGTGGACACCTTTTGTTTTATTCATGTCAATATTTTATTTCTATAAACAATAATATTTGTTATTATTTATCCTCCTTCATAACACCTAAGGTCATATGGTGGAGGGGACCTACACCTTTTCATGGTATCCCAATCACTACCTTCCACTGAGTGCAGACTCAGAGACATGCCTTAATCATTGAAGTCTGAAGTCCGATCCGAGAATCGAACCCAGGACCTTCAGGTTAAGACATTACCACTAGGATTCCACGGCTCATCATCTATAACCAAAGAACAACTTTGACTGAAAACTGAAGATCTTTTGTATTATCTACATTGTAATACTTCTTTTCGGTCAAATACTCATACATCTCAGTGTGTGCCCAATTTCAGTTCCAATATTTCACACATCCAAAATTTTAATTCATTCACAACACCAAACACCACTCCATAAACTCTGAAATCTCATAATTCTAAAATCTCCTTCAGATTTCAGCTGACATTCCACTTTTATAATAATAATAATAATAATAATAATAATAATAATAATTAGTGATGGGATGATTAATCGGAATCGGAATCGAGAATCGGAAGAATCAAGCATTTTTCAGGAATCGGAATCGGAATCGAGAGAATTGTACCATGATTTCCGATTCTTAAAACGATTCTTTAACTTTTAATTGAACCAGTTTTGCAATGTAAACTTTAGAATTTAAATGAAAGAGGATAACAAATTTTATTTTTATTGTATTGTAGCTATACATTAAAACATGTATATCCATGATGTGTAATCAAGAAGATTAAAATGAATTGTTACAACTTACAGTTGATTTTTATTTTTAAACCAATCTATTATAATTTATATTATCATACTCATAATGTAAATAGTTAATCTTACCAGAGTAAAATATGACAATTTCCAGAAAAACAAGTATAGAATTATATTTAAAAATATTGAGAATCAGAATCGGAATCGAGACTTTTTAGTGGTATCGGAATCGGAATCGTTAAAAATTTTGGTATCGTCCCATCACTAATAATAATAATAATAATAATAATAATATTTAAAAAAAAAAAATTCTATTTTCTAAGATTTGCAACTACAAATTATTAATAATTACTCTATATGGAAAAAAAATTGCTGGTTTATTTAATGTACAGTTGCCCACATATGTAATATTCCTCGCCTCACAGGCAACTTTGTACATGTGGCAATGCCACAGTGATAGTCAAGGTACCCCAACTGGGGGAAGGTGCAGTGGCAGCTGCTCATTATGTGCTTACGTGCTACAGCACAACAGTTTTTAAAATACGTAAATAGCTAAATAATAAATCAATAAAATTACTTATAATATCTTCTGTAATTTCCAATTTGATCTAAATTGTTTTCCGATTTATGAAAAACGAATTAACTCCACATTCCCTGTATTTCTAGTTTCGTACTTATGTGCTGTCATCAGTATAGCACCCAAATCGAGTGAAATCTGACAAAGCACATGCGCAAACGTATCTTTCGGTCCAGTTTCGGATAAGGCATGAATGTGCTACCAGTCGCTGCAGCACTTGTCAATGTGATGGACGGTCGATCGATTGCATTTAATTTTTAAACTTTTTATGCGTGTGTATGTGTTTTTGTTTACTCAAGTGTTGTATATAAATTATTAATTTTTATACAAATATGAATTCAGTGGACAATTTATTAAAAGTACCTTTTTCATCTAGAACATTAAATGAAAAAGCTCAAATAAAACAGTTAGGTAGGCCAACTCCTGATTTAAATTTAAGTCAGAAAGCCAAGGGAAGCAACAATCAAGAATATTTAAGACAATTTCACAGAAAGATTTATGATGATTATTATTGGATTTGTGGTTGTGATGTTCAGGATGCTCTTTTCTGCTTCCCATGCCTTCTTTTTGGTAACAGTGATTCATTCAGTAAACAGGAGTGAAAGATCTTGGCCATCTTAAAGCACTGATTAGAAAGCATAATGAAAACAAGAAACATATAAACAATGTGTTGGATCTTAGTGTTCTCGGTAGTGTGAATATTGCAACACAGTTAAGTCAGGCCTACCATGACATCACATGAATTTCATTTTTCGTAAAGTAAGTAAGTACTATATCTATCTATCTACTGCTAGTTGCACAGAACATTTACTATAATTCATGATGAATTAGTTCTATTTTATAATTTATCAGTTGTTTATATATATATATATATATATATATATATATATATATATATATATATATATATATATATATATATTGCAACACAGTTAAGTCGGGCCTAGAATGACATCACATGAATTTCATTTTTTGTAAATAAGTAAGTACTATATCTATCTATCTACTGTTAGTTGCGCAGAACATTTACTATAATTCACAATGAATTAGTTCTATTTTATAATTTATCAGTTATATACATATATATATATATATATATATATACCTATCAAATTTTTGTTGTTGTAGCACACAACTGTTTTAAGTCACGAGCCACCACTGGGAAGGTGGGGTGGAGGAGGGACAACTGAGTCCAACAACATATAACACAGACATATACAGGGTGTCCGAGAATTATCTGTACAATTTTTGGCTATTGTTAAAAGTCAACAATGAAGTGTAGAAATTCCAGTATTGTCCCATTTTAAAGAGAATCTCATTAAGTTTTTTCTGATACCAAGTTTTGACAAGTTTTTTAGAAATTCCAGTGTGTCCAAAAATTATCTGTACAATTTCATCTTTTAATAAAATTCTTGATAACACACTTAAAATTCTTAAACAAGATTATTTAGAATCTGTATTTTCAAAAGTTTCTTTTATTAAAGTAACGTTGTTACAAACATTCGATATGTGCACCATCAGTGATTCGCAAAACATCCAATCGATACTCCAAATGTTGCCATGTACGCTGCAGCATATCCACATCAATTCGCTCAATAGCAGCTGTGATTCTTGCTTTTAAATCATCAATGTCTGTCACCCGCGTATTGTACACAAGATCTTTGACGAATCCCCAAAGAAAGAAATCACAGGGTGTGATGTCGGGAGATCTAGCCGGCCAATGAATTGCACCTCCACGGCCAATCCACCTGTTTGGGAATGTCTCATTCAGGGACTTACGGACGATCAAGGCCCAATGTGGCGGTGCGCCATCTTGCTGAAAAATGATGCGTGGATGCAGTGCTTCCAATTGCGGATAGACAGTGTGTTGCAACATGTCCAGGTAGGTATTGGAGGTCACTGTTGATTCACTGAAGAAAAATGGTCCAATCACGCGATCATGTAACAGGCCACACCACACATTAACTTTAGGACTGTCTCTGATGTGCTCTTCTATGCAATGTGGATTTTGTGATCCCCATATGCGCACATTTTGTTTGTTTACCTTGCCTGAAACATGATTCTTGCCAAGAACGCATTGTCCTGGTCAACTCTGTCAAGCAGAGTCATTGCAAATTCCTTACGGGAGACCTTATCTTCTTGCGTAATCTGTTGCAAGATTTGGAACTTGTAAGGATGCAACTTCAAACGTTTACGCAAGACATCATGCACTGTCGAACGAGGTATCTGTAACTCTCGTGATGCAATTCTTGTCGACTTGCGTGGACTGCGAACAAAAGCCTCTCGAATGCGCTCAACATTTTCAAGACGTTCGAGGCTGCCCTGCTCCTTTCTTATGCTATACACTTCCAGTTTCCTTAAACCTTTTATACCAAGCTCATATGGTTACTCTTGATGGAGGGTTTCTGTTGTAATTAGTTCTAAACCTTCGTTGAACTTGTGTATCTGATTTTGTTTCAATAAACCATTCAACACACTGTGCTTTCTCCTGTGGATTCATTAAGGATGAGGGGTGTGTATGAATATCTGAAAAAGAAAAAACTTGTCAAAACTTGTTATCAGAAAAAACTTAATGAGTTTGTCTGTAAAATGGGACAACACTGGAATTTCTACACTTCATGGTTGACTTTTAATAACAGCCAAAAATTGTACAGATAATTCTCGGACACCCTGTATATCTAAAGGACAATTGAATGTGCAGTCATTGACATATAGGTAATCATATTGTAATGTCTGTGTTCATAAAGATAAACAATTAATATGATTATATACAACATTGAATGCCATGTAGTTTACTAGGTCTTATACAGTAATAAAGGTCCCATTATGATTACTGCAAATCTATATGAACAGCTACCACAATACAATTTTCTATATATTAGTGAATTTGAACCAAAAATAGACATTACACAACCAATTACAATTACATTGCAATAGTTTATAATATTTAAAGATTAGCTAGTCGAGAAAATGTAAATTTATGGGAAACTAAACTACTTATGCTTTGCCATTTTTGTGACTGCAAAATATTTTTATATAATTACACTTTGAAATGAGTATAAATTATCATAGTGTTTTTTTGGTGTTCAATTTTCTGTAAATATAGATTTTGTTTTGTAATGAAAATTTAAAAATTTCAAATAATCAGTAAGAGAGAATCAGCTAAATTTGGCTGATAACAATGCCCAAAAAATGGCCGATTCTGCCAATGCCAATGAGTCAGTACACCACTAGTTTTTATTGATTTTGGTAATTTTGAGGGCCAGGTTCTTTACTGGTAAATATATTCTTCAATTTGATGAATAACATGTTTTATAGACTTAATGACTCACACATGTTGTTTATACCCTCATATAATTGCAAGTTTCTTTAAAAATATCATCTTATTTGTTAAACTTTAATACAAAAAATGTCCCATCTTCTAATATTTTTTAAGATAAAATAATATAATGGCTCCAAATAAAGAAATTTCATACAAGAATAGGTTGAAAATTATTGTTCTCCAAAAAGAAGGCAACACTCAAAGACAAATAGCTACTAAAGCTGGAGTATCCCTGTTTACTGTTTCCAAAACACTTTCTTTCCACTCACCAACTGGGGATGTGAAGAACAAAACAGGTTGAGGATGGAAACGAAAAACATCTGAAAAGGATGATGAGTATATGATAATGATGAACAAGCATAATAGAAAGAAGACTGGTGGGTGGGGAAGGGGAATGAGTGTGTGGAGGTTGGTTGTGTAATGTCTATCTTTGGTTCAAATTCACTAGTATATAAAAAGTTGTATTGTGGTAGCTGTTCATAGAGACTTGCAGTAATTATAATGGAACCTTATCTATACTAACAATTGTGACAGTCAAACTGCCTGTGAACTTATTTTCTTTGTTTTTTATGGCCAGCCAAACCACTGGCCAGATTTGGATGAGACTTGGGGATAGGGGTAACTGAGGCTGGGGAAGAACATAAGTTATGTGGCATTGACCTCCAAGGTCATCTGAGGCCTCTGTATTCTGGATTGGTTGAAAGAAAGTGACATAAAATGGGCGGGGCTCTAGCATATACACGCACACACCTTAACCTTGTTGCTGTTCGGTGTGTTGGTCTCTCTTCACACAAAGGTCAAGCTGGTGGCCCTACCTCTAGGTCTGGCTTGGTGTAGGAGCAAGTTGCTTTCTTGTGCTCTCCACCATAGATAGCCAGGTACACCTGGCTCATAGTACCATCCTGAGCCAGACATCTAGTCATCTCTTGAAGACTTCAACTTTGACCCCTGTAATGGTTCTGAGGTCCTTTGGAAACTAGCTAAAAAGTCTTGGCCCCCTGATAACCAAGCTATTTTCATTCAGTGTTGAGGAGGTCCCTCGTCGTGACTTTAATTTGGGAACACTACACATTCTGCCTTTCCTATTTTCCAGTGCTGTTTGAATGGTAATTGGGTTTAGTTTTAGGTTTGGTACCAGTTTTTCAATCATTTTTCATATGTAGATTATGATGTACCTCTCTCTTCTTTCCAGGGAGTACAAATTTAGTTTACATAGTCTTTCCCAGTAGTTGAGTTCTTTGCAGCCATCAATCTTGGCTGTGAAATGCCTTTCTGTTTCTTCCTTTTTATACTGTACTGTCCCTTCTTTTGAACGTTCTTAATACCTGTCCCGCTATTCTTTTTGCTTTATTCATTGATATCTGATTTTGTGTTTCGAATTTTGCATCATTGGTCATTATTACCCCCAGATCAATTGCTTTCGTGCTTCTCTGAATTTCCTGTCTATCTGGAGCATAATATGCAGTCTGTTTAAGTTCCTCTTTTCTACCATATCTCAAGAGCTGAAATTTCTTGGTGTTAAATGTCATGTTGTTATCTTCTGACCATTTGTATATTTTGTTTGTGTCCCTCTGTAAGGCCTCCACTTCATTTACATCGCTGATTTTTCTGTTGATCTTTGTTTCATCTGCAAAGGATATTACTATACTGTTGCTGTTTACTCCACTGTCTATGTCTGTTAGCATGATAATGAACAGGAGTGGGGCCAGTACTGTACCTTGTGGTACTGAGCTGCGTGCTTCTGATTCTGATGATGATATACCTTGAATTTTGATGACCTATTGATGTTCTCTGAGGAAGTTGTAGATCCATTTTCCCACTTTGCCTGTTATTCCCATATATTTCATTTTATGTGCTATTATACAAGGTGTACATAAAGTTAGGATATATTTTTGTGAAATAACTATTTTTTTCTATTTTTCTTTTCAGAAGCCCTTAGAATGAATACAGAAGAGCGTGTGGCGATAGTAATTTGGCGAATCGAGGGAAAGAAATACAATGACATCAGAGAGAAGTTTAGAAGGAGATTTCATAAGCCAGGGCCAATAGAAAAGACAATACGAAAATTGGTGAACAAATTTAAACAAATGGGATCTGTAAATGATGAAGCAAGATCAGGACGACCGTGTATGTCAGATCTTACCGTGAATGCAGTACGCGGAATTATCACTGAGGAGCCATGTACGTCCATTCGTGCTGCATCACACAGACTCAGCCTCCCGACGTCATCTGTGCACAAAATTCTGAAAGTTAATTTGCAGAAGAAAAGCTATCATTTGCAGGTTTTACATGATTTACATGAGGAAGATTTCCCTCAACGAAGTGCTGTGTGTGCTGATCTCGTAGAACAAATCTGGAGTGATAATTTAATGGACAACATTCTCTTTAGTGATGAAGCCACTTTCCATACGTGTGGAAAAGTAAATCGCCATAACTGTCGAATTTGGGCAGATGAAAGACCGAATGATTTCATCCAAAACTGGGAAAAGAGACTCGCCTAAAGTTAATGTCTGGATGGGTTTAACAAAATCTAAATTTTATGATCCTTTTTTCTTTGCTGAAGCTACAGTTACAGGGCTTATTTATCTGGACATGTTGCAGCAATTCCTTGAACCTCAGCTGATTGGGGATAGGATTGTTAGTACCGTCGTCTATCAACATGATGGTGCTCCTTGTCACTATGCCAAAATTGTTCAGGATTATCTAAATGGACGTTTTCCAAATCGCTGGATCAGACGCGGAAGCAACAGACCTTGGCCAGCGAGATCACCAGATTTAACCCCTTTAGATTTCTTTGCATGGGGCTTTATCAAATTGCACGTCTATCAGACGAAGATTACGAGTCTTGAAAACTTACGTACACATATACAAACTGCTGCAGATAACATAACCCCGCAAATGCTCCAGAATGTGTTTAGAAATGCTGCGGAATGATTTGAGCTGTGCAGGGATACTGATGGGCATCACGTCGAATCCTACTCTTAATTATTTAATAAATGTTACCACTATCATTTTATGATTGAATTCCATATAATTTCCAAGTGCTTCACAAAAATAGATCCTGACTTTATGTACACCCTGTACCATGGTCACATTTGTCAAAAGCTTTAGCAAAATTTGTGTATATGACATCGTAATTGTCATTGCCTTCCAGTGCATCTAGGATATTGTTGTAGTGTTCTATTAGTTGTGATAGGCATGATCTACCTGATCACAGTCTGTGCTGATTTTCATTGAATCTTTCCAGTGTCTTCAAGAAATCATAAATTTTCTCTCTAACTATTCTTTCAAATATTTTGGTGAGGTGGGATGTCAATGACACTGGTCTATAGTTCTTTGCTTGAGATCTGTCCCCTCCTTTATGTGTAGGGACAATGTTTGCTCTTTTCAAGATGCTTGGTATTTCCCCAGTGTCTAGGGATCTTCTCCATATCCAGTATAAAGGTGTAGCTATTTAATTTCTACAGTTTTTAATCAATAATGCATTCCAATTGTCCAGACCTGCAGCTGATTGTGGTTTCATTTGTTCTATAGCTGTCACTACATCTTCTGGGGTAAATATCAAAGTCTGTTATACACTCTCCTTGCAATTTCTCTTCAAGAATGCATCTATGTCAGGTATCACTTTTTCACTTTTTGGGGTACTGAAAAGTGATTCATACTGGGCTCTCAATGTTTCAGATATTTCTTTTGGATTGTCAGTTAGTTCATTATTTCTCTTCCTTAAGGGCCCAACAGTGGCACACATTTTTATTTTCCTTTTTGTATAACTATAGAAGTATTTTGTATTTTCCTTTATTGCTTCTACCACCTTTTCCTCTTCCCTCTCTGTATGTTCCTTAATCAGGGTTTGTATTTCCCTATCAGTACCCTCCAGTTTTTCTTGTATTACTTTCCTGGCATTATCTCTGCAGTTGGCTAACTTTGCCTCCACACTCTTTCTTTTGCAGAATATTCTTCTCTTTTGCCTCTCTAGCCAGTTCCTCTTTCCTTTTGGCTATGATTTCGGAGCATATTTTTCTAAAATTCTCAAATTTCTTAAATATAGTGTTCAACTTCCACCCAGGCAATGCCAGGTCACTCCACTAGTTACTGTATGGGACTGGTAAATTAAATGGAGTTCAATGCTGTTCACAATCATATTAACTGTTTATCTTTATGAACACAGACATTATAATTACCTGTATGTCAATGACTGCACATTTAATTGTCCTTTTGATATACAGTATATGTCTGTGTTATATGTTGTTAGACTAGGTTGTCCCCCATCCACCCCACCTTCCCCAGTTGAGGTACCTTGGCTATCACTGCAGCGTTTCCACATGTACGGAGTTGTCTGTGAGGCGAGGAACATTACATATGTGTGCAACTGTACAGTGTCACTATTAAGCCTATAAATAGTCTGAAATTTGTAACTTCAGAAAAACTTCATTAGTAAAAGATAAAATGATGAATATCTCCAATAACATGTGACACATTTAAAAAGAAAATTTTAACTAATTTTGGGAGGCATTCAATGTTTTTCTTCATTTTCAAACCAGAAAGATATGGATAGCTTATTAATAATTCAAGATGAATGGAACATGCCACACACCTAGTGTTGAAGCATATAAAACATTGTTTACCCACTCCTCAAAAAGTTAGGTACTTTTCCATTATACCCCAGTAATTTTAATACCGCCAATGTCAATCACCCTTGACAATTGGTTAGGTTTAGTCATGATATTTTCGGTTTTGTGTATATATATATATGTAAAAAATGAACAATGAATAATCAATATTCATTTTTACATAAGAACCAAAATTGCTTAACGCGAGTTTGGATAATAATTTTACTTGTGGCTTCCTATTTTTGTTCGTGTCACAACCCTACGATCTACCATACCTATGGTTTAGTCGTATCCATTTTTATTTGTTATAGAAGTTATTATAATTAATTATGATTGTCTTGCATCTCACCCTCGACCCTAGATTATACATACACATTGCATATAAGAGGATTGGAACCCGTAGTTGTGCTTCTTAGTCCTTGATACCCACTCTGTCTTTAATTCGTTTCTTTTAGGTCCTCCCTAATAATGACTTATACTGTACGTATGACATAATGTGAATAACTATGACGTCATAAAGTAACTTAATTCCCTTCACGTTTTCCATACCTTGAACACTGAATCACGTGTTTAGTATTTGGACATCTTCCGTATTGAATGTATGGTAAATTCTTTATAATAATAATAATAATAATAATAAAAAAAAAAAAAACTTCATTCTCTATATATCATTATTTATGTTGTTTCCTACCTATTGTCTACTGATACCTATCAACCTATCAGTCCATATTTTACGCGTCTCTATATTACGCACACAACCTATTGTATTACGTACATGTGCATTCACCCCTCACAAGACATTCATTAGGCTTACAGTAGTTGAGTGGTCGAATTCGCGAATCACAGCAGAATTGAACGTTTCTAAGATAAACATCATCATTCGCTCTGATCCAAATTCATAACATATTATAATGTAATATAACATATTATGTTGTATATAAATTATCTTGTCATGTCTCATGTACTTGTGTTGTACTAATAACCATATATAATAACCATATATAATCTAACCATATAATATAACCATATATATATATATATAAAAACACTGTAAGAATGGTAACGACGTAATGTACTTCAATGAAACTATAATTGAATGTAATGACTTTATATATAATGTAAGAATGTACTTTAATAGAACTGTAAGGGACAATCATAAGTGAATGGGAAGTAATCCATAATCGCAATCATAATTGTAATAAACCCAAACGAAAATGTACTCAGTCGTGTACTTCAATTGTACTTATGTACTACTATGAAATGATATCGCCTTCAGAAATGAAGATTCGGCAAAAAAAAATAAGATGTTATTTTTATTTATTTTTTTAAAATTTTTATTTGGAAACTTTCAAACACCTGATCGTGTTTAAAAGGGGGGAAACTTAACCTCCAACTGCCATCCCCCAACATTCAGGCATATATTATACATGTATTTGTAAAATGAAGGACACTTCATTACGGCTCTCTGCTTTGGTCACTGCTAAGAGACTCCCCTTGTTAGCAGCCTCGCTGTGGGGAGGGGGCAGAGGCCCCTTGCCTCCTTAATATTTTTAGATTCCGGCCTGAGCCATGGTCGAAAGAGGTCGAACCTCTACCCCTGTAAATTCAGAGCACTAACTGTATATTTTTAAGAAGTAAATCACAGCAAGCGAAACTTTTTATTTTCCCCCTCGAGTTGGGCTATCTTCAGAGGAATTTAGTCAGTAAAGTAGAAGTATCAGAGTATTATTGAAAGAAAAGAATTAACAGAGTGTCGACCCCATAAAGCGAGAGAAAAGAATTAGAAAGTTATAGAAGAAATATCCGTTGCTTGCCTCCGTAACTAGAACCCCGTCGATCCGAACCAACCCAGGCCATAGACGGAGGGGTTAACAGACTGGCGACCTTGCCAGGATAAACACAGAAGAAGGAAGGGTCTAACAGACTGGCGACCCTTTACCAGGATAAGAAAAAGATTTTTAGAAGAAGATTTGTAGAAGAGGATTTTAAGAAGAGGCCACTCTTTGGCCAAGATAGAAATTACCCTGCATCAGGATAAAACCAGTTGACCAGCGTGTCACGACTTCTAGTTCGTAACATCCACCCTTGAATCGGTGTGTCACGACTCCAAGTTCTCCACGCCTAGTTTTCATCCAAGAAGAAGTAGCCAGCAAGACGTCTTCAGGACACGTCTCAAGGAAATTTTGTTAAGTACAGAGTTTGTTTTTTTTAAGAAATTTATAAACACTTGAAAAGTCAGTATTATTAACAGTTAATAATGAATATCAAGTCAGAATTCACAAGAAACACAGTGAACATTCCATACACCAGTGATACATTTGTTTTTATTGAAACAGTAATTTCAAAGAGAGTTAATTTCAAAGAGAGTTAATTTCAAGAGTTAATTTCAAGAGAGTTATTTTCACTGTTATATTCAGTATAGAATAATTTTATTTTATGTATCAAACATAATAGTATCGTACCTTCCCGTACATTAGAATGAAATATTGTTTAAATTTTTTTTATTTTTTGTTTGCAAATTTTTTTTCAATTACTGAATTGAATTGACTTGCAAATTAAGAGAGAGAGTTTACAGAGAGTTTATAGATTTAGAGAGATACTTGAAGTAATTTTGAAGTAATTTTTTGAAGTCATATTTTTGAAGTCAGAAGGTTGCACCAAGAGGGTCAACCAAAACAGAGGTTAATCGTCTCCACTTGATAAAGATCAAGTGCAGTCATTTTCCATTTTCAGTTAATTTCAAGTTAGTTTAAGTTATAGAGATACTTGATTGCATTTCAAGTAAGTCGGTTGCACCAAGAGGGTCAACCAAAACAGAGGTTAATCGTCTCCACTTGATAAAGATCAAGTGCAGTCATTTTCCGTTTTCAGTTAATCTTCACTTGATAGCAGTTCAAGTTTCAAGATACTTGACAAGCATTCAAGTTAGACAGTTTAAGTTTCAAGATACTTGACAAGCGTTCAAGTTAGACAGTTTAAGTTTCAGAATACTTGACAAGCGTTCAAGTTAGACAGTTTAAGTTTCAGAATACTTGACAAGCGTTCAAGTTAGACAGTTAAGTTTCATTTTCAGTTTCAGAATACTTGATAGAGTTCAAGTCAGTTTTATTCAAGTCAGAGAGTTTTATTTGAAGTCAGGGAGTTTTATTTGAAGTCAGGGAGTTTTATTTGAAGTCAGAGTTTTATTTGAAGTCAGAGAGATTTATTCCAAGTCAGAGAGATTTATTCCAAGTCAGAGAGATTTATTCCATGTCAGAGAGATTTATTCCATGTCAGAGAGATTTATTCCATGTCAGAGAGATTTATTCCATGTCAGAGAGATTTATTCCATGTCATTTTTATTCCGAGTCCCAAGTCATTTTTATTTCGAGTCCCAAGTCAGTTTTCAATGCAGTCAATTGAATTCAACTTTTTCTTTGTAATTTAAGAGAATTTAATTTAAGAAAATGTAATCTAAGAATTTAATTCAACCTTTTTTTTGTGTTGTAAAAGAGAATCTAATTCAACCTGAATTGACCGGGTTGCGTCTTTAGTTAACCTTTCTTTGTTTTGTTGTAAGAAGGAAATGGGCCGATTTGTCTTTTCTTTTTCATGCCATTGTTGCGTATATAAATATATAGGTAAAATGACATATTTTATTGTTGGCAACCAAGACCATTTTTATAAATGTTGGTAACGAGTTTTATAATTATTGCGATTATATGATGACAGAAATAGTGTAATAATTAATCGATCATGTACCTAATTTATCTTGCTCTGTACGGTCGGGAAATTTACCCGTAGGACCGCACATACCCTAAATTTCAGTTGTGTTTATTCTTTTTTGTCATTTAATTTTAATAAAACTTCTACACAATAAAACATATGTATTTATCATATGCAAACAAGTTTTCAGACTAAAATATCAAATAATTCAAATTCTATCAACATTTAACGAAAGAGTAGGATTTTTCTACTTAACATGCAAAAAATTATTAAACCTTTTTAATATTTTTTTTATTATATAAAAATAATTTTAAATGTAAAATTTACCTGTAATTTAGAATTTTATAATAACTGACCTTGAGCTTAAAGGATTTTATAATAATAATAATAATAATAATAACAATAACTGACTTAAACTTAAAAGATTTTATAACCCTAAACAAATCTTAAATTATTATACATTATTTTTAAACTTTGTTAATTCAAAAACCTTCCAAATCCCTACACATTTGACCACAGGTCTATACATCATCCACTACATAATTCGATTTGTACCTACAACAGTCAATAAAAATGCATGTATGCACACTATATATACTATATATACAAACCTTATGCTAAAATCATTGGATGTCACAAGAAACTATTTCATAGCGTGTAAGTGCTAACTATGCTATTTATATAGTCCTACGCATTTTTGCTTACTATATATAAATTTTTGCTCAGGCGTTTATTCAGTTAATTTAAAAATCCTCTCAGCTAATCTGTCCCTCAAAGTTATAAGGTACACACTTTGTATCTAATACACACAAATACACACTAGACCACAGGTCTATACATCATCCATTACGTAATTCGATTTTTTACCTACAATAGTCAATAAAATTAGTTATAGACTGCACGATCAGGGTAACTTTGGAAAATAATTTATATTTTTCCTTTTACCTACTATTCATTATGTATGTAATTTTCTCCACAGAATTTTTTTTTAAATTAACAATATCATTCTTTGTCTAACTTAATTGTTTGTCCAAATTAATGTATTAATCCTTTTATTCTGTTTACATAAATTAAAGTATTAATCTTTGAATTTTTTATATTTTATAAGCAAGTGTCATTTTAAAGATTTGATTACCGGTACTCTCCATTGTACGCAACCACCGAACTCACTTGTTCTGTATAAAAATTTGTAATGTAAAGAAAAATTCGTCATCTAACTTGTAGTAGTTAGGATGTTATTTTCTCATTTGTATTGTATTAATGGTACCCTATTAGATTATTGTATAAATATCATTTTTTAAAAGGGGAGAGCAATGTAAAAAATGAACAATGAATAATCAATATTCATTTTTACATAAGAACCAAAATCGCTTAACGCGAGTTTGGATAATAATTTTACTTGTGGCTTCCTATTTTTGTTCGTGTCACAACCCTACGATCTACCATACCTATGGTTTAGTCGTATCCATTTTTATTTGTTATAGAAGTTATTATAATTAATTATGATTGTCTTGCGTCTCACCCTCGACCCTAGATTATACATACACATTGCATATAAGAGGATTGGAACCCGTAGTTGTGCTTCTTAGTCCTTGATACCCACTCTGTCTTTAATTCGTTTCTTTTAGGTCCTCCCTAATAATGACTTATACTGTACGTATGACATAATGTGAATAACTATGACGTCATAAAGTAACTTAATTCCCTTCACGTTTTCCATACCTTGAACACTGAATCACCTGTTTAGTATTTGGACATCTTCCGTATTGAATGTATGGTAAATTCTTTAATAATAATAATAATAATAATAATAATAATAAAAAGAAAAAAAAAACTTCATTCTCTATATATCATTATTTATGTTGTTTCCTACCTATTGTCTACTGATACCTATCAACCTATCAGTCCATATTTTACGCGTCTCTATATTACGCACACAACCTATTGTATTACGTACATGTGCGTTCACCCCTCACAAGACATTCATTAGGCTTACAGTAGTTGAGTGGTCGAATTCGCGAATCACAGCAGAATTGAACGTTTCTAAGATAAACAACATCTTTCGCTCTGATCCAAATTCATAACATATTATAATGTAATATAACATATTATGTTGTATATAAATTATCTTGTCATGTCTCATGTACTTGTGTTGTACTAATAACCATATATAATAACCATATATAATCTAACCATATAATCTGACCATATAATCTAACCATATAATATAACCATATATATATATATATAAAAGCACTGTAAGAATGGTAACGACGTAATGTACTTCAATGAAACTATAATTGAATGTAATGACTTTATATATAATGTAAGAATGTACTTTAATAGAACTGTAAGGGACAATCATAAGCGAATGGGAAGTAATCCATAATCGCAATCATAATTGTAATAAACCCAAACAAAAATGTACTCAGTCGTGTACTTCAATTGTACTTATGTACTACTATGAAATGATATCGCCTTCAGAAATGAAGATTCGGCAAAAAAAATTATTGTTTTTTTTTATTATTTTTTTTAAAATTTTTATTTGGAAACTTTCAAACACCTGATCGTGTTTAAAAGGGGGGAAACTTAACCTCCAACTGCCATCCCCCAACATTCAGGCATATATTATACATGTATTTGTAAAATGAAGGACACTTCATTACGGCTCTCTGCTTTGGTCAATGCTAAGAGACTCCCTTTTAGCAGCCTCGCTGCGGGGAGGGGGCAGAGGCCTCTTGCCTCCTTAATATTTTTAGATTCCGGCCTGAGCCATGGTCGAAAGAGGTCGAACCTCTACCCCTGTAAATTCAGAGCACTAACTGTATATTTTTAAGAAGTAAATCACAGCAAGCGAAACTTTTTTTTTCCCCCTCAAGTTGGGCTATCTTCAGAGGAATTTAGTCAGTAAAGTAGAAGTATCAGAGTATTATTGAAAGAAAAGAATTAACAGAGTGTCGACCCCATAAAGCGAGAGAAAAGAATTAGAAAGTTATAGAAGAAATATCCGTTGCTTGCCTCCATAACTAGAACCCCCGTCGATCCGAACCAACCCAGGGCCATAGACGGAGGGGTTAACATATATATATATATATATATTAATATATATATATATATATATAATATATATATATATATATATATATTAGTTAAGTTAAGTCATGATATTTTTGTTAGTTTTAACAAAAATATCATGACAAACCTAACCAATCATCAAGGGCGATGAACATTGGGGCTTTAGTCTTCAGGTGTTTAATTAGATTTAGTAAATGTTCGTAATAAATTTCTAAAAATATATGAATAAGCATTGTATTCATATATGTCCATAATAAATTTCTAAAAATATATTAATAAGCACTGTATTTATATAGTAAAAACTTATCAATGGTGAAGTATAAAAGGAAAAGTACCAACAGTTACTTCACTTATAAATTATTTAATACAGCTCTAAACCAACTTCATCATCAATCTTCAGATACATACCAACAAAGTGGGTAGATAAAGTAGCGAATTCTGTGTAGAGTACTTTTAAAACTCAATTTTTAGTTTTGCAAGTAATAAGTGACTTTAGGTTTCAAATGTTAGCTAAACATTCATTTTGTATATTTATATTCTATAAAATAGTATCATGTGTAAAAATGATCTACAGATCTACAGAAGCTAAGGCTAACAAAGACCCTAAGATCCACTCTAAGGTTAGCCCGAGAGAAAGGAAAGAGTAGGGGGTTAAGAGAAGAGAAGAGAATAAGGGGTTAAGTAAGGAGCAACACCTATCACTCGTGGGTTAACATTCATTCAGAAAAAGATAAAAAAGACTCACCATCATCATCTGCCGGACACTGCCAACAAGTCAGAAAAATAGTCGGAGAGAATAGGAGAGGGGTGAAAGATGAAAAGAAGT
This sequence comes from Bathynomus jamesi, assembly GCA_023014485.1. Taxonomy (NCBI): domain Eukaryota; kingdom Metazoa; phylum Arthropoda; class Malacostraca; order Isopoda; family Cirolanidae; genus Bathynomus; species Bathynomus jamesi. The sequence goes on along the minus strand of JAJOZX010000018.1, from coordinate 77,772 downwards.
AAAATAAGAACGCTTACAAACCATGCAAACACAGTCTTAACCATGACTCCAGATTTGAAAAAATTTACTGGAGCACAGCTCTGAATTTACTTTTTTTCCCCTTACACCACTAGATAGGTTAATGATAGTAAACTCTTGAATTGATGACATACCAATTACAAATTGTTTTAGCTAAACATAATAATACAATAATGTACAGTTTATAACTCACCTTAAGTTTATTTATTCATTGCAGCAGCAACAGTGGACGATGTTAGACCTTGCATGTAGGCATTTGTTGTGAATTTACCGCCATGTATGCTTGGCCACTGATCAATGGCTTTCTGTGTGATCATTACAGCAGATCTAGTGCCTGGAGCTGGACCCTCCTTCACAATTCTGCACAGCTTAGTCAAATGAGATGGCTTAATGGATCCTTTGTGTTCAACAATGTAACAAGAATGGAGAACGTCCCTTCAGCTGTGCTTCACTCCAGGCAGTTGATCCATCTTTATCAAAATGCTTTAATCTCTCTGTGATTCCTTTCCACAGCTGTTCTATATATTCTGTCAGCCAATTTATCACTGAGTCTTTTGTAAAACTACTTTCAGATCTGGTTCTGGATGGTCTAGCAACTTCAGCAACCTGGTAGTAATCAGAACGTTTCTTGATGTATTTGTAAACTTCATTTAGGATGTAATCCTCAGCTGTTAGTTCCTTTTGCTGCCCTGTGGTATCGTGCTTAAATTCAGAAAACTACATCATTTGCATTTCCTCCATTAGCTAATTTGGAAATTGTTTCCATCACTCTTAACATAACAGTTTTCCCTCCTTCTTTATAAAATATATTTTCTACAAATTCTGCACTAACTGTGGTTTTTTGAGCTACTTGCAACATAATCTTTGTTACATAGGAAATCAATACATAGAACTTGGCACTAATTTCTTTCTCTTGTGGATGATCAAAAAACACACAATTTTCCACAAATCTGTCAAATTGATCAAATTCGTAATTAACCATGCGAGTATCAGATTTGAGTTTTGGTCTCTTAAAACCAATGATATTGTCAAGAACCATATTGGTATAGTCAAGGCCTGATCTCAGATTTGAAGAGTGATTCTGAATAAAGTCTAAAAGCTCACTTAGTTTACAAATTTTCTTCAAACAACTTTTTCATTTCGTTTTTAAATGGCTCGTTGTCCTTACAAAAAGCCCCATCTCCAACCATTCCAGATACCTTAGATTTAATTGCTTCTTCAGATAGTTTCAAGTGATTAGGAGACTTCAACACATCAAAAATTTCATTGGCCAAATAAACTCCTGATTTGCTGCGTACTAAATTTATCCCAGCAAGTTTTACAGTCTTATCTTCTTCACTCATAACTATACAACTAGCATGCTTAATCCCAAAATTGTTCCAATGTCAGCTGTTATTGTTACTGAAGTTTGTTCTAAGACCACTTTACAGTTTTGTTCTTTAAGTTGATTTCTAATAGCTCACAAATTGTCTCGCACGCATGTGTGCTATGATTCAAATTTCCAACCTCACAACCTGACCTATGTAATACAGCTAGAAGTACTGGATATAGAGCCATGCAGTGTTTGTTTTCATTATGTAGTATAAGATGTTGCCACATAAGTCTTCTATGCGTTTAGTAGTGTTCCGAGAAGATGTTTTCATCACTTCATAAACAGCAGCTCTTTGATGATGCTGAAGTTTAATTACATGTCTCTTCAGGTGGGTTTTCAGATTTCTAAACCATCTCTCTTGATTTTCTCCTTGTTTGCATACATAGGTTAAATCTTTAACATTGAAGTAACCTTTTATGTTAGAATGTTTGTCTGAAGCACATGCTTTGGGGTCTGTGCAGCTATGCAATATAATGTAAACATTTTATCATCAGAAGCATCATCAATATCTTCTTGATTATCATTATCATCATTCATCTCAACAGCTATATCTACATCAGGCATATTAGTGTCACTATTTGCAATGTTTTCCATTATTCACTTGGTACTGAAAATGAATCATCAGCATTCCCTAGATCCTTCTTTTCCCAATTTGAATGTAGATTTGATCAAATCATTGTTCAGGATTCTTGTATTGATTTACACTTGCTTAAATGGGCTATGGAAATGTCAAATTTGTTGCTTTTTGCTTTATTAGATTTGGATGCAACACTTGAACTTGAAGGCATATTTTGACTCTTCTCTTTATTAACCACAACAGCTTGGTGAGTTTCTTTTGTAGGCGCAAAATTGCATTCAATGTCTTCTGGATTTGGGAATTTTCAAATTCCTCTAAAGCAGTTTTGTTAGTCTGATGCGCAGATTCCTCACTTACCTTTTGTTTCTTAGGTGGAGGAGAAGCACTTTCTTCAGTCTGTGAAACATCTAGTGAAAAAGTTTCATTTTCTAGATTAGCAGTTGATGAAGTTGGTTCATTTTTCTGAGGTCTACACTAGCACATTTTGTGAACAAACTAAATGACTGCTTTGCCGTATCTCTTTGCTGCACTTCATCCTGGTATTTCTTTACTGCAATATCTAAGCTGTGGGCCAAACTCTGGGACCTCTTGTATTGTAACAAATATTTTTTTTGGAATTAAAATGTTCCTCCCAGTTTTGCTTCTTTGAATATTTGTTCTTGCATTGACCACAAAAGTAACCCTTTTAACACCCTCACTTTTCTCTCCAACTTCATCAATATTAGGATCCATTATTGATTATTGACTACTGAAAAAACAAAATAAGTAAAGTTAGTAAATATAGTATGGTAAAAGTGAGTAAAAGTAAGTAAATATAGTACAATGAAAGTAAGTAAAAGTATAAGTGCTTTAAACTTAGTAAAAATAAGGAAGATTAAAGTAAAGTAAGTAAAGTAAGTTTAAACTTAACTAAACTTTTCAATTCTAGAGTCATGGTGGATTACTTAAAACCGCACAAGTAATTCTGGCCAATTTATCAAACCTGGCCGAGATCAATGGAACATAGTCCAATCCTCATAATTTTATATTAAAAAAATATACGTTTTAATAAAATTTTAATTATCAAAACATTGAAGCTTAACAAAAAATAAAATAATTGTTAAATATGGAATTACCAACTAAACTTAAATAACTAAATTTGTAATTTAAAAATTGGTTTGTATAAGAACGTATACGCAAAAAATTGCATAACGTCTAGCGGATGAACAAAACCCAACCCAAATTTACTTTTTCTCATGGTCAAATTTACTGGAGCAATGCTCCAAGATCCCAGGAATCTGGAGTCATGTCTTACTCACATCTCCATGCAAACTACAAACATGCAAGAAAAGAGTTTACAGACATGCAAAGTAAGGAGAGGATAAGGAAAAAAAAATAGGTAAAGTTAAACAAAAAGTGGGTTAGTTTACGCTACGAGCTACATCTACGTTCGTGTTTGTTAGTCTTTTTTTTTTTTTTTTTTTTTTTTGCTGCATCACACGCTGGCATGTCACAAGCTGGCATTTATCGTCAACAGACTCATCCTCGACACCACCACCAGAGCTCCTGTTGCTAACTTTTTTTTTTATTTTTTAAACGTTAATATTTTTAAAATCTGTCCAGACGGTTCTTAAACACATTAACGCTGGTAGAGTGACGACGACGGGAAGATTATTCCATTTATCATTACTTTAAACGTAAAGAAGTTTTTAGCGATATTAGTAATGAAACGTCTGCCACGCAACTTAAATCCGTTATTGAGTATTACTATTATCGAAAGTGAACAATGTCAAAATTTACGTTATCGATGTTATTAACGATTTTGAAAACTTCAATAAGCTCCCCTTAATCTCCTAGTTTCGAGTGAATACAGGTCTAACTCGTTAATCCTATCTTCATAAGGCTTGTTGTGCAATGACGGAATTAGTTTCGTGGCACGACGTTGAACCCTTTCTAACCTATCAATATCCTCACGCATGTACAGGCACCAAAACTGAACTGCATATTCTAAATGAGGCCTGACTAGGGACTTGTAAAGGGGCAATATAATATCCTTCGATTTAAAATTCGAAATTACGCGCTATGAAGCCTAACATCCTATTAGCTTTTGCGCAAGACTCAGGCACTGGTTCCTAACTTTAAATCCTTAGATACGCATACGCCTAAATCTACTTCCTCGTCAAAGCTCGCTAACTCCCTATCATCCATCGTGTACGTGTAATTATTGTTGCGAGAACCTATGCAAAACTTTACATTTTCTACGTTAAATTGCATCTGCCACTTATCTGTCCACTCCATAATCCTATTTACATCTTGATCTATTTCTATCATCCTCGTTAACAACCTTACCGCCTATTTTAGTATCGTCCGCAATTTTGACACGTTACTAGTCAATCCTACATCTATGTCATTAATTAAATTACAATAACAATGGGCCTAACACTGAACCCTGTGGGACACGCTACCTACATCTAACCACCCCGATTCACTACCATTAACTACGACCCTCTGCCTCCTAGCACGAAGCCATTCTTCTAACCAGTTAGCTACCTGACCACGTATACCGTGCGCTTTGACCTTCACAATTAGTCTCCTATGTGGAACTGTATCAAACACCTTCTTAAAATCTAAATAAATAACGTCAGCTGCTCTATGCCTATCATATTCGCGCACTGTTTCATTATAAAATTCAAACAAATTAGTTAAACAAGACCTATGGCATTGAAACCCATGCTGACTATTATTAATCAAATCTCTACTTTCTAAGTGATTGATGATATGATCCCTAACTATGGATTCCAAAAGTTTACCGACAATTGACATTAAGCTAATGGGCCTATAATTGCTAGCTACTGCACGGTTGCCTTTTTTAAAAATAGGCGTGACGTTAGCTAATTTGAAGTCTTCAGGAATAATCCCCGTTTCGAGTGACTGATTAAAAATCTTCGTTAAGGGGCCTACGATAACTTCTTTCAAATGTCTGGGATAAAAAGCATCAGGGCCTGGAGCCTTGCTAACTTTTAGCCTATAGATATAATGTGCAATCTCAGCCTCGTAAACAGTTATTACATCCAAAATAGTCTCACTACTAAATGGAACGATATCGTTCACATCAGGGACATTATTTACCTCTTCTACGGTAAAAACTGTCGCAAAAAAGTTATTGAAAATACCCGCCATCGCCTGAGTGTCAGAAGCCAAAGCGCCATTAACATCCACTAGAGGGCCTATATTATCTTTTACCAGCTTACGATTATTTATGTATTCAAAAAACTTTTTTGGATTATGTTTACTATCCGCAGCTATAAGTATCTCTAAATTACGCTTGGCATTCCTAACTGATCTTTTAACCTGACGCCTAAGCTCAATATATCTATTAAAGTTAGCTGCCATGCCATTGCACTTACTAAGTCTATACGCTCGTTTATGAACTCTATTTCCCTAGTCCACCACTTCGGCCTACCACGATTTCTAATGCGCTTAGGCCTATGAGGAATAAACTCCCTTTCAATATTCCTAAAACTTTCTTTAAATGCCACCCAATGCAAATTTTTGTCATTGCCCATAAATAAGTTATCCCAGTCCACTACTCTCATCCTATCCGCAAAACTATCAAAATTAGCCCTATGAAAATCAAGGACTTCTATTACGTTACTATCCTGAGTGTTTTTTATCGCTAACTTAAACCTAAGAATTTGATGATCACTACATTCTAAACTCTCGCCTACTTCTAAACCTTCGACTATATTCTCGCCATTCATCATCACCAAATCTAAAATATTGTCACCACGTGTTGGTTCGGTAACTATCTGTCGTAAAAAGTTATCGTCCATAAACTCAACCAATCTCAAACCCTCCTCATTACCAGTAAAATTCTTGTAATTAACATTGGGGCAGTTAAAGTCTCCGACAATTATACTATTCCGATTGTCAATAAAATTACCAAGAAGTGAGTAAAATCTAGTGTCTGTATCAAGGGGTTGAATGGGAGGTCTATAAACAACAAAATTAAAACTAATACTACGCGCCCTAACTTCAACACATATCGCATTAATTGCTGCCAGAAAATCTAACAACCTCGATAACCCTAAGGGAATTTCGATTGTACAGCAAAATGCCTCCACCAAACCTATGTAACCTATTATTAGTAAAGATTTTAAAACCCAGTATATCAAGTTCCCCCAACAAGTCTGAGTCACGGTATTTAACCAAGTTTCAGTGATAGCAACTATATCATAGTTGCTGGAATAAATTATCGCCTTAAATTCATTTAATTTATTTCTAATACTACGCACGTTACGATAAAAGACGTTTAAGTTATTTTTTACCACAGGCCCACGTTTTAAACTATTTATCACATCGGGCCCGCGTTCCCCGGACCCACAACGTTTAAAGAAGGCTTCGACCTATACAGCTTTCGCACATTTTCGTCTATTAACCTACCTATTTCATTAAAATGCACCCCATCTTTTATAAAAAGGCTAGGATCACTGAATTCAGACCACAGCTTTATGAAGGGTACATTTTCCTCAGCACAAATCTCTTCTAATTTGTTATTCAAAAATATTGTTTTTGACGTAATTCTAAGACCCAACCCATGCCTAGGGGTAATACCTAGAACTAAAGACCTATCTGACCTCACCTTCAGGGACCTAATTAACCGCCTTTATCTCTCCAAAAGGTCAGGAACTCTCATATCGGGCCTATACGAGTCATTGCCTCCTACCATCACCACCAACATTGAGTGACGGGAGACAACGTCAATCCTATCCACTTCATCTCTAACTCTGTCAACCCTGGCCCCTGGGAGACAGACCCTCTTCCTCTTGGTTGGATGCCGTTGAACGAACTCTTTGTCCATGTGGCGCACTAAAGACTCCCCGATTAAAATAGTTTCCCCCTCATTCATGTCCCTTTCCAAATGGGGCGAAAGGGTTCAAAACCTCGATGGGGGGGGGGGGGGGGGGGGGGGATTCCTATCACCTAACGTACACGGCCTAGCTCCACCCTTAACCTCTCTAAATCCCTCGCTATCTACTACTCTCGGACTAACCTTAATCCCTTCCTCAACTCTATCTAACCATCCCGACAAGCTACCTAAACTAGAAACTAAGTTACGCACCTCACCCTTCAAATTACTAACGTCTTCAACGTTAGTATTGGTTCGGCTTCCATCAACCGTAGCCCTACCCCTGTCCTCATCAAGCGTTGCAAGTCTTTCCACTACCTCACCTATACTGCGTTTTATGTCAACTAACTCATCCATGAACTCACAAAAGAAACAAACTGATCTATCAGTAATTGCCATAGGACCGCCGTTATAATCCTTAAATTCCGAATACCACCGGTTTACCCTACACCTAACACATGGCTTTTCTGCGATGGCATCGCGGAGTTAATGTTTAGTTTAAACCGTCACAGGTACATGTTAAATTAAGCCGGCACGCTATGAAAACTTCTAAATCGCTAAAAACCACTAATATTCAATTACTTAACTATAACAACGTAAATTTAAACAAAAGTATATAAAATTCAAAACTATCCAAAAGTAAAATTCTCAGCAATATACAAAAGTAGATGCAAAATCAGAGAGCTCAGGAAATGCGTCCCCTCCATCATATGATGGAGGGGACCTACAGCTTTACGTGGTATCCAAACTGCGGGTCGCTACATAGGATGCGGAGGACAGTCTCCCATCCAAATACTGTCCAACCCAATGTCGCTTAACTTCACTTATCTACAGGAAGCAATGTTACGACATTAACTACGACGTAGCTCGTATTGTGTGTTAAGTGCATGCTGTATAGCATTCCTGATTCCTCTAACTTCCGAAGATGTTAGAAGAAAGCCGAAATTTTTTTTCCATCAAGTCACACCACTTTATAAATAAGGCAAAGGTTGAAGGCAGTAAAGAAGGTAAACAGAATTCCAAAACAGCAATGGATAAGGGAAAGAAAATTTCAAAGGATGAGGGGAAGTCCCAATGCTAAAAATGACTTATACACCCCTTTAGAACATTATCCATAAAACTTAAAAAGAGAATGCTTACAGTCTGTTCAGCTCTGCCCCTCAAATGAAGGGATTGCAAGAGATTCATTTTGGGAATGTTCTCAATTTGAGTGGGGAAGCAGATTGTTTCTTGAAAGGTTTCATCTTGTTTTATTTCACTGATTTCATTATAAGCTGAAAAAAGTGCCTAAAATATAATGAAAACACATTTAAACAAAAAAGAAAATGTACTTATACCTAAAATTAATACAAACTAAGAAACTTTCAAGACTGATTCACTGACCCCCCCCCCCCCCCCCCCCCCCCCACACACACACACACACATATTACAATCACAGTAATGTAATAAAGCTTTCAGAATACGCAATAAGCAATCTGATCTCTAAAGAAATGGAAAAAAATTTAATTACAAAAATTTGCTTCAATTGCAAAGAAGCGTATCTTCAATTTTCAAAAAATTTGCATACTGACTATGCACTGGAAAAACTTTTGGACTAAACAATAGTTAGAATGGTACCTCTCTAATTAAAGGTAATTTTCTTAAAAGTTTAGGACAATAATGGCAACAAAAATTTTATATGATAGTTTACTTTAACTTTTGGTCAGTGAACAAAGAGGAAAAAAAGACTACAAAATAAAGAAAACCAAATAACTGCTGAAAAGTGATACTTACAAGGTGTTAATTTGATAAGCTGATATCGAGACTCTATCTTGGAGACTGGAGAAGACATAGTCTCAAAGTTCAGAGTTGGTGTTGGAGGGCAAAGATGAAATGCGTCTAAAAAGATGTTAAAAGGGATTCAAATTTTGCAAGACTTTTCCTTCTCAAACCATAACCAAAACCAATCCTAAATTATTCCAACCATGGTTTGATTTAATTAAGAACAGGTTGGGCAGGTATTATTTTCAGTACTAAATTTGCTTAGACAGGCTTATTAAGAGTCACTCTCTCTTCCTCTTATAAAGGAATAAATAAACTTAAAGACTTTTATTTAATGAAAAAATAAAATCTGTGAAACATTTGAAGAGAAAGCCGTAAACTGCTTTTAAAGGTACTTCAGTACTTGTTCTCCATTTATTTTTGTATTTAATTATCATAATTCGTAAGTGGTTATTTTATTCAAACTAAACATTTTAACTTAATGAAATTAGCTCATCTGAGTAACTAATTAGTATATGCACCTTTCATTCATTGTGAGTTGTGACTTAATCATTTACCATTTGTAATGAGTTTCCAATGTTCAGTAAATATTCATTATTTATCTACTCAGTTAATCACTATTTTGTTTAGCAGCTCAATTTGTATACTGGTCAGTTTAATCCCTACGTAACTAATTAATCAGCCAATCTTGAAGATCGGCGAACTCTGTTCTTACCACCATTGACAAACTGCAGCAAACACTGCACCAATAAAATTAAGATAATTTCTATTCAGGAAAATGCTTCTATTACTTAATTTAATAAATGAAAATCAAAAAAGAACCAAGCATCCTCAGTATGCTCACTTCATACACCACTGGTAAGAAAGTTCCTTGTTGCAGAGAAGTTAACCCTTTAACAATGGATGGTACCTTAAGGTCCACCAGAAATAATAATATAAATTGTACTACAATGCATTGTTTCTATAAATGTTTCTACGTGTTTATATATAGATGTCATTTAGTTGTCGGGAAAGGAACCTAAAATGTGTATCATTTCAGTGACTAGTTACTAAAATATTTAGTTTTCAATAACAATAAAACCTAGACATTCTGGTAACAAGAGTGACCGCATATGCTGCGGACTCATCCATAAAGGGTTAAGGCATTACAGATAAAACAATGAGAACTGAACTTATTTTTAATTTTTAAAACAAATCCCTCAAAAGTGGTTTAACCCTTTAATGATGGATGGTACCTTAAGGTCCAGCAGAAATAATAATATGAGGTCTTCCGAAGCAAAAGTAGCCCAAGCGCCATTTTTTTTAATTGTCAGAAAACGCGTTGAAAGTTATGCGACCTTCGGACAGAGATAATGCATTATTTTTCGCAGGACTTTCAGCCATACAAACATTGGCATTTCTGCAATTCATCCATTACCATATGATAGTATACAGTCTGAAGAACCTCTCAGTGGGTATATGTAACTCATTTTTACCTCAGATGGCACTTGTGCTACTTTTGCTTTGGAAGGCCTCATATAAATTTTATTACAATGCCTCATTTCTATAAATGTTTCTACATTTTTATATATGCAAGGGGCAGTCAGAAAATAAGTTTACATGGTGTATAATTTCATAACCAAAGGACCTACATTGATTATGTTTGTATCAGGTGAATTCATTAATCATCGTTGGCAACACTGCATGTGAATTTGACTGCCATCTACCGTACATTGGTTATATGAGTCAGTTGAACATGGTGGCTCAACTGGAACAGTGCCCTGCCCTACGGAGCAGTCCAGGACATTTATGTTTAATGGCCACTCATAAATGTTCCAGTGTTGAACAATATGTAGCTGCATTGATTGTTGTGCCTTTTTGCATGAAGTCTGTGAGCAAAAAGCCTTTGTGGTCCCAAAACATGGTAACCATCACTTTGCCAGTGGACCTCACAGTCTTCAACTTCTTTGGTTGTTGGGACCCAGGATGTTTCCATTCCATGCTGGCATGTTTTGCTTCCAGAGTACAGTGATGAACCCATGTCTCATCTCCTGTGACAATGCGTTTGAGAAATTCTTGACCACTGACAGATGTAGAATATCATTGACAGGGCACTGTTCCAGTTCAGCCGCCATGTTCAACTGACTCATATAACCAATGTACAATAGATGGCAGCCAAATCAATGTGCAATGTTGCCAACAATGATTTACAAATTCACCTGATACAAACAATCAATGTAGGTCCTTTAGTTACGAAATTATATGCCATGTAAACTTATTTTCTGACTGCCCCTCATAGATATCATTTAGTTGTCGGGAAAGGAATCCAAAATGTGTATCATTTCAATGACGTTACTAAAATATTTAGTCTTGAATAACAATAAAAACCTATACATTCTGGTAACAAGAGTGGCCACACATGCTGTGGAATCATCCTTAAAGGGTTAAATAAATACTTGGAGAATGTTTTTCTGCTTTTACCTGACTGTAAATGAGACTGAAAGCAATGGTCAGCATCAATCTTGTTCCTCAATTCAATCATGGATTGAAACAAGGATGGCAGGAAATCATCCAACATCAACTGCACTTCCTCTCTGCTTTCCTTGAGTGACTTCACACACTTAGATTGGTTCTCAGCTTTTCTTAATTGTCCTTCCAATATAATGGGTTTGTAAATTTTTGATTATTTAAAGTAATTTTATCAATGATTAAAAACACAAGTTCATTTCAAAAGCATTTTTGAAATGACAACCCACAATGAAAATGAAAAACAATTTCAAGAGCTTTCATCACTTACAAGGCCAACCTAAAACAGGATCCACCCCTAAAATGGGTTTTTTCCTGCATTCTAAATTATTAATAGACCCTATTTTAGAACACTTCAAATGTAATATGTCATACACAAAAAATTCCCTCACACATATTAAGCCATTTTAGGGGCAAATCCTAGTTTTAGTTGTTTTTTATCTTTAATGTTTGTTCACTGTTTGTGCGCCTCAGTGGTGTAGTGGTCAGCATCACTGACTACAAATCTGGCTCCAGGTTCGAGACCCAGTGACAGTAGGTGGTATGCAGCAAAACCCAGCTGTTCATCCTTCCACACAATAAAGAAAGTGGTTGGTAGATAAATGGCTGCCCTGGGTGGCTTAGTGGTTAAGATGCTGGGCTGCTGGTGGGGCATGGTCTGGATTCTACATTAAACTGTAGGTCTAAGGTGGAGTGAAAAACTCAACCTTCATCAGAATAAACAATTCGGGCAGTAAAGGAAGAATCATTTTTCATTTTCCTTTTAGGTTTATCACATTTAATAATAAAGTTTATGAGAAAATTGTGAATTATTCCCCATATTGTATAATATATATACAGGGTGTTTGAAAACTTTCTGTACAAATTGTAATGGGGAATAGGCAACACCAAGACAAACCCTTTTCGTCTATAAGTGTATGTCCGCTGATGTCACCATTCGGTGCGAGAGGGCGCCGCTGCAATTGGCTAAAAGGTGAAGTGGGCTAGACTTGCGCTCGCCGCGGGCATTCTTAAATCGGACGTAGTACGCGTAACATGGAGCGCTTCACGACTGCTGAGATGGCTGACATGCATATGGTGTATGGGGCTGCCAATGGAAACGGAAGAGCTGCTGTGAGGTTGTACCAACAGCGCTTCCCAAACAGACGTGTGCCAAACCACCAAACGTTTGCGCATTTGCATCGGCGACTGCGAGAAACTGGAACATTCCATGCAAACATGCATGACACTGGTCGGGAGAGAAACGTGCACACTCCTGACATGGAAGAAGAAATCCTACGGCGATTTGAGGACAATCCAAGCGCAAGCACGTGAGGTGTTGCACGTATCCTCATTATAATCCTAATTCATGCTTTTTTTTCTTTCACAGGCTTAAGAAATGACAAAGTACAATTTCTGATGAGATTAGATATAAAATAATACATTTGCATGGTGAGGGACTGAGTCAAAGAAAAATAAGTGAATCTACAGGCATTTCCAAAACTGGTGTACAAAAAATCTTGGCTCGTCACAGCTCAAATGGAACCCCAACTGACCGCCCTAGATCAGGGAGGTCCTCTAAGCTTTCTCCATCTGATCTACAATATCTAAAGATTACTTCCCTTCGAGACAGATGCAAATCCAGCACTTCACTTGCAGCAGATCTCGAAAAAACAACAGGTGTCTCAGTTGATCCCTTTACTGTATGAAGGAAACTTAACTCAGTAGGTCTTAAAAGACATGTTGCAGCAAAAAAGCCACTTTTAAGGAATGGAAATAAAGAGAAGAGAAGAAAATGTGCTTTGGAACACAAGTATTGGACATCTGAGACCTACTGAATTAAGCTTCCTTTGTACAGTAGAAGCATCAACTGAGACACCTGTTGTTTTTTCGAGATCCGCTGCAAGTGAAGTGCTGGATTTATGTCTGTCTCGAAGGGAAGTAATCTTTAGATATTGTAGATCAGATGGAGAAAGCTTAGAGGGCCTCCCTGATCTAGGACGATCAGCTGGGGTTCCATTTGATCTGTGACGAGCCAAGATTTTTTGTACACCAGTTTTGGAAACACCTGTAGATTCACTTATTTTTTCTTTAACTCAGTCCCTCACCATGCAAATGTATTATTTTATATCTAATCTCATCAGAAATTGTACTTTGTCATTTCTTAAGCCTGTGAAAGAAAAAAAAAAGCATGAATTAGGATTATAATGAAAAATGTTTTGGATAAATTTGTTTAGCAGAATTTAAGTGAATATGTCAATACTTTTAATTGTAAATATTGATATAACAATAGCTTAGGAGCATTTACTGCAGATCCATCAGTAATAGTTCGCTAGATCTTTAAACACATGCGTTATAAGTAATATAATGAATCAACCCTCAAGTCCAATTTATACAGACTAAAGGGTCATCCAGCTTATACAACTTTATACACTTAAGTAATAACTTAGTTATATGTTAATATGAACCAGAGGTTCTAGTTAATATGTATTTTAGTATCAAAACCAATTTTCATACAACAGATTATCTAATAGTTATCAGATCGACAGTGCTCTCTGACTTTTGCACAGTACTGTGTGTGTATATGTATATTAGGGTGTCCCAGCCTCACATGTGAAAATAAAAATTTGCAAGAGTCAAATCGCACACCCCTTTAACTAATTACACTTGAAGAAAGGAAAAAATGGGCGAAATTTCATTGGCCTATTAGGAGGGGAAGGGTCCCCTCATTGACCTTGTTTATTCGACCCTATATGAACAAACGTAAATGCTCAGCATTAATCATTCTAGAATGGAAGAATGAAATGTAAATTCTTTCTAATGACTAAATTAAAGGAAATGGAAATTCTTCCTAATGGCACATTTCATTTCGGGGGACAGAGGATCTTTTTGTCTGCTGAGGGGAACTGCTGGCGGTGGTATTCGACGACTTGGTACACGAGCTGCCATTCCTCCTCGTTTTTTGTCAGGCCCTCGTTGAAATCTTCCGCCAGTTTCACCGCCCATTCTGCCACGTCGTTCACAGACTTCAACGATGGTGCACATCCTTCAAGATCTTTGGGGGTTTTTGGAACCGGCAGCTTCAGGCAATGAAAAAGGTTTTGAGTCCTTTTTGTGATCAAGGTGCTCAAATCCAACCGTCTCATGGTCAAGACACTCTTTCCCTCCAGCCGACGCAGATCTTTTGGGTTTTCGGTCTTCTTGTGCAGGTTTTGGAGCATGGCCATCTCCTCTGCATCGGTGGTTTTGGAGGAGAACATAGCGAGTCTGGCTAAATCTTCGCTTAGGTACCAGAGGTGGCCCCAGAATTTCGTCAATGCGGCGGTAGCTACATCATGATCCACCGCCTTGTACTGCTCTAGGTCCTCCAACAGCTCCAGGTCATTGACGGGCACGTCCGCCGTCAATGGAGCCTCGAACCACCTCTGGAGGTAGATGGTGACAGCAAAGACGTTTATCCTGCGTAGTGACCGCACCTCGTGAGTGGTCAGGTGGAATTGGCTTCGGAAGATGAACATCTTAAGACAGTAAATGCCTTTGGCCATCCACCTGGCCCAGTGGTATGCTCCAGGATGATTGTACCGGAGATCTCGTTTGCCATGACCATCGAGGAAGACCAGAGCGATATCAGGAACTCCCGGTAATAGTCTCTTGGGTGGCCAACTTCAAGCTGGTCTTCAATGAAGTGGACAATCTGCTCTTTTTTCAACGCCACCCATTCCGAAAGGATGTCGCTTGGGCCATCGCCGTTGAACGGAGAAGCCTGCTTCTGGTTGATGAACTTCCATTGAGATTTGAAGCGAGCGAACAGCGCAATTTCGGGGCCAGAAGACCTGAAGAACAGGTCAAAGACTGAGGTGATTACCAATTCCATCATGTGGTGTCTGCAAGCCAGGAAAAGAACGCGGCAGTCCATTTGGTCCCGGATAATCGTACAAGCGCCGCTGTGAATACCGGTATTCGCCGCTGTTGTGTCGAAGCACAGACCGGCAATCCATGGTTGAACTTGCGGCCAATCGTCCAGCACCTTCAGAACAGCTCCAGCCATCCGCTGTCCCGTGCTGTCAGGGATTTTTGGGATCGCCAACAAACTTCTCAAGATTCTTCCCGCTGACCAGCACTGGTATGCGATCCGATTTCCCTCCATCCGAATCAGGGAGGAGTTTGCCATCAAAGTGGATGACAAGCGGCATATCAGGATTGAACTCGGTCTTGATTCCGGCTGCCAAGTTCTTCCTGGACTTCTGCCGTGAATGGTGAAGACTTGATTTGGACAAGGTGACTGAGGATAACTCAACTCCCGCAGCAGCGAGTGCTGGAGCCACAATGTGCATCGCTTGGCGTACTGAGGTTCCAGTTCGATCCAGGGCTGCAGCAAAATTGGGATATTGGATGATCCTCCTTGCCAACACTTGGCCGTCCTTGGGAGCGGATCAAGGAGCCGAAGGACCAGGAGAGGAATATTGGACATCATCATTGGATGCTTCGGCCATGGACTCCGAAGAAGAAGAAGACCCACTTTTCACTGTTCCTTTTGCTTGCAGTGAGTCCATCTCTTCGCGGCTTTTCTTCTTCCTCTTCTCTTCAGCTGCTCGGCATTTCTCCCGCTCCGCTGCCCTGCGAGCAAACTCCAGGTCCTCTCCTCCGATGTACATCTTCCACACGGTTCGCTGGTCATTCAGAGTCTCGATCTTCAGGGACTTTGATGAGTTTCATGGCGTTGGCATGAGCTGTTTCGAACAGTGTATTCAGGTTGGCTTGGAATCCCTTTTCCCGCTCCAGTTGCTTCTCTCCCCCACGGTTTCAGTTTCTGGCAATCTTCTCATAGTCCGTGGAGAGGGCCTTGATCCTCTCGACGCACTTCGGCTAGTGGGAGGTTGGAATAGATGCCCGAGCCCACACCGCCATAACCTCATCAGCTACCACATTGGCAGCTTCCGCCGTGGACGTTTTTTTCTTCCGAGTGAAGAACAACAGACGTCGAAGAACATCTCCCACTGTCGGGAGTTGACACAGCGTTTCCAGGGGTTCATTTCGCAACACCCCCACCAACCACACAGTCTCCTGCTTTCTTGTATCCATAACCTGAAAAGAAATATGCTACAATTAGTATAAGGTAGAGAGTAGCCATTCAGCAATAGTAACACATGGTTTGAGGGGACCCTTAAAATTAAAGAACATGAATGAAATTCATCTTGCTGGCATGTTTTCACGAGTGGAAGAAATTAGGGGGGTGTGCATGACAAACTTCAGGAACAAAAAAAATTGGGACACTCTAATGTATGTGTATATATATATATATATATATATTATAGGGCATCCCAAAAAAATGTATACACACTTTAACAGCTGATAGCTCAATTGATGTTTCTTTCTTTCCAAGTTAAACCCATTAGAATTAATAATGGCAGTCAGACTAAGCTTTGAACAAAGGAAATTCATTCTAAAATGCTACTGGAAGTGTGAAAACGCAGTTGAAGTGCAAAGACAGTTTAGGAGGGAGTTTCAAACAGATCCACCAACGCGACTTACCATCACTCGAATTAGAGATAAGTTTGAAGCTGATGGAACTGTTCAGAATGTCCACAAGAAGCGTTCCGGAAGACCACAGACATCGACAAGCCCCACAAAGCAAGAAAGAGTACTGGAAACGTATCACCAAAGTCCAAGAAAATCTGTGCGGCAAGCGAGTCGTGAGGTAGGAATTTCAGAATCGTCTGTCCAACGCATTTTGAAGCGCTGTCAATGGAAAAGTTACATTCCAAGATTAGTCCATGCTATTAATGAAGATGATCCGGACCGAAGAGTGGAGTATTGCGAGTGGTACTTGGCACGATGTGGATGTGGATTGGACGAAGGGGTTTCGTAGAATACCCTCCGCGTTCACCAGACCTCACACCACTAGACTTTTTTTTATGGGGATACTTAAAAGACAAAGTCTACGCTATAAAACCTGCAACAGTCGCTGAATTGAGAGCAGCCATTGAACGAGAATGCACACAAATACCAAACGAAATGTTTCGTGATGTTTGCGATTCCAGTGCTTCGCGTTATCAGCAGTGCCTGGACCAGAACGGACGTCAGTTTGAAAACAGGCGTTGACAAAACAATTAAATAATGTCTGTAGATTCTATTACATTTTGAAAATGAAATGTATTTTAATAAACACTGCCTTTATAATTATTTAAAGTGTGTATACATTTTTTTGGGACGCCCTGTATATATATATATTAGGATTAGAGTTGCACCGATGTATCGGTATCGGTATCGGTAGTATCGGCCACTTTTCACAAAGTATCGGTATCGGCCGATACTGTTCTGAAAACCAATACCGATACCGATACTTTGAATTACTGTTTTTTGAAGAAATTATCTTATTTTATTATTATTATACAGTAATATCTTATTTAGTTGTTTAATATATATTTTATCAAAATTAGCAATGTTTACATTTACTAACAAAACAAAAAATCATAAAATGTAACTATAGGCCCCTATACAAGATTACAAATATTCAATTCAGTAATACAGTATCATATAAATATACAATTTCAAATTACAGTAATAGTTTTCAGTAAAAATGAAAGTTTTGTAAAGTTGTTCATAGATGGCACCACGCGGCATGCATAATCATAATAAACCATTCAGTTGCTTGAATGCTTGAATCTCGTGTGTAAAGTTATTGATAATACACTACCATTATATGCATTCGTTTAGAACTTTATATAATAAGATATATATATATATTTTCTCTTTCTTAATTTAATTTAAACATAATTAAATTACAGGCTCTAGCTATATATTATAATATATTATATTATTATGAAATTAAATGGAACTAAAGTTGGGATTGGGAAAGGCATTTTAAGTCAATTGAGATATTATATCATTTACTTGAACTTTTATTAATAATCGATTTTAAAACAATTAATTAAAAAGTATCGGTATCGGTATCGGCACTTTTTGTAGTATCGGTATCGGCCAAAATATTGGTATCGGTGCAACTCTAATTAGGATGGAGTGAAAAGTACTGTCTAAAAAAACTTTCAATTATCATTTTCTCCAGGGGTAGAAAAGTTGCATACTGATGGAGGTAATTTTCTGTTTAAATATTTTTGCTGAAGCCTTCTATCTTCTGGTTCGGCAAGAGCTTTAAAAATGCACATATTTTAATATAATATCGGATATTTGTAATATGTTTTTTTTAAAGCACTGTTAAATATTTGAGTGCAACTCTGCTATATTGACCCAATATGTGGATGAATATACCCAGAACTCACATTGGGTTCCACCCAATCCACGCCAACCTCTCAACCTTGTTGGATTGTCAGAGAATTTATTCATAATTATAATCTGATTTGGTGTTGAAATGAGGCATTAGTTTTCTTGATCTTAAACAAGAGTGGATGAACCGATCTCTGTTCCTGGATCCACAAACTACTGCAGAAGCTTCAGCTGTTTTACTTAGCAATGTGATCTCAGTATCAGAATTGTCAGTTTTCATTTGTATCCATTTCATATGATGGAAAGTTCAGAGATGCTGTGGTCTGACTTGTGTTTGCTTCATCTTCAGTTCTCTTCCGACTGGTTAATTTAAATTCAGTGCGCTTTTGTAATTCTTTTGTCAATGGTAAATCAACTCCTCTGATGCCCATTTGTCATTGAGTTCTCTGGTCAGTTAAAAATTTTCTTTCAGGAATAGGAACTCACCGAGCTGTCTCACATTTGGAAGCTGAGATTAAAATACATTGGCAAGCAGGTACATCAAACAACTTAGCTGTTCTCTTGAGAAAATTTGGCCATTTACTGTCAAAAGCAGACGTTCCAGCTCTTTTAATTGACTCCATCAAATTCTGGTACTGGTCATGACACTTTCATATTTTCCTTATCAAGCTGGTATGGGAGATGATTGGAATTGAAGCTTTATCCCATATGTTTGCAATATCAGAAGCAACCTTCTCAGCTATCTCTGTCACTCTTGGTTCAGCATTTGTTGGTAATGATTTCATTTCTAATCTTACATACTGGTAATGCAAAATAACAACCAAAGTTGGTGGCAAAAAACATTAATTTTAAAGGGCCTAAGCATCAAATTTTGATGCTTGTGAGAATGCTGACAGCCATTTTTTTCTGGCTTGCATTGTACAATTCATAATCAGTGCTGCAAAAGGTATATTATTATTTAGACAATAATATTAATATGATAATATAAACATTATGATACATTGTAATCAGACATGGGGTAATAGGGTGTGTCAATTTTGTCAACATTTTTCAAATCAATTTTGGTAGTGAAAATATAGTCTTTTCATGTCAAAACTTGAAATTGGCCAACCAAAATGAAATAAAATAACCCTTACCTACATCAATTTTACCTTAAAGTTTCAGAAATTGACTCATTTACTAAATAATAGGACATAAATTGATTAACTATTCATCTGTCACAGAATTATCCCACTGATCGCATATGGAGTGTTTTCAAGGTCATATAGTTGTTGTACAATGTACAAGTCACAACATGAATAGAACTGTCCCTCACTCTCAGTTGCCTCTTAGATGTCATAGACAGTGGTTTGCTGTTATTGCTCTTGTACCTACATCATAGTTATTCTACTAGATGAATACTACAGTTTAACTGTAAGTATGGATTATTGATTATTACAATTATTTATTATTATCATATTCTTCTGTCTAATTATGTTGTAATCCCATGAAATATTTTTTTATTAAATTTTAGAACATCGAATGACTAAACTTTCAAACATCATAATTGATATAAAATACTTTAATGTTTTTCTTTCTTTTCAGATATTCCTAAGATGCCAAAATTGAAGACAAGAGGTCAGTCATCATGCCACTTGAGCCTGTTAGTCGGTACAGGCAAGGAGCTTCCCGTATCAGAACTACCAACAGTGCGAGACATGCTGAGACTAGGGTTACTGCTTCGTGAACAAAATACAAAGGATAGAAGGAACTACACAGAGAAAGAGCTCATAAGGGACATGATTCTCCCTCTTCTGCATCAGTGGAAAAAAGCTAATGTGTTATTCAAACCACCTGTACTCAATCAGTATAGAACTGTTGAGCTAAAATTACCAAAGCTGTGGCACAAAGCAGTTGAGACATCACTTGGTAAAGGAAAACTAGCAAAGAAAAATAAATTTCTGCACACACTTGATACTCTTCTTGACATTTTTAACTGCCAGTGTCCCATAGAGTTGTGTTCTGAAGCCAATTGTTCTCCCTCATGCAGAAGAGAACCTCACCCTCACATTGATTGTTGCTGTCCTCATGAGAAGAAGATCCCTGTTTTGGAGCTGGCTTTCATAAAGGCGCAGAGAACAAAGGCAGGAGGCCAAGGAAGTATGCAGATTGGTTCAGCAGATTATTCAGAAACCAAAAAACAGATTGTTATTGCTAAGAAAAAATAGAAAATCTGAGAGAGGGAAGAAAGGAAGAAAAAGAAGAGTGAAGAAGCCACCCAAAGAGATGAAGAGCTCTATCAAGAGGTTTCTCACTTCTTTGAAAGCTCTTCAGATGAACAGAAAGAAGCAACATCAGATGATAGCTCAAAAATGCCATCTGAACCTTTGCCAAAGAGAATGAAATACAACACTAAAGACATCTCAAACATTGCCCTTGCCAGTATTCGCCACCATATGGGGCTACGAGAGACTGGAGATTGCCACTGCCGCTTGGATAGATGCAGGCCTCATCAACCGAGAGGATACATCCTTAGTGATAGATCATAATAAGATAAGAGCACAAGAAAAAATAATGAAGGAAATATTTGATCAGCATGAAAAAGATTTGAAGGAGGAAGGTCTCTCTTGCCTTTTGTTTGATGGAAGAAGAGATGACACAAAAGTTCTCCTAGAGGTAGAGGGAATGGACAGAAAGTTTCCCAGTCTCATCAAAGAAGAACACTACTCTGTGTGTTCCGAACCTGGTGGCTGCTATTTGTTTCACTTTGTTCCTGAAGCAGAAGTAGAAGGCAAGAAACATGCAGAGGCAATTGCTGATCAAATAATATGTTGACTTCAAGAAAGAAGACTTGACAGTTCACTGCAGGCCGTTGGTGGAGACTCAACTGTGGTGAACACTGGATGGCAGGGCGGTGTTATGACGCATTTAGAGAAAAAACTTGGAAGAAGGCTTGTTTGGATTGTATGTGATTTGCACACAGGGGAACTACCTCTTCATCATCTCATCCAGGAACTTGATGGTCCTACAAAGAGCAACAACAAGTGGTCAGGCCCCCTTGGCAACATGCTAGATGAAGCAACTGAATTAGAAAAAAATACAAAATTTCCAAAGGTCGAAGTAGGCCCTCCCCTTCCAGTGTTGTCTGAAGAAGTTATCAAAGACCTCAGCACGGATCAATCTTACGCTTATCATATTGTTCAAACAATCAGATCAGGAGAGTTGCCTCAAAATCTGGCTCTCTTGGAGATTGGACCCGTAAGTCACAGTCGTTGGTTAACTACAGCTATTCGTTTCTGCAGGATTTGGGTTTCCAAACATGCACTGAAGGGCAAAATGCTACAGAATTTGATGTTGATTGTTGAATTTATTATTGGGTTTTATCTTCTTCACTGGTTCAATGTAAAACTTAATCCAATGTGGATGGAGGGGCCCAACCACATCTTGTTTCAATTACAGCTACTGAGAACCCAAAGGAAAGTAGTGGTGGACATCGTGTTACCTGTGGTGAGAAGGTCCGCTTGGTATGCTAGGCCAGAGGCAGTTTTGCAAGCAATACTCTGCAGCCAATGTACCAAAGAGCGAACTGAGGCTGTGGAAATCATTCTAAAGCTTAGAGGAACATCACTAGATGACCTGCTGGGAGACTGCTCTGTTCAGACAAGGAAGGTACCTCTGATAAACGTCAATGCCACGAAATTGTCAGAATTAGTTAACTTCAGTTCGGAAGTTTTGGAGCCACCACTGACAACATGTATAACAAACAAAGATTTAACACAACTTAAAGAGGCCCCAATGCAAGTGCCAAAGTGGCCTCACACTCAGAGTGTGGAGAGATGTGTGAAAATGGTCACAGAAGCAGCTAGTCAAGTTTACAGTCACGAGAGGTGAGAAGGCTACATCAAAGCGCAAGTAGCAAGCCGAATGCTGATGTCAATGCTGATGCAGCACGAATGGACGTACGTGGCTCCTCAGTGATAATTCCGCGTACTGCATTCATGGTAAGATCTGACATACACGGTCGTCCTGATCTTGCTTCATCATTTACAGATCCCATTCGTTTAAATTTGTTCACCAATTTTTGTATTGTCTTGTCTATTGGCCCCGACTTATGAAATCTCCTTCTAAACTTCTCTCTGATGTCATGGTATTTCTTTCCCTCAATTCACCAAATTACTATTTTCACAAGCTCTTCTGTATTCATTCTAAGGGCTTCTGAAAAGAAAAATAGAAAAAAATAATTATTTCACAAAAATAGATCCTGACTTTATGTACACCCTGTATAAGGTGTTTTTTCCTAGCAAAATAGCCAAAACCCATTAAATTTTACAATTTGCTTTGTAAGACATGATCAGTGTCTGGACATTAATTCTTTTGCATAAATAATAAAATATACTTGCTCCTTGTGGAACCAGTAAATGAATACCAAACTGAACAATATTTGGTAGAGTTATTGTAGACATCATTATGCAACTTTTGTACCCATGGAGAAATAGATGCAAAAAGAAAAAAAATTTTGCTCCACCTTAATATACATACAAGGTGGCACAAAAGTCAGGAGTCAAAGGGTTATCACTGCATAAATTATAAATTATGGCTCCTTTGACTGTCAACTTGTGCACCACTGAACCTTTCCTTTCAACTGTTCCATGCAATGATTCCTCATTTCATGAGAGGTCAAGCTTGTCATCCCTCCTCTCGAGTTGGCCTGGTGAAGTAGTGAGTTGGTTTCTTGTACTCTCCACCTCACATAGCCAGGTACACCTGGCTCATTGGGGATTGTTCTGAGCCATGCATCTAGTCTTCTTTTGAAGATGTCCACTGTAACCCCACTCATGTTCCTTAGGTCTTTGGGCAGCTGATTAAACAGTTTTGGTCCTCTCACAACAAGACTATTTTCTTTCAGGGTTAAGGATGTTCCCTGTCTAGCCTTTAATTTGGGAACATGACACAGTCTTCGTTTTCTACTTTCCACTGTTGTTTGGGGAGTTACAGGGTTCAGAGTAAGATTAGGGACTAGTTTCTCCATTATTTTCCAAGTGTAAATAATGGTGTATCTCTCTCCTCCTTTCCATTGAATATAGGTTTAATTTGCATAACATTTCCCAGTAGTTTAGTTCTTTGCACCCCTTGATCTTGACTGTGAAGCTTCTCTGAATCCCTTCTAGTTGTCTAATGTCTTCTTTTTTATATGGGCATGTTAGGACTGAGCAGTATTCCAATTTGGGTATGATCATTGTTTTCAGTAGAGGAATCATTATATTCCTATCCCTTCATTTAAAGGTTCTCAGTATCTGCCCAGTTACTCTCTTTGCTCTGTTTACTGCTATCTTATTTTGTGTTTCAAATTTCACATCATCAGTCATTACAACCCCTAAGTCTTTTGCTTTAGAATTTCTCCGAATTTCCTGTCCATTTGGGGTATAATATTCCATGGATTTTAGGTCCTCTCTTTTTCCGTACTGTAACAGCTGAAATTTCTCAGTGTTAAACTTCATATTGTTGTCTTCCATCCACTTGTAGATTCTGCTCATGTCGGTTTGTAGAGATCCTATATCTTCTGGGTTTCTTATTTTTCTACTGAGTTTTGTATCATTGGCAAAGGAGGTTACTGTGCTGTCTCTGGTAACATCCTCATCTATGTCAGTTAGCATGATTATGAAGAGTAGTGGAGCTAATACTATTCCTTGTGGTGCTGAGCTGAGGACCTCTGATTGTGATGAAGATGCTCCTTGTACTGTAACGACTTGCCACCACTCACTAAGGAAATTATATAGTATCCATTTTCCTACTTTCCTGTTATTCCCATATACTTTAGCTTATGTATTATTATTCCATGGGTCATACTTGCCAAATGCTTTGGCAAAGTGTGTGTGTGTGTGTGTGTGTGTGTGTGTGTGTGTGTGTGTGTGTGTGTGTGTGTGTGTGTGTGTCCACTTTTATATAGAAAAATATAAACTGTTAGAATATGTTCTTCCTCAAGGCTGCCCTTGTTACACTATGTCAGAGGATTTCACAAGTGAAATTTAGAGCCATTCGAAGCATATTTAGAGGTCGCAAAGAAATTGATCCTTTTGTCCAACATTTATCCCCTTCTGTATTTTATGGCATCACCAGCTTCAGTCACTGATTTGTTCACTTACAATGAATTTGTCTGACGTCAAGTTACTATTGCAGACATTATTTAGTATTATGATATATTAAATAAATATCAAAAATACATACTTGGTGACATTTGCCATCTCAGAGTCAGTTAGAGCGTATCAGTGAGACACAATCAGTTACAGTTCAGACACTGTGTGGGAGTGTTGCGCTATCATTAGCTGGTGAGTTACTAGTAAATGCAATCCAGTTAGTTTTACATACATTGTAGCAACCTGGTTTTCATATTATTCTTGATACTAGAATTTACATACAATTGAAAATAAAAGATTTGATCATTCATGAAAGCTATCATTGCAAAATTAACATATGTGTTTCGTCTTTTGCAGATTCCCACCATGGCCAGAGAACTTCGTGATGCTGCAGCAAATTGGCTACTTGGTAAACCCACAAAGGACATACTAACATCGCGAAGTATTACGCAACTTCCTATATCATCATGTTGTGAAGGGTGAACCCTTTCCCCTTTTCGTTCTCAGCCCTTTCCCCCTGGCCTTGATTATTACTATTTATATATTAAATTTCTTTGATTTTTGAATGAAATACTTGTTATAGATAGGATTTTAATGGTTCTCTCTTTCTTTCCAGCACAAAAAAAAAAAAAAGAATAAGTATGTTAGATGTTAATATGTAAATGTTAATATTTTAACAAAAGAAAAGTATAACCAGTAAGTCTTAAATACATATAAATAGTAAAGAATGAATAATTATTAAATAAGTAAACAATAAACATTAAACAATAAATAGTAAGAAGTTAATAAATAAAGCATAAATATGTAATATGTTTGTTAAAACATTTTAGTGAACAAATGAAAAGACTAAACAATAAGTTATATAAAGAAATGTTAAACTTGTAAACAAGGAATGAGGAATAAAAGTTTTATTAAATTAGTATGGGAAAAAGAGTGAGAGTTGGACAGTCGCTTGTTAAACCCTGTTAGTAAATGAATAATAAAGTACTTGTTTATGTTAACATTTAACAAACAAAAAAAAAAAGAATAAACAAATTTAGTAAAAGAGACGCTTCTGAGGTTTAAAAGTGTCGGCGTGTGTGTCAAAACTCGAGTTTTGAGAAGTGGGGAACCAATTGGCGCATGTGTGGAAATATAAATAAAAAAAGTTTAAGAGGGTAATTTGACAAGAGAAAATAAAGAACATAACAGAGGAAACTAAAGTCAGGCTGGATTTGTCTGAGGCTGAAGACCGTTATTGGACCAAGGGAACTTTAAGTTCTGTTAGGAAGGGGATGCCGGAGATAGTGAAACTAACAGAAGGAAGCTATTCTGGCAAGTAAGAAACTGTTGGTGGCAGGAGCCAGCAGTCGTGGAATCGGAGGTCTGGGCAGCGAGCCTGGATCCAACAACCCTTCAAGGTAAGCAGCCTGGTTTCGTGGAGTCTTAAACAAAAGAAAAATTCTTATTCGTGGTGCGCCGTTAGGTTAATCCGAATCCCACCACATAAAATAAGTGGCGCCCGAACAGGGACTTCCACTCAGAAAAGTGGGTTGTTTCCTGGTTGGGTTGTATAGAAGAAGAGTGAAAGAGGTTGTAGGTTGGGTGTAGTAGTAGTAGAGTAGAAGTGAAGTAGGGTAGCATCTTTAGAGATGCCTACCAAGGAGGAGTTAGAAAGGAGGTTGAGGGAGATAGAGGAGGCATTAGAGGTAGAAAAGGCTAGGAACCATCAGTTAGAGTTACAGAAGGCAGAATTAGAGAATGTTTTGGGGAAATTGCAAGTAGATTAGAGGAACAGAGTAAAGAATTAGTAGTTTGTCGTCAAGAGATGGAAGAAAGATGATGAGAGTAAGAAAGAGATGGATGATGGGTTAAAGGCAATGGTTAAGAGAATGAGTGAGTTGGAGGGCAAGCTTGATGGGAAAGTGAAAAAGGAAGGGAAGGGGGGTTTTGAAGGGGAAAATAGTAAGGGTGTTGGTAGTAAGAAAGGGGCACATCTAAAGGATGTAGCAGTAGGGGGCCTGGAAGGAGAAGGGAGTGAAAGCGTGAGTGAGGGGAAAGAAGAAAGACCTTACAAGGTGATGGTGCATTCCACCCCTAAGGAGGGTAAGAAGAAGCTTGAGGGTGAGGATCAGAGGGAGAAAGGTAAGAGGATGGAAGGGCAGGCTAAGAGGGGCAAGGCGGGAATGAAGGGGGCTCGGAGGGCATCTGGTAAGAGGGCTTCTCGGAAGGTTCAACGCTGCGTTAGCGCAGATGACTCCCTCTATTCCAGCATTGAGGACAGTATGTATGAGAGTGAGAGTGAGACTGAAACTGAGAGTGATACGAGTGAGGGTGTAAGAGTGCATAAGGGAATCTTAATTAGGGAGATTCCGAAGGTTGCAAAATTTAATGTTTATAGTGGGAGAGATGTACAAGAGTTTTTGAAAGAGTATGAACGTTATTGTAAGAGCAAGTATCCAGACGCTCCTGAGTATTGGGTGAAAGAGATGGGTGACTGTTTGGAAGGTAGGTTGCTAGAGTTTTACAATGTTGTTGTAAATTCAGGAGTGCCTGTGAAGTATGAGGTGTTAAGGGAGAGATTGGTGGAGCAAGTGTTAAGAATAAGAGGGGGTGTGAAATATCGAAAGAAGGATGATTTTGAGAGAGCAAGGATGCAGAAGGGGGAGAGTATTGATTTGTATGCATATAGACTTGAAACTTTGGCGAGAAAGAAATTTGGAGATGATGGGATAGATGAGAATAAAAGGTTGGTAAGAAAGTTGATTGAGACAGTACCTGAGAGTGTGAGAGAGTTTTTGAATGTTAAGAGGAAAGAGTGTGTAAGAGTGAGAGGGACACGTTTGAAGTGGCATGAAATCTTGGAATTGTTAGAGGACCGAGTGTATGAGAGTGGATTGGGCGTAATAGGGAAGCAGATGTGCGAATGGGGACAGCGATGAGGGAGGAACAAGTACCTGTGTTTCCTAGTTATGCGGACGCATTAAGAAATACTAGGCCAGGTCACCCTCCAGTTAGCCAAGCATCCATGGCCCAAAACCCAATGGAAATGCTGGCTAACTTTGTGAACGAATTCACAAGGGTGTATGGAGGGTCGGCCATGCAACAACCAGGGCCTCCTCCCACATCGGGTCCCAGAATGAATGGTCCGATGCTGGGGCAAACGTATAGAAGGCAAGGGCTTCAAGGCCAGTCAACAATGAATGAGCAAAGAGGGCCAGTGAATGGAGGGAATATGGGGAATGTGAGAGGGTGTGCATATTGCGGTAGAGGGGGACATAGTATAGAGACCTGTAGAAGAAGAGTGGGTGCGTGTTTTGCATGTGGGCAGATGGGACACATGGCGTATGAATGCAGAACACCTGGGTATGAATGTAGGGCATGTGGGAACTTTGGGCATATTGCCCGGTTCTGTCAAGCCCACAGCAGGGTGCTCCGCACCAGCGGGAGGGAGTCCTGTCTCTCATGCAGGAAATCGGCCAGTGTCAGCCATGCCAGCTCCTCAACCTCAGAGGCAGGGCCCTCAAGGGGGTGCTGTCACTGGAAATGGCGAGGCTGGTCCCAGTACGGGAAACGCATAGGGCAGGGGCCTCTCATTGGGGTTGGGGTCCCTGCTTCTCTGAATGATGAATGTGTATTTGAGGCATTAGCAGGATGGTGTCAAGTGAATAAGGAAGTGAGAGCGAGTGAGAAAAAGGCAGAGTGTATGGTTATTCCTGTTGAATGGGGAGGGAGTGTATGGAGGGCATTAGTGGATACAGGATGTTCACCTAATTTAATAAGTAAGCAAGGAATTGGATGTTTGTGTAAAGAGAATGAATTAGGAAGAGTGAATTGGGGAGTAACTGGGGAAATTAAAGGGGTTGGGAACATCCCAGTACGAGTGTTGGGAGAGGTGCAGATTAAAGTGAAAGTGATGGGGTGTGAAATGGAAGAATGTGTGCTTTATGTGGTTGATAAGGAGTGAAAAGTATGACATGATTCTGGGGTATGAGTTTTTGAAAAAGAATCGATTGGTGATCCATCCTGCTAGACGTATGATTGAGTGGAAGAATGAGTTGGGTAAGTGTGAATTCTATGTGGGGAGAAGTGAATCGGATTGGATGAGGGTAATAAAAGGGTATGAGGTGAGAGCATCTGAGAGTGTAAATCTGGAAAAGGGAACCCCAGCATTGGTGCATGTTGAGTGGCCAGTGAGTGATAATAGAAGAAAAAGGCAGGGAAGCATGATTTTTGTGAATGGTATGGATGCATCCTATAAAGTGAAAAGAGTTGGGCATGTGTATGATGGTATAATTGATGAGAGTAACCCATGGATTTGTGTGCAAGCTAGGGAAGATGGGGGTGCATGGCGAAAGAGAATAAATGAGGGGGATGTGATAGGGAGAGCGTATACAGTGATTGAGGAATATGTGAGGAGGGAGAAAATGGAATACAAATGGATGAACGAGGGCAAGAATGTGGGGAGGAATGGACGACTGAACAAATCAGAAAGGAGGTGATTGTTGGCGAACAGTTGAGTGAGAGTGAGCGAATGCAGGTGTGGCAGTTGGCAGGGGAGAAAAGGAGCGTATTGGCCCGAGGAGATGATGACCTCCGTTTAACAAAACTACCTCCCTTCAGGATCCAGTTAACGGATGAGACTCCGATCTACCAAAGGCCAAGACGGTTCTCCCCACCAGTAATGAATGAGATAGAAGAGCAGTGTGAGGAATTAGAGAGAATGGGAGTGATTGAACAGAGCACAAGTCCGTGGAATAGTAGAATAGTGCCTGTGCGGAAACCTGATGGAAGGATTCGCTTGTGTGTGGACTATCGAATGGTGAACGAAAGGACAGTGAAAGACAGGTTTCCGATGTGCTTGATAAATGAAAGTGTATACTCTTTGCATGGAAAGAGGGTGTTTAGTAAATTGGACCTATTGAGGGGATATTACCAGATGCCGGTTGAGCCAGAGTCTCGTCCCATAACTGCTTTTCCACAGCCAGGAATCATTATATGTTCCGTGCTCTCTCGTTCGGACTTACAGCTGCACCTGCTGCATTTCAGAGAGCAATGAATCGTGTTCTTGGTAAGTTTGCAAGGGAAAATGTCATATGTTTTATAGATGACATTTTGATTATGACAGAGACATTTGAGGAGCACCTGAAGATAATGAGAGAGGTACTGCAAGTGTTGGATGAAGTCGGACTACGAGTGAAACCAAGTAAGTGTGAGTGGTTCAGGGAAAGTGTGGCATTTCTGGGGCACAAGGTGAGTTCGAGTGGTATACGAAAGAGTGGGGAGTATATGGAAAAAGTCAGGGAGTTCCCGAAACCTCGGACAGTTCGTGAACTTAAATCTTTTCTGGGACTTGTAGAGTTTCAGAGGAAATTTATAGCGGGCTGCTCTGGGATTTCGAAACCCCTGACCGAAGTGACTGGAATGAAAGGTAGTACTCAGTTGGTGTGGACGGAGAAGATGAATGAAGCATTTGAGCAATTGAGAGTGGAAGCAGCGAAAGATGTGGAGTTGGCTTATCCGGACCTGAGTGAAGGAGCGAGTTTGCTAGAATTGTATACAGATGCGAGTGGATTTTGTATGGGTGGGTGCTTGTGCCAGTTGCAGGGAGAGGAAGGACAGGAAGGAAGGAGAGTAATTGGGTATGTATCTAAAGCATTCAGTAAGGCAGAGCGAAAGTACAGTACAATTGAGAGAGAACTTGCGGCAATGAGGTTTTGTGTGAAAGCTTTCAAGTCATTTTTGTATGGAATGAAATTTATTTTAAAGACTGATCATCAGCCCTTGGTATATATGGAGAGAATGAAAGTTGTGGATGGAAGAATTGCTAGAACTTTGCTTGAGTTGAGTGAGTTTGATTATAAGATTGAGTATGTGCCAGGGGAGAGGAATTGTATGGCTGACCTGATGTCAAGAATACCTGGGGTGAATGAAAGGTGTGAGAAAGAGGTGGTCGACCCTGAGTATTTGCCAGTGGGAATAGTAAAGTTGCATGAAAGTAGGGGGGGTGGCGACAGTTTGTTTGAAAGTGTATGGTATGGGTTGAAAGATTTGAAATTGGATGGGTTAAAAATGAGAATACCAGGGAGTGTGAATGAATTGCGGACCTTGGTTATGAATGAAGCGATTAAGAAACCAGAAAGGATGGGTGTTTGTAAGGTCCGCAATTATGTACGTGAGCTGAAAGCCATGGGGAGCCCGGGTATTTTTCCTTTTCAAGAGGTCCTCATGGTGGTCAGCTCATTGTTTAGTGTTGAAGTGTATGTGCATTATGGTAATGATTGTCCGATTGTGTATAAAGATGAAAGGATCGAGGAGAAAGGAGCCCTGATTTTGCATTTGCAGTGTATTAGTGGTGTACATTACAATTGGGTGAGTGAAAGGAAGAGGTATAAAAGCATAGTGCCAGGTGAAAATTTGGAAAGGGTTTTGGATGAAGTTAGAGCTGCACAGAGAGAGTCAGAGGGAGAAGGTTGTATGGAAGTAGGTATGTTAGAGGGGCCATGGATGATACGTGACTGTGTGGATGAGGTAGAGCTCAGCCCTTCTGTGGTTCCTGTAAGGGTTCCAGAAGGTCCTATTGAGCTCTACAGGGGTCTTGTGGATACAGGTGCCCAAATCAGTCTGGTGAATGAGCGAGTGTTGTGTGATTTAGATGAAGAGAATGTGCCTGTATCCCGAGAAAGAGTGGGTGTGAGAATACGTGGTATCGGAGGGGGAACAGTCGCGTCACATGAAGCTGTGCAGTTGAGGGTGGGATTAGGTGCATGTAAAGAGGTATGGGAGCACAAGTTCATAGTCTTGAAAGGGGAATCAATGCCCTGGGATTTTCTACTGGGAATTGATTTCCTTGAGAATATGAACTTGAGTGTGGATGTTGGTCAGGGCTCAGTAATGAGAGAAGGAGCATGTGGTCAGTATGGGAATGTTTCCGAGCACAGGTATAGATGCTGTGTTAGTGGGAGCAATTGAGTTAGAGGTGGAAGACCAGTGTGAAGTGTTGAGAGATGAAGATATTTTAGATATGCAAGAGGGAGATGAGGTGATATGCAAGTTGAGAGAATATGTGTATAATGGTACAGATGTGAGAGTGGTCAAAAGAGGTGGAAGAGTATAAAAGGTATGCGAAAAAGTTGGCTGTATGGATGGGAGTGCTATATTATATGAGGGTAAATAAGGTGGGTGAGACAGAGTGTGTGCCAGTGATGACATTTGAGGGTATGGTAGGATTGGTGATTATTACACATAGGATGTATGGGCATGTGGGAAAAAACAAGTTATGGGAATTGATGAAAGGAATGGTTTTCCACCCTAGGCTGGGACTGGTTGTTGCAGAAGTGGCAACTACTTGTGAGAGTTGCCAAAAGCGAAAATACCAGTCCCAGCATAGCCGCCCCCCAGTGCGAAAGATTGAAGTGAAAGAACCGTGGGAGCTTGTGGTGGTTGATATTGTGAGTATGCCGAGAACGAGTAGAGGGAAAGTTGGAATATTAGTAGGGGTCGATCACAAGAGTAAGTTTGTGTATGTTGCTGCGTTAGAGAATAAAACAAGTGAGCATGTTGCGAGAGTGATGAGAGATAGTATGTTGCCAATGATGCTTGGAAGGCCGCGTAAGTGTTTAACAGATAATGGGCCTGAGTTTAGGGGTGCTAGTTTTGAGAGAATATTGAGTGAGAATGGGATAGAGCATGTTAGAATAACTCTGTATAAGTCTGCTTCGAATGGTTTGGCTGAGTGAATGGTGAAAACGATAAGTGAAATGCTGCGTGTATGTACTGAGGAAGGGGCTGAGGGAATCCAGGGTGAATGGATGGATGCAGATCTGGAGTTCTTGATTGTGTCAAAGCGGGCAAAAAGGAAGAAAAAGGTGAGAAGAAAGGGAATGAAAGGTGAGAAAGCCAGGCAGATAGGTGAAGTATATGAGCTGAAGGATTCCCAGTTGGACTCTGGAACAGCCGCAGGTGAGGCAGAGTTAGAATGGGATGTTCGGGACTTTGGTGGTTCATGGTGCCAGCCTGGTCCATCCAGGGAATTCTCGTTTGAGGGTTTTGGGGTCTCAGACCTTGAGGGCCTTTCTTTTCTGGGATTTTCCGAGGGTGGAGGAGAAGAGGAGGAGAAGGGAAATCTTCTTCACTCAGAAGTGGAAAGATTGTGTCAGGGAGGGGGCATTAAGAGTGTGGGATTTACAATTCTTGAGAGTGAGAGTGAAAGGGAAAATGTATGTGAGAGAGAAAGGAGTGTAACTGAGCAAAGTATTGTGACCTTAATGGAAAGTGTGAGGGATGAATGGGGAGTAGATAGAGGTGAAGGAAGTATAAATGAAAGAATGAGGAAGAGAATGAATGTGATTGATTTTTGTGAGGAAGTGAGAATGTTATTGCTTGAAATAGAAGAAAACATGTTGAATAAAAGCTTTGTGTAGAATTAACAAGTAGTATTAGAGAAGGTATTAGAAGTAGATGGGTTAGAATGATAGAGAAAGTGCAACAGTGTTTAGGGAGTGGTGATGGTAATGTAGTATAAAGTATTGGTGTAGTGTTCTGTAGGAAAAAAAATAGTAGTCTTGTATGATGTGTGAAAGAGCGAGTGGTTGGAAATTCAACCAGGTGGCAGCCTACATTTTGAGGCCAGAAGCTGGGCTGTGCTTGAAGGAGGAAGGTGTCTGGGTGAGTTCCCAGACCTGCTGATCCCCGGCTCTGGTGATTTGCCACCTTGCAGGTTTCAACCTCATTCCTGGTATTGTAAATAACTATTGTAAATAAATATTAAAAAATGAAATTGTAGATATATTTTTTAGTATAACATAAATTATTAAAGAGAGAGTAATTGTTAGCCAGCTGTTAGTCCTAAATATTGAATGTGTGAATGTTTACTGTATTTGTTAAATATAAAGATTATTAAATAACTGAATTATAATTTAAATAAATAAATGAATGATTTATAAAGTAAATTTGTAAATATGTTATTCTTATGATAGCCATGTATGTAATTAATGATTTAAATGATTTAAAATTGAAAACAATTATTTTTTGAAAAAAAAAAAAAAAAAAAAAAAAAAAAAAATTGAAAAAAGTGAAAATTATTAAAAAAAAAAAAATTGAAAAAATTATTTTTGGAAAAAAAAAAAAAGGGTATATATGTAAATAATTTGTTAATAAATATTTTGGTATAAAGATTGTAAGGAAAGGAAGAGAGAACCATATTAGGGTAGGGTGTGTCAAATTTTCAACTTTCAAATTCCAAATATGAAGGGTGCTAAAAAGTTGCAGCATGACTTAGGAATTCTAAAGATATTTTTGTTAATTTAATATAATTTAATTTTGGTAAGAAGCTACATAAAAATAGTGACTTTTTTTACTTTTTTGTGGAATTATATAATAATTATTATATTAATAATTATATATGCTGTATATATAATGCACTGCTGTTTTTGCTTATTTCACAGGTTGAAACATATTCATCAGTGTGCTGAAGATTACTTGTCCATCAGTGCTACCATCCTAACCAGTGGGAATTGACCTACAATGGCTTCTAAAAGGAGGACAAGACTGGGGACATTCACACATATGAGCAACCTAATTGGAACTGGTAGAGAGTTGTGCCCTCTGAACTCCCAACTCTGCGAGACGTTCTGAAATATGGGCTACTGCTAAGAGAACAAAGTGGTGAGGATGTGAGAAACTACCCAGCAGCCAGTCTTGCAAAGGACATTTACCCTAAAGTGCTTGAAAAGTGGGAATGAGCAAACAGTTCTTTTGTAGCCCTCATTGTAAATTCACGAGTCACAATCTTAAACAAGATCCAAGAGAGCTGGGAGCAGGCCAAAAACATATCTCTTGGGAGAGGAAAGCTACATGTCAAAGAGGCTTTCATTGCAAAACTTGACAAGCTTTTTGACATCCTCAGTTGCAAGTGTAAAATTGTTCTCTGCTCTGAATTTGGCTGCCTTGCAGATGCTGGTTGCAAAAACGAAACTCACATTAACTGTACATGCCCTAGGGAGATGAAGATCCCTGTGAAGGAACTTGCTTTCATTAAAGGTCAGAGAGACAAGTCTGGTTCTATTGGACCATATCAGATTGGCTTGCCAGATCAACCTGAGCATAACAGACAAGTCAAAAAGCAGAAGCGGCAAGAAGACAAAAGAAGAAGGCTTGCTGAATATAAGCAGACAAGTAAGCAGGATGTTTCAATGCCATCAAATGAAATAATTTTCTCTGATGATGAAAATGAAGAACAAATAGCTGATGCTCAAGATGGAAAGGATGGAAGTTATGAAGTGACATTAGAAATACCAAGCACGTCTTCAACTTCCAATAAAAAGCCAGAATACAACACATTAGAAATACCTAATGTTGCTATGCATAGTATCAGATATGGTGTTGGCCTGCGTGCCACAGCTGCCATCACCACTGCTGCCTTTATAGATGCTGGCTTGATCACTGAAGAAGACAAGAGACTTGTAGTTGATCACAATAAAGTCAAAAGGGCCCAAGAAAAAGTTATCAGATCCCTGGATCAGGAATTTGATGATCTTTGTAAGAAGGGTGAAATTGACTTCATCTTCTTTGACGGCCGTCAAGATACAACTAAAGTTATGCTGAAAGCAGACAATTCAGATCGTCAGTTCCCCATCATCATCAAAGAAGAGTATTATTCTGTGTGCAGTGAGCCAGGTGGAAGATATCTCTACCACTTCACTCCTGAGAAAGGCTCAACGAGAAAAAAACCTGCTGAAGTTATTGCTGATAATCTTGTAGATTTCATGAAGGGCATTGATAAAAGCCTGCAGGCCATTGGAGGTGATTCTACAAATGTTAACACTGGCTGGGAGGGTGGTTCCATGCATTGGGTAGAGGTCAAGCTTTGCCGTAAGCTGATCTGGTTGGTTTGTGCCCTCCACACTAACGAGTTACCCCTGCGACACTTGATCACAGCACTGGATGGGAAGACCTTGTCTAACAACAAGTGGACAGGTAACATTGGCAAGATGCTAGACACTGCAACCAAACTTGAAATTGATCATTCATTCACCAAACTCTCAATTGGAGAGCCTCTTACTTCACTGAGTGACAATGTCGTAAAGGATCTCTCTACTGATCAAGCGTACGGGTATAGGATCACACAGGCCATAAGGACAGGAGAACTTCCCACAGATCTGGCCCTTCTTGAAATTGGTCCAGTGAGCCATTCTTTGTGGTTGACAACAACAAACAGGCTTTGTCGCATATGGGTTTCAAAACATGGCCTTAAAGGCAAAACCCTCAACAACTTAAGACTGATAGTGGAATACATTGTTGGTGTACTACCCCTGTTGGTTCAACATCAAAGTAAAACACTCTTGGGTGGAAGGCCCACGCCACATCTTGTTTCAGCTGTGGCTAGTTAGGCTGCAAAAGAAGGCTGTAGTGGATGCTGTTTTACCAACCATCAAGCGCTCAGCATGGTATGCATTCAGCGAAATGATAATCCAGACACTCTTGTGCTCAGATGACAGTGAGGAGAGGAGAGCTGGTGTCCAACAGATTGTTGACATGAGGGGTGGAGATAATGACACACTTGGAGATCTTTCTGTACGTCCCAGGAAGACACCTTCCATCAACCCCAGTGCTTCTTCCGTGTTGGAGCTGACAGACTGGTCTGACGGGGTATTTGAACCTCCTTTCACATGTAAACTGACTACAGCAGAAGTAAAGAAGTTCTTTGACAAGCCTATGCAAGTTCCACAGTGGCCCTGTCATGCTCAGTCAATAGAGAGGTGTGTGAAACAAGTCACAGAGGCAGCAGGCAGGGTGTATACACATGAGAAACGTGAGGGCTATATCAGAGGCCAAGAAGCAAGTCGGCGGCTGATGTCCAACAATGAATCAAAGCAAGACTTGATGAAACTTGTTGTTTAAATATTTTTTTTACTGATGTCATTACTTTCTAATGTTGTTTTATGATTACAAGGATATGTTTTATGCAGAGAAACTAAAATTTTTATAGCATTACCTGACATCTTGAGAAGCTAAAATTAATAAATGTTGTTTTCCGAGAGCAATTTATGTGCTTTTTAATCAAATGTAGATTTACCAAGCTAAGTGCTGAGCAATCACAAAAATAATAGCAGATTTGAATTCTTCACATCCAAAAACATATTTTTAAAACCCCTCAGTGAAGGAATTGGCAAAAATTAATTTTCACCTCCCAAAGTGACACACCCTAATATTAGGGTAATATAGTAGGTGTGTAGGCTATATGGCAAGACAGGTGGAAAGGAGCTTGGGGGGTGGGGGGGGGGGATGTGGAGGGTGAACCCTTTCCCCCTGGCCTTATTATTATTTATATATTAAATTTCTTTGATTTTTGAATGAAATACTTGTTATAGATAGGATTTTAATGGTTCTCTCTTTCTTTCCAGCAAAAAAAAAAAAAAGAATAAATATGTTAGATGTTAATATGTAAATGTTAATATTTTAACAAAAGAAAAGTATAACCAATAAGTCTTAAATACATATAAATAGTAAAGAATGAATAATTATTAAATAAGTAAACAATAAACATTAAACAATAAATAGTAAGAAATTAATAAATAAAGCATAAGTATGTAATATGTTTGTTAAAACATTTTAGTGAACAAATGAAAAGAATAAACAATAAGTTATATATAAAGAAATGGTAAACTTGTAAACAAGGAATGAGGAATAAAAGTTTTATTAAATTAGTATGGGAAAGAGAGAGAGTTGGACAGTCGCTTGTTAAACCCTGTTAGTAAACGGATAATAAAGTACTTGTTTAATGTTAACATTTTAGCAAAAAAAAAAAAAAAAAAAAGAAGAATAAACAAATTTAGTAAAAGAGACACTTCTGAGGTTTAAAAGTGTCAGCGTGTGTGTCCTCAGGTTTTGAGAAGTGGGGGGAACCAATTGGCGCATGTGTGGAAATGTAAATAAAAAAAATAGTTTAAGTGCAGAATTTGACAAGAGAAAATAAAGAACATAACAGAGGAAACTAAATTCAGGCTGGATTTGTCTGAGAGTCTGAAGACCGTTATTGGACCAAGGGAACTTTAAGTTCTGTTAGGAAGGGGATGCCGGAGATATTGAAACACTAACAGAAGGAAGATATTCTGGCAAGACCTGTGAAACAAGTGAGAAACTGTTGGTGGCACGAGCCAGCAGTCATGGAATCAGAGGTCTGGGCAGCGAGCCTGGATCCAACAATCCTTCAAGGTAAGCAGCCTGGTTTCGTGGAGGTCTTAAACAAAAGAAAAATTCTTATTCGTGGTGCGGCCGTTAGGTTAATCCGAATCCCACCACAATGTAGAGGCAAAAAAAGAGTCATTCCAACTCAATTGGTACAGGGGTGGTCGGGTGACCATCTCCGATTTTCTTCAAATTTTCAGGGTTGATTCATACACCATTCAATAGCTTAAATCTAAAATTTTAGCTTCCTCAGTCAAAAACTTTTAATTTTATGGTCGCTTAAATAGCCCCCACCTTCGACAAAAAATGCCCATGTTGGGCTTGATCGGCCAATGCCTTCATTTTGAGAGGCCTTGAAAAGTGTCTTCTAATAGGAGTAGAAGCTTCAAATTTGTCATGCCAATACAACTTCTGGTGGGCTTTTCAATTTTGCAAGCAAAAAGGCTGTGGAACAAATAGTTTCTAAGTTACAAGGGCTTAAATATGGCTCCATTTTGAAGCTTGCATCAATTCCTCCCACTTTTATGACTACCATTTTCAAAAATTTTAGTTCTACATCAATCACAGCTGTTTTAATACTCCTGATAGTCTCTATGGGTTGTAAATTTATGAGTGAAATAAAAAAATAACCAAAAAAGGATTTATTTCTATTTTTAAAAATTTCCAAAAGTTGATATTTTCACAAAATTTGCAAAATTAATATCAACTTTGGGACTTAATATAAAGGTGACTGAAATTAGTCAGGGAGTTGATACTTCTAGTAAAGAAAGATACATACGTGTAAAAAAACATATATTAAGGAATAGATCTCAACTCAACTCCTTCATATAGTTTTGGTGATTCAAAGAAAAGTACTTTTTGTGAAAAATCTCAAATTTTTGCAAAATTTGTAAATTTGTAAATTTCTATTTATGACATTGAATTGTAATTTTACTTCCATTTTATTACTTATTAAGTTGATTTACAATTGTAATATGTAAATAAGTCTAAAACATACAAGAAATTTAATATGTCTGTCAAAACAACCAGCGACTCGAAGGGCTCTGGGTAGCTCAATTCGCTTTGTATATTCTTATAAATGTAAAACATGATGGTTAATCATTAATGTCCAGGCCTATTTTATAGAACATGATCTTTTATTTTCAGAAAATTTAACTAGAGCAATTAACTTAATTTTACTGCCTGTAATAATGGCTTATTCTAATCAAGAATCAAAGTGCAGCTTTGGTATGTACTTGGATGATCCATGTCATGAACACAGACTCACCAGGAAGGTGGGTATGTATACCTTACATGAGCTGACAGATGAAACAAGGAAACTGCTATTGTGGAGAACAAAGGCAACTGTAATCAACCCAAATAGTGCTACTGTATGCTACCACCATGAAAAAATGTTTGGAATGCATTACCAACAAATGCAACGTAGCTGCCAAGATCCATGGAGAAATCATCGAGAGAAGATAACAAGTAAGTAAATATAGGTACTAATATATTTATATTTCAAAAAGAAGTTTATATTGTAAATTGTAACCTAAATTAGCTATTTAATTTTAATAGGGTAGGCTATATACTGTGCTACTGAATGCATATGTTTTGAATATTTTATACGAATAGCCTATAACCAAATGTTGAGGTTTTAAAATTATTTTCCAGTGTTTAGAGTTTACATTACCCTACTTTATTTGCAGAATCACTACAAATTATTGACAAAGACATAGCAACTAGACTGAATCTGATACCAGGACAGAAACTTTGCTCAACATGCTTCTCTAGAGCCAAGACGATTGAAGATGAAAAAGACTCGGGTAGTGATGAATATGTTCCAGAAGAAATAGTTAAGGAGACATTTGACGAAACGTTAGGTTCACTAGAATGCTCACCCATTAAGTATGTAAGAGCAAGAGATCGAAAGTTTTACGCGAAAAGGAAACTAAAGCAAATTGAAACATCAACAAAATCAAAGCTGTCAAAAGTACTTCATATGAAGCCTAGCATTTTGGATGAGGAAGCGGAGAAACCTATAGAGAGTGAGGAAGAAAAGTGTTATCAGCATATGATAGAGGAATTGAAAGAAAAGTGTAAAACTAGTACCAGACAAGAAAAGATACAAATTCTAACACTCCTTCCAATTGGTAAAACCTGGTCCAGAGAAAGAATTATGAAAAAATTTGAAGTGTCAGCCAGAATGGTTAATGCTGTGAGGGCCTTAAAGAGAAAAGAAGATATCCTTCCTATAATGAGAAATAAAAAGAGTAGCAAGGGTATAAGCGATGAAATAAAGGAAAGAGTGACAGAATTTTTCCAAAACAATGAATATACTAGAGAATGCCCTGGTAAAAAAGACTACAAATCAATAAAAACACCACAAGGGAAGGTTCACAAGCAGAAAATACTGTTGTTGACAAATATCAGAGAATTATATACGCTTTACAAAAATAAATATCCAAATGACAAAATCTCCAAATCAAAGTTTTTTGAACTGAGACCAAAATGGTGTATGGGTGTGGGGAGTAAAGGATCACACAATGTATACATTTGTGAAATACACCAGAACTTTAAACTTTTATGTGAATCACTCGCCGTCAAAGTAGAATTAAGAGTTACTAGGGAAAATAGTCTGCAACACTGAAACCAGAAACTGCATGATTAATAACTGCAAAACATGTCCTGGTTTAAATGAATTACGGGATTGGCTTCTTACCATTTTTGAAAACAATGATTATGACATGGATGATGAGGTTTCCTTTAAGCAGTGGCTTCATACAGACTATACCCAACTGGTCACAATGACAAAAAGTGTTTCGAATGTAGTAGAAGACATGTGTGAAAGTGCAAAAAAGTTGAAAGTACACCATTTCATAGCAAAAGCCCAATCAAAATATTTGTCCGACTGTAAAGAAAACCTCAATGATTCTACAGCATTAGTGCTTGTTGACTTCTCTGAAAACTATAGTTTTATAATTCAGGATGCCGTACAAGGGCATCACTGGGACAATACCCAGGCTACCTTGCATCCGGTAGTCTGCTATCAAAAAGTTGGAGCACCGACAATTCAGCGCAAAGACAATTCAGCGCAAGTCAGTACAGTTAAAAGTTTAGTTAAAAATAATAAAAATAAATCGCAATAAATAAAAAAGAGAAAAATTTGTATATTTATATATATGCTAAATTGGGTCTGTATCGAAGGAGTGACATTTCAAAGGAGTGACATAACAAAGGAGTGACATAACGAAGGAGTGACATAACGAAGGAGTGACAAATCGGAGATAAAATTCAAAGGAGTATAATTATTAAAATTTTATTTAAAAAAACAAAATTTGTTAGAATTGTTAAAATTAAGATTTTATTTCAAAAACTAGAAACCTAACCTAACCTAACCTAACAGTTGCAAGCCTCTCTTCCCTCTGGATTTGTTCTTTCTTCTTCTTTGTTGGTATTTTCGCGCTGAATTGTCTTGCGCTGAATTGTCTTTGCTCTGAATTGTCTTGCACTGAATTGTCGGCGCTGAATTGTCGGCACT
Source organism: Bathynomus jamesi (assembly GCA_023014485.1). Lineage (NCBI taxonomy): Eukaryota > Metazoa > Arthropoda > Malacostraca > Isopoda > Cirolanidae > Bathynomus > Bathynomus jamesi. The sequence goes on along the minus strand of JAJOZX010000018.1, from coordinate 36,648 downwards.
GAATTGTCCTGCGCTGAATTGTCGGGTCACGCAAAAAGTTGATGGTGAACTAAAAGTTACAAATTTTTTGTGTAATATCAGATTCACTTACACACAACACAACTGCAGTTCATTCTTTTTTATGTGAAGCCTTGAAATTACTTAAAAGTCAGAATCCTAAACTAAAACATATTTGTTACTTTAGCGATGGCGCAGCAAGTCAATATAAAAACTATAAAAACATCATTAATTCAGTGTTTACATGAAAAAGATTTCCAACTAACATGTGAATGGAACTTTTTTGCCACCTCTCACGGAAAGAGCCCCTGTGATGGTGTTGGTGGCACCATCAAAAGGTTAGTTGCCTGGGCAAGTCTACAAGCAACAAGTAAAGGTCATATCACCAATCCAAAAGAGATGTTCAATTGGTGCAAATCTAATATTAATGGTATACAATTTCTGTACATTGATTCAGCTAAAATTGAGGAAAATGCTAATTTATTTGAGTTAGAAAAAAGGTATTCCTTAATTAAGACAATCCCAGGAACCTGTTCATATCACTGCTTTAGACCTTCATCAACAGGCATTAAACTGTACAAAATTTCTAGTGATGAAAATTTCTTTAACGTACAACTTTCCTTCCTCAATGCTACACAAAAAATGTGGCTTACCAATATAAACCTGGTACATATGTGGCCTGTTTCTATGAAGGTGACTGGTTTGTTGGAAACATAGTTGAAGTGTGTGATACTGAGAAGGATCTATTAGTAAATTTCATGAAAAAAGAATCCTTTTAAATGGCCTGAACAAGAGGACGTTTGCTGGATTCCATTCCAACATGTTTTGTGTTCAATTGAACCTACAGTTGCTGGGAAAATGGGGAGACAGTACAAGTTATCAAATGATTGTTTATCTAAAATTGAGGAGTATTTTAAAAAAAGCCTAAGTAACTACAGACCTGTATCAAGCTGAATAATAAATTGCCAATTTATGGCTGTGAGGCCATGGAGTGTTGAAGACAATCAGACTTAAAGCCTGAGTACAATAATAAATTCCTGAGTCAGTGTCTAAACATAAGAGTTATTAGCTATATATAAGTTTACATACGAATTTATATAAAACAACACATATTAAAAAAAGAATATGAACTTATAGCCAATAATTCACATGCTTAAAAACTCAGGAATTCATTATTGTATATAGTAGCTAAGTACTGTACACTTTTATTAAGGGAAGTAATACAACAAAGCTACTTCAATTTAAGGTTTTGTACTGAAAATGGTGGTTACTGCTAGTTTATCTGTACTAACTGCATAATTTAAATTACTAGGAAGTGCTTAAAGAGCAGTAGAACACGGTTCTACATGATTTACTTAGGTAGATCCAAGTATTGAGCCTACAAGCTGGTCCATCTGTTGTGTTAACTGCAAATGTAGTAATAATCTAGGTATATATTGTCTTTTTTATGAGTAAAACTTATTTAGATAATTTAACATTTGTGAATTAACTTACCAAGTAATAAAATGGAAGTAAAATTACAATTCAATGTTGTAAAAAGAAATTTAAATATTTCAAAATTTTGAAAAAATTCAGAATTTTTCACAAAAAGTACTTTTCTTTGAATAGCCAAAACTATATGAAAGAGTTGAGTTGAGATCTATTCCTTAATACATGTTTTTGTACACATATGTATCTTTCTTTACTAGAAGTATCAACTCCCTGACTAATTTCGGACACCTTTATATTAAGCCCCAAAGTTGATGTTAATTTTGCAAATTTTGTGAAAATAACTTGGAAATTTTTAAAAAATAAAAATAAATCCTTTTTTGGTTATTTTTTTATTTCACTCATAAATTTACAACCCATAGAGACTATTAGGAGTATTAAAACAGCTGTGATTGATATAGAACTAAAACTTTTGAAAATGGTAGAGTCGTAAAAGTGGGAGGAATTGATGCAAGCTTCAAAATGGAGCCATGTTTAAGCCCTTGTAACTCAGAAACTATTTGTTCCACAGCCTTTTAGCTTGCAAAATTGAAAAGCCCACCAGAAGTTGTATTGGCATGACAAATTTGAAGCTTCTACTCCTATTAGAAGACACTTTTCAAGGCCTCTCAAAATGAAGGCGTTGGCCGATCAAGCCCAACATGGGCATTTTTTGTCGAAGGTGGGGGCCATTTAAGCAACCATAAAATTAAAAGTTTTTGACTGAGGAAGCTAAAATTTTAGATTTAAGCTATTGAATGGTGTATGAATCAACTGTGAAAATTTGAAGAAAATCGGAGATGGTCACCCAATCACCCCTGTACCAATTGAGCTGGAATGACCCAATATTCAACTGATTCATGATCATGCAACAAATCTATAGAATATAAGAAATTTGAAACAGACACTGTACCATAGGATGGTCCTTAGCTATATAGTGGAAAATTCAAGTTACAAAATTTAACCCGACCAACTTTCTGAAATCTGTACCAGTTGAGCTGGAATGACCCAAAACCGATTAACAGAAGCTTGCGAGATACTATTGAAGCAGTTATTCCTTACTGGGCGAAAGCAAGAATCCCAACTCAATGAGCAGATAACGCACAATGAAAACTGAAGAAGTTAGTTCAGCAATATTATAGTCTTAAGAAAGGCAGAAAAGCTTCAAGTGAGAGCACAAAGATGAATACGTATAGCGACATTCAATGCTGATAATGCTGATATTGATGATATTTTTAACATAGCTAAAGCGGATGCATTGAAAACAATGAATGTTGAGGAAGATAAACAGTTTCTCAGAAAACAGCGAGAGGATTTGTCAAGTTGCAGTTTTGGAGCAACCGATTCAGTACTAGCATGAAAAGAAAAGCGGAAAAAGCAACTAATAGAGGCTGAGCAGTTACGAAAAGAAAAATACTTAGAAAAATCTCAACTTGTGCTTGTTCCAGTATCTTCATTCACCGCAGTAATTGGTGATAGTTCTGACTGCTCCTCTTCTGAATCAGTTGCAAAGCTCATGTGAACCAAGCTCATCAAAATGTACTTCCTCTCAGTCAAAGAAGAGAAAACATTTGATCAATAAAGACGTAGCAATGTCTCTTGACCAAGCAAATATAAGTGACCACGCAGCAACATTCATCACAGCATCAATGGCCAAATCATGTGGACAACAATTACATGAGGTATCAATTTCTCATAGTACAGTACGCCGAACGCGCAGAAAGATTAAAGAGGAGGTTGCATATGAAGATAAGAAAAATTTTGCGTTAGATTCACCTGTACTATTACATTGGGATAGAAAATTACTACATTCCATCGCGGGTAGACCAAAAAAAAATTGATCGAATAGCAATACTTGCTACAGGTGGCGGAGAAGAAAAGCTTCTTGGGATTCCTGCTATTCCCAGAGGAACTGGTCAGGCTCAAGCAGATGCCTGCATTCAGATGTTAGACGAGTGGAGTTTGCGAGACCAGTTACGTGGTCTTGTATTCGATACAATGGCTGCAAATACTAGATTAACAACAGGAGCTTGCACAGTTATCGAAAAAATAGTTGGCCGCTCATTAACTTGGATAGCTTGTCATCATCATATATTCAAAATAATCTTATCCAAAACATTTACAACTTCTTTTGGAACTGCCAGTGGTCCAAATATACCACTCTTCAAACGTTTTAAGGATCAATGGCCAAACATTGACACGAAACACTACAAGGCTGCAACATCCGAGATCTTCATCAGAACATTGCGAGACACACAACACGAACTTGTTGAGTTCTACAAAGATGCTCTACAGAACAGCAGCTTCTCAAGAGATGATTACGCTGAACTACTAAGTTTATGTCTGATTTTCCGTGGAGGAAACTTTTCTGATGAAATTACTTTCAGAGCACCAGGAGCACTTCATCAAGCTAGGTGGATGGCTCAGGCTATTTATGTCTTGAAAATTTATCTATTTTGAGGACAGTGTAAATTGACCACCCAGGAAGAGAAAAATTTGCAGGAAATGTGGCTGTTCATTGCATTGGTTTATGGAAAGTACTGGCATAAAGCACCAATGGCGATAATGGCCCCAAGAAATGATTTGTCCCTTCTACTTTCATTGGAGCACTATCCCTATAAACCATTAGTAAACGAAGCAAAGAATGCATTCAAACGACATTTATGGTATTTATCGGAAGAGCTAGTAGGACTTTCATTCTTTGACGAACGTGTACATACTAATGAAAAACTGAAGATGGTCACAAACCTCAGTAGACCAGCAAAAGCAGTCTCTCAAGTGCTTAGATGCTAAGTTCTTCAATGTGAAAACACTTTATCATTCTATGTGACAGAGAAAACCTCAAACATTTTGATCTTTTGGCGAAGAATGGAAAACAACTGTCACAAGAATTTCTTCAGCAACATCCAGACAACTGGGAAGGAAGCAGTGCATTCAAATAACTGCAAGAAAAAGTGATGCAGATGAAAGTTGTCAATGACTGTGCAGAGAGGGGTATAGCACTGATGAAACAGTTCAACTCAACACTCACGAAAGATGAAACTCAAAAACAGTATCTCCTATGCCTTATCGAATCTCACCAAAAATCGTTTCCTACATCATCCAAAGCAAACCTTATGTACTAACATCTTTCACAGTTATTAGTTTATCATAAACTGTTTCTCTTTTCGCCAAATTGTCAACAATATTGCTAGTGTTCCAATGTACACCAAATTTGTAAAAAAATATGATTTTGTTTCAGAGTGTTACATTATTGTTAATTTTCATACGCCCTCTAAATACACTCCAATTTTGCTGAAATTTTGTATCTATTACCCTTTAGTCATTAGGAATGAGGGCAGACTTGAGGAACAAAGAAAATCTCTGTTTCATATTTTTGGACCACCCTAACATATATATATATATATATATATATATATATATATATATATATATATATATATATATATATATGAAAATTATTTCACGAAAGTAACACGTGAAAAATATTTATGATGAATAAAACCATGAAGGAAAGGAAACACAGATTGGTGCTCAAGCGCTTTCGTCTAATGACATCCTCAGGAACACTGAAGTACATAAAAGGGTTACAGCCTATATATAGGTTACAGAAAAAAATATATATATACATACATATATATATATATATATATATATGCAATAAATGAAGTAAAAATAAAAATTAAAAATTGAAGGATTATCGGAGAGGCATACAGATTCGTAAGGAAAAATATCGATTTTTAGCACAAGATCAAATGAATTATTTCCAACCAATGTTATTAAAAAAAAAAAAAAATACAAATTTATACTGGAAATCTGCCCGGGTTTTAACACACTGCCTTTTATGGTTAAGGTTCGATGTATATAAAAATAAAATGAAAATTAAAAGTTAATAGAGTAGCATACAAGTTTACCAAAGATTTACCGTTCTGCCCTTCTTATCTAAATCTGTTCTGAAGGAATTCAAAACAACAGGATCGAGTTGAAAAAGACCTTTGCTTATGTTGAAGTTATTTGTAAGTTGGATAATGGCAAATTCTAGAATATTTCTATTAACAATGTTGCTAGAGTGAAATAAAACTGAAGCATTATTCCAATCAATACAGTGGGATAACTCTGACAAATGGACAAAAAGGGCACTGGACAACTGCCCTGTTCTAACGGAATATTGATGCTGTTTTATACGTGTGTGCAAATCCTTTCCCGTCTGACCTATGTAAAAGGAATCACATTGTTTACAACCAATTTTATAGATAATGCCTGAATTATTGGTAGGGCTATTTTTTACTATGATATTTTTCACAATATTGTTATATGAAAATACTACATTAATATCCAAAAGTTTAAGTACATTAGCAATGCCTAAAAAGCCAGGGAAAAATGGAAGTACTAAAATATTTTTTGACAAAGTACGAGTGTTATTATTGACACAATAGAAAGTTCATTTTGCCTTGTTGAGACAAGATTCCATAAACGCAGATGGATAACACAGATCACTTCCAATACCATTGATTTTTTCTAATTCGGCATCGATGTATTCCGGACTGGCGATCCTAAGGGTGTGGAGAAACATTGAAGAAAAAATGGCCTTCTTAGTGGGGTGTCATGTCCCGAGTAAAAGTGTACGTAGGACAAATTGTTTGTTTTTTCCGATAGATACTAAACTTAAAACCTGGGCTTTCCCTATGTACACGCACATCCAAGAATGGGATTGAATTGTCTTGTTCCACTTCTAAAGTAAACTTAATGGAGGGGACTTGATCATTTAACTGAAGGAGGAAGTTATCCAGGTCACGATTCATGGGCCAGATACACAAAATATCGTCGACATACCGCAACCAAGGGATGCCAACCCCCAGGATTCTCGGACTGTAAGTAATTTCGAAAAACTCCATATAAATATTGGAGAGGAGGGGCGATAAGGGGTTGCCCATGGCCATCCCAAAAACTTGTTGATAATACTCGTTGTTGAAAGTGAATTTACAGTCTTTGATGCAAAGCTTAATAAGTTCCAAAACAATGTGTGAAGGTAGTGGCAGGTCATACTTATGTAATTCTTGGGAGAGAAAGTCAAGCATATCGTCAATCGGCACTTTTGTAAACAATGAACAAACGTCAAAACTGATCAATCTATCGTTAGTTTCAGTACGTGCATTATTCAATTGTTCAGTAAGATCCATTGGAATTTTTTACATGTGAATCAGAGATAGTTCCGAGAATGGGGAACAAGACTTTGACAAGCCATTTGGAGAGTTTATAAGTAATAGAGCCCACCGAGCTAATAATAGGGCGCATAGGGTTGCCAGGTTTGTGGGTTTTAATAAGACCATAAAGGTAGGGCAGAGAAGGTGAAGTGGACATGAAAAGCCCTTTTTGTCCATTTGTCAGAGTTATCCCACTGTATTGATTGGAATAATGCTTCAGTTTTATTTCACTCTAGCAACATTGTTAATAGAAATATTCTTGAATCTGCCATTATCCAACTTACAAATAACTTCAACATAAGCAAAGGTCTTTTTCAACTCGATCCTGTTGTTTTGAATTCCTTCAGAACAGATTTAGATAAGAAGGGCAGAACGCTAAATCTTTGGTAAACTGGTATGCTACTCTATTAACTTTTAATTTTCATTTTATTTTTATATACATCGAACCTTAACCATAAAAGGCAGTGTGTTAAAACCCGGACAGATTTCCAGTATAAATTTGTATTTTTTTTTATAACATTGGTTGGAAATAATTAATTTAATCTTGTGCTAAAAATCGATATTTTTCCTTACAAATCTGTATGCCTCTCCGATAATCCTTCAATTTTTTATTTTTATTTTTACTTCTTCGTTTATTGCATATATATATATATACTTTTTTTTGTTTTCTGTAACCTATATATAGGCTGTAACCCTTTTATGTACTTCAGTGTTCCTGAGGATGTCATTAGACGAAAGCGCTTGAGCACCAATCTGTGTTTCCTTTCCTTCGTGGTTTTATTCATCATAAATATTTTTCACATGTTACTTTCGTGAAATAATTTTCATATAATGAACACCACGCGTTCCTTCGGCTTGCTGTTCCCTCTCTTGTCTCCGTTTGTGTCCGTGTTTTCTTCTACATTAATGAAGGGGCATGCAATTCGTATCCGACAAAAGTTTCTTACTAATTGTCTAGAGGAGCAAGTTCTTCCCAAATCCCTGCTTCTGATTCACCTGACAAATTGACGACCATCCGTTCAACAACTTCAGCAGATTAATTTTAAAGAAACACATTGAAGTCACCAGACAAAATGAGTGGTCCGCCTTCAAAAATTTAAACCACCAAACATAATTTTGTAACCATTATTCCCCAACCGTGGATCCAACCTTTGTTTGATGAAATTTACAACGAGTTGCGTCGGAGAACTTCTTCACTTCGTAACATTTTGGATCGAAAAATTAAAAGTCTCATTCGTAATAGTCAGTGGAGTAAAAAAGCAAGCTCAAAGTGTGTTTTGAACCTTTCTTTGAAAAACATTAGTGACGATGCAAAAAGTGCCCTTGGATATGGTATGTCCTTTTTTATTGTTAAAAAACCTTCGGCTTTACAAATTTGTTACAGTCTCGCTTGTTTTGAAAAACAGTGTAATCTCCCTCAGTATTTGTTTAACATAGTTAAAGGCCTTCTTTATAGTGCGGCGAATAGTAATTACGAAGATAACTTTCCTAAACATTTTCGCAATAGCCTCTCACAAAAAGATGGGGAGCTCCATATTACTAAAGCAGACAAGGCTTACTAAAGCAGACAAGGCTAACACCATAGTTATTATGGACAAAGTGGACTACATCAGAAAGATGAACGAGCTTGTCCAGGACCCCACCACATACAGCAAACTTAGGAAGAACCCGCAGGATGACGTCATCAAATCATTTAATAGTGGCTTGAAATGCATTCTCAAAGATCATAAGGACTTAATTCTGCTTTTCATGTCCACTTCACCTTCTCTGCCCTACCTTTACGGTCTTATTAAAACCCACAAACCTGGCAACCCTATGCACCCTATTATTAGCTCAGTGGGCTCTATTACTTATAAACTCTCCAAATGGCTTGTCAAAGTCTTGTCCCCCATTCTCGGAACTATCTCTGATTCACATGTAAAAAATTCCATGGATCTTACTGAAAAATTGAATAATGCACGACTTAGGGTGGCAATAAAAAATGAAGTCGCAAAATTTAAAATGTGCGGGTGCTCATTTTATTCGGTTTATTGAAAAAACAAATTCTGCCAAATTTCAAGTTCCTAATCTTATTTTAAGTGGTGGTACAAGACACAAAGAACTTTGTGCTCTAGGCTATTGGAAACGAGTGTTCGAGTGAGCTTCAAAGTTATACAAAACAAAAAACTGAAAAGAACGATTCTGATAAGACTCAAACAACCTCAAATAGGACTGCAATAGCTTGTAGTGATCTGATAATTACAATTATGCCTAATTTTTCTGGCTTCAAATGAACGTGGATTTATTGGCATCAGGGAACATCTTCCGGTGCTGCTCCACAACCTGAAGAATGTATTGCTGTTGATCCTCCTGTGTGGTCAGCACAGCATTAAAATCTTTCATTAGGGCAACTCCTCTTTCTGCGGGATCATTGATAACACTGATGGCAGAGACGCGCTGTTTCGCTTGTTGAAAATCTTCATCTTCCCACTGCTCCGGATCCTTGGAGAGGAAGGATGTGGGAAGCTGGAGCAGGTGGAAGAAGGCCAATGTGTTCTTCGTGACAAAGGCTGCCAAAGAAAGATGTTCAGCATCTCCCACATCAATTGTCACATGAGGCGAAGGACTCTTCCTTTCTTCATTTTTGAGCACCTCAACCATGCCTCTTTTCACCGCGCTGCTGAGATATTCATCAAAAAAGGCCAAAGCGACCAACTTTTCACTTAAGTACCAAAGATGGCTAGTGATCCCTTTCAAAGCGGCCTCTGCCATGCGTCGGTTAACTTGTCTGTACTGCACCAGCTTTTGTATCAGCTCCAAGTCCAACCGCGGAGCATATCTGGCTACCGGGGCATTGAACCAAACTTTAACGTAAATCTCTGCAACAAAGAGGCAGAAGTCAGTAACACCCTGGAGCTCCTGGTCCGTGAGTTTCCCCAAGTTCCGCAACTGGTGACGGTACAAGAAGATCTTAAATGCATAGATGCATTTTGCCATCCACCGTGCCCTGTGGAGGGCACCCGGAGTTTGAATATGATTTCCCTGTGGTAGATTTATTCCGAGAAATAGCAGTACGAGTTCCAGGAATTCACAGTAATCATCGCGAGGCTGCTGAGATCTCAACTGTTCGTGCACAAACTCTGCAACTTTCTCCTTGAATGCGTGCATCCGATCTGCCACCTCACGGTCTCCCTCAGCAGAAAGAAACTAATCCTTTACAATCTTTGGCCACACCTCCGCCAATCTTTGAAAGAGCTTGATCTTTGGTCCCGAAGAGCATGCTACTAAGGCTTCAAAAACTTTTTCGAGAACTATTTCCGCGATGTGGTGACGACAAGCAAGATTGAGAAGTTTCTTCCCAAGCTTCTGCTTGAGGAATTGACAAGCGCTGTTCAAGCGACCGGTGTTACATGATGTCGTGTCAAAAGACATGGCTACGATCCCGGGAGATAACTGCCAGTCTTCCAGCATGTCATGCACTGCTGTTGCCTGCGCCAGACCTGTTGATGATGGCAGCTTTGGTACCCCCAACAGCTTCATCACACCTTCTCCTGAAACCAGGACTGGAAGGCGATCGACCTTCTCTTTGTTTGTAAGGTCTGGAAGGAGCTTGCCATCCCAATGAACTGTTAATGGTACCATGGGGGAAAAGGACCTTCTCAGCTTGTCCGCGATGTCTTGGCGGAATTTCATTCGAGCTAGTCGGATTGTCTCTCGATTCAATGCGTAGTGCTCCATACTTTGTCCAGCAGCTGCTAAGGTATTGGCCACAACATGGACTGCCCGGCGATTGGATATCTTTGTGCGGTCCAACGCTTGCGCCAGTTCTTGAGTAACAATCTCATTTAACCCTCTTGATCTTTTCCTCTTGGGAGTGGCAGATGACGTGCCTCCTATTGCTCCGACATTCACCTCATCTTCCTTGTCAGTATCCTCGTTTGTAGAACTGCTGCTCGACTCCAAAACCACGGACCTGTCCATCTTCTGGAGTTCATTCAGGTTCCTTCGTTTCCTTTTCTCTTGCTCGTGCTGCCGCATCATTTTCTCCTCCTCTTGTCTAATATACTTCTGATCAACAAGTCCTATAGTTCCTCGACGACCAGGCTCACGCTGCGCAAGAAAAACTGCTTGTCTTCTTTATTTTTGATGATTTTGAGCGCATCACCGTGAGCGCAATCGAACAGGCCTTTCAGACCTTCTAGAAAGACCTTCTCCTTGTCCATCTGGGTTTTGGTACGCCTCGCTCGTAATTTCTTTAAGCTTCTCCACTCAGAATGGAGGTTCTCCAGCTTGTCTTGTGCCCGGTGCGTAGCTTGAGTCGGAAGACTTGCATTCTTCCACATCTGTTCGACCTCTGTCATCACCAGTCGGCTACTTTCTCTGACAGGGCGAGACTCGGACAGGTGAAAGAAAAAGAATCGTTCTAGGACCTGCCGCTTGGACGGCAATTTGGCTCCTGTAAGGGCATATGAGTTGGGAGAAGTCTCCAGTAGCCATAAAACATCATTCTTTCTTAGAGTAGTCGCCATTTTTCATCTACCTGCAAAGTATACAAAATAGAGAATTAGTAAGTGACAATGGTTGAAACTTTGTTACTCTTGTACCACCCCCTAATGTTTATCAAAAGTCCTAAAAATTTGCCTGAGTGATTTTCTTCAGGAACTGCACCAAACGTGCCACTGCACTCGCTCCTCCAGGCAACTTGGATTTTTACCCCTATTGGCTATTGGCCACCCTAAATTGCACATACTGAAACTAACGATAGATTGATCAGTTTTGACGTTTGTTCATTGTTTACAAAAGTGCTGATTGACGATATGCTTGACTTTCTCTCCCAAGAATTACATAAGTATGACCTGCCACTACCTTCACACATTGTTTTGGAACTTATTAAGCTCTGCATCAAAGACTGTAAATTCACTTTCAACAACGAGTATTATCAACAAGTTTTTGGGATGGCCATGGGCAACCCCTTATCGCCCCTCCTCTCCAATATTTATA
>JAJOZX010000018.1:0-20000 GCA_023014485.1 Bathynomus jamesi | reverse complement strand
TTAGGTATGGCATGGCTTACCCGCATATATGCAAAACCACGTAAAACAAGGGATTACTGTATATGTATATATACATATACCGTATATATACACACATTACTACCTTCCTTTATTTTGATGATGATTTGTACCTAGGGAGAGTGGTACATATCTTGGCGAGACAGTGGGTGGGTGGTGTCAATGGGTTGGGGATGGTAGACTAGGGGGATGAATAAGGTTGGTTTGCTGGATAGGCAGTAGGAGGGGTATGGACTTAGATGTGATGAAGCAGATGGGAATGGGTGAGGAAGAGGAAAATCGCTTCCACTGAGAAGTTGGGGCCTTTGGCAAATATGGATGGTAGATACTGACAGGTTCAGGCATTTGACTAGGAGGTGTACGATAGTGATAGGGGTATGGCAGGTAGGGTAGAGCAGGGCTGGCAATTTAGATATAAGGTGACCATGTGTAATGCATACATGTCCTAGGTGGAGATGGGATAAAATCACTTCTTTATGGCAGGGCTGGTGGAATGAAGAGGCACAGTATCCTAATTGCAGTTTGATCTTGAGGAGATTGTTGTGTGTGACCTGGTCCCATTTCCATTGCCAGATGGAGTGGAAGTGGGAGTGGAGAGTTGGGAAGAAGTCAGAGAAAGGGAGGGGCCAGCATACGTAAGCAGGTTATCTTTGTCATGCAGTCCGCCTCCTCATTACCCTGGATGCCAATATGTGCTGGGACCCAGCAGAAGGCGATTGTCTTGTGTCAGAAAGTCATTAAAAAGTGGAAGGTTTGCTGGATGGTGCGGATGAGTGGGGGTAAATTTCTTGGGGGAGAGAAGTGTGCTTTGGGAGTCTGAATAAATGACAAAGGAGCTGGCAGGGTGGGTGCGCACAATGTCAAGGGCCTTCATAATAGCAGAGAGTTCTGCTGAGAAAACTGAGAAAACCTATATATGGGGCATTCCAGGAGAGATCACCCAATGCATGTCACCACTCTGACTCAGATTTTGATGAAAATTGACATACGGGGTTCTTCCAGGTGCTGATTTCACTGGTCAAAATAAAAAAGTTCTATGACTCATAGTTTTTGAGATATGGGCCCCCACTTTACCACCTAACTTTAATGGGCAATAACTCCCAAACACCTTACCATAGACCTATAAAACAATACATTTTTAGAATCAGCATGAAGAGATCTATTAAATGATACCACATTCAAATGTGTAGAACAATAATGAAAATTTTACCCCCTTTTTATTTTTGACCCCCCCCCCCCCCCCCTAGGCAGTGAAATCCCCCCCAAAAAATTTCATTTGTTAAACTTCCATTAATTGTTAAAAGATACAAACAATAAAAAACGTGGTTATCAAGTTGCAAGATATTTTAAAAATTATTGAAAAAATATGTACATTGTGAAATTTTGACATTTTTACGCCTGCAGACTAAAATAGAGAACTACAAATGATATATTCACATGGATGAAAATAAACACCAAAAATACAAATTGAACACACATATTACATCAAGTTGATTCATAATTACATGAGTTTTTTTCAACTCATTTTCTGGGAAAACATATTGAATATGCATTGTTCCTGGCTTTAAAGTTGGTGTGCTTAATAAATCTAAAATTTTATCGCTTGATATGTGGTATGTATCTCTAATTTGTGGAAAGTAATAGTAAACACTATATCCTGATGGGTGCAAAAAGCTAACCTCAAAGTCATCAAATTCCTCATTATAGGAATGTACAAATCCCAACCATTTCTGATCATTGTAAGTACAAACTATGTACTCTCCTATTTTCGGATTAACTTCAACATTATCTTCACCCAGAAAAGCTTTGCTTATAATCCTCACCTCACCAACTTCATCAGAAGATAATTCAAATGTTTTTATGTTATTTGCATTAATAGGTACAAATCTGTGGAATTTTTGTGTTCCTGTTAGCCACATACTTTTTTCATATCTGTCACTTAAAAATTTTTCCATAGCTTCAATTTCTTCAGAATTTATTAAAAAAAAAATTGATGCTATCACTTATATTGTTTGAACAAAATTCAAACATGTCTTCTGGTGTTAATATTTGATTTGCAAATGTTCTCTGCATACTCGCTCTGGCTACATATCTTTTCACTGTACCCTCAATCCCATCACAAGCGCTCTTACCATGGTTTGTGGCAAAGAAATGTCACTCACATTCCAGCCCAAAATCTTCTTCATGTTTACAAATGTTAACAAAGTTGAAACAATTTTTATATTGTCCTGCACATCCATCAGTAAAATAATGTAATTTTTTGATATGAAGGTGGGATTTTTTAATATGTATGAATGTATTTAAAAAAGTGTAAACCATTGTAGTGTTGTTTTGTATTTGGAGATAAAAAACAATAACTTGAATATTGAGTATTGTGTATACTATACACAATACACACCTGATTATTGGACATGCGGAAATGATCAGCCACTTCCATGACAGCAGGTGCATTAAGGATGCAGCGAGGAAGATTGACAGACACACTTGGCTCTTTCGGCAGGGGGAACGCTAGTTCTGTCTCCAACTCTCCTGACATGCCAGTATCATCATTCTCCATGGCCTCATCTCCGGTTTCATATGCACACTTTGAGGTTTGCGGCTCCTGGCGAGGACATTTTCTTCCTTCCCTGTAGCTTTCTTTTTACAGCGAAAACTTTATCATTCCCGCTCATCATTGCTACCCAAGGACCACGTTGATCGAGGTAGGAGTCAATGTCTTCTTTTCTTCTTTCTTGTCCTTGTCGGACAGCAGTTGATTCTTCTTTATATCTTTGACAGCATCAGATGCTCCAATATCCCACAGCTTGTCCACACTGTCCGAAAACTTCTGCCATTTTCCTCCAGTGTCAGTTTCTCGTTTTCTGCTCTTTTGGAGTAAGTGCCACTCTTTCCACAATGCCTCTAGCTTCCATTCGCAGTTGAGCTTTGTGATTGTTTTAATGCAGGCCATGTTCCAAAACTTTAAGACTTTGTTTACGGTTTCTTTGAATGCATCTTTCCTGTTAGCAGTGTACTGGATAACACTGAAGAAGTATTGCAAAACCTGCCGTGTTGTTGGCAATTTGCTACCACTGTTGGAGGATGACGGTTGGCCAACTAAAAAAATTTCCGAAGCCAATCTTAGAGAAGGTAGCGATGTTATTTTTGCCTTTCCTTTTGATGACTCTCTATTTGTAGCTTCAAGAGTTCTTCCAGTTATGGTTGCCATCGATTTGTCCATGACAAAGGATGAGGAACTCAGACAGAATTTCAAAATGTTATGATCTGCAAAAAAAGAAATACGTTAGGTACCTGGCACAGGCATAGTGCATTTTCTAATTACCTATATACATTATACATTCCGCCTGGTTATGGTGACTCATTTTTTTGAAAAGTATAGGTGATCGTAGTTTTTCCCATTATTTGGCACTATACTAGCACATTGGTATTACCTGTATACAGGCACAACCTTTAAACCATTAGTCGTATGACATTGGCAGGCACACCAAACGACTTCTCTCATCAAGAGGATTCAGAAAACATCCCTACTTAATGATTTATCTTGATTCAGTAAAAAGTTAAAAAGTACGCATTTTAAAAAAAACTAGTAATTTCAAGGTCGATGCGAGACCCCTAAATATTGATAAACTTTTGTAAAAATGGTACCAATGTGCTAGTATAGTGCCAAATAATGGGAAAAACCATGATCACCTATACTTTTCAAAAAAAATTGAAAAGTGGGCCACCCTAAGGAACATCCTGGTGTCAGCACCCAAAGGATAGCAGCAGCAGTGTGTGTAAGATACACAACTGTGTGGAGAATTTTACAGGAACAACAGTTTTACCCATATCACATTCAGAGAGTAAAAGGCCTTACTGAAGCTGATTTCCCACCACAAGAGGGGCTTTTTGTACTTGGTTCCTTCAACAGTGTGCTCACAATCCTCTTTTTCTATCCTCCCTGTTGTTTTCTGATGGAGCTGCCTTCACAAGAAATGGTGTGATTAATTTTCACAACACTCATTGCTGGGCCAAAGAGAATCCACATGCCATCATCCAGTCAAGGCACCAACAACAATTTAGTATCAATGTATGGGCAGGACTTATTGCCAACAACTTAATCAGTCCTTTTGTTTTGCCTGAAGATTCAGACCTGAATCCACTCAATTTTTACCTGTGAGGTCATCTGAAATCCATAATTTACATGACACCCATTGACAACAATGAAATGTTTTGCCAATGCATAAAACAAGGATGCCAGAAAGTCTCAGCAATACCTGGAATGTTTGAATGTGTCAGGCAGTCTATGATGAGGCATGTTCAGGCGTGTATTCAAGTGCAAAGCAATCATTTTGAGCACTTCCTTTAAAAGTAAGGCAGATACTTGCTGGAACACATAACAGGTTGTAAATCAGAAACAAAGCAATTTCAGGCATATGTTTATATAAACTTTTTTCATTGTTTTCAGGTGCTGAATTCATCCTGAAAGTGTGTCCCACATGTTATGAAATGCCTTGTACGTTAGCACAAATAGGAAAAGTCAAGAATGCAATCAAGAAAATGGAGTGAAACTGTCCCCCAATAAGGAGCAAAACAAAAAGGCCTCAAGTAAATATGGGGAGGAATTATATGCAGATATTATATAAAAGATAATTGCAGATTTAAAAGAGGACAATGTATATATGAACATCCCCAAATATGCAATTTCTTCAATAATAATGGTCACTGTAAATTTGGAGACACAGATGCAAATTCTACCACCTGGACATCTGCAGGACTTACACAAAATATGGAACCTGCAAATATTAAAAAAAAAGCTATTTATCAACATCTCCTGATGAACCTAAAGTACAAAGTTTAAAGAACAATAGGAATAACAATAGAAACAATAAGCAAACAAAATTTTTTTTCAATATTGCAGACACGATATGGCTGCTAAATGTCACCCAATGTATGCAGTTGACACAGCTGGAAACCCCCGAGCCAAACCACTTCCAGGCAAAAAGCTACCAGAACAAGTAGGTGGAAATGGATATCTCTTGGAGGACCATAGAGCATCGAAACAAGTGATACCGAAGGAAAACGAACTTGAAATGCACAAAGGGCAATGAAAAACAAAGAACATAAATATTATTCTGGCTAATATTCAAGGAATAAGACCAAACCAATCACTCAACAAAGTTTCTTACTTGAAAGGATTTATGGACAAAACAAGGGCAGACATCACATGCCTCACAGAAACTCATCTTAAGGATTGCCAAGGAAATTGTGAAAACTGCGAACATTGTATTGATAAGAAAGAGATAAATATAGAGGGTTTCAACTTACTGAGAGCAGATAGAACAATGAGACATAAAGGTGCCTGTGCTATATGTGTACATGAAGGTCATATGACAGAGAAGGTAATAAGTAAATCAAACAGCTTTGTGGAACTCCTAGCAGTGAAAATAGAAAAAACTGTGATGCTGATAGTCATCTATAGACCTCCAAACACTCCAACCAAAAAATTTTCAGAGGCTATTGATGATATCAGAAAGCTAATAAAGACCATAAACCCTCCATCCCTCAATATAATCATCTGTGGAGACTAACTTCCCATTTATAAAATACAAAAAGGAAGATAGGAATATATATATATATATATATATATATATATATATATATATATATATATATATATATACTATAATAAGAGAGCTGTCCGTCCGTCCGTCTGTCTGTCTGTCTGTCCGTCATCACACTTTCAGAAATTATGAGAAAAAATTGTGAGAAAAAATTCAGAAATTGTATTACGGGCGGCAATGTGAAGCTCAAGATTTTCATGACTGTGTTCTTTTCTGTAGTTTAGTAATGGGGGAAGGGTGAGGGTGGGCGGAAGGGTGAGGGTGGGCGGAAGGGTGAGGGTGGGCGGAAGGGTGAGGGTGGGCTGAAGGGTGGGGGTGGGCGGAAGGGTGGGGGTGGGCGGAAGGGTGGGGGTGGGCGGAAGGGTGGGGGTGGGCGGAAGGGGGGGGTGGGCGGAAGGGTGGGGGTGGGCGGAAGGGTGGGGGTGGGCGGAAGGGTGGGGGTGGGCGGAAGGGTGGGGGTGGGCGGAAGGGTGGGGGTGGGCGGAAGGGTGGGGGTGGGCGGAAGGGTGGGGGGGGCGGAAGGGTGGGGGTGGGCGGAAGGGTGGGGGTGGGCGGAAGGGTGGGGGTGGTGGTAATGGGGAGGGGTGGTGGTAATGGGGGAGGGGGTTAGCCCCCAAGTTGTATGAATGGGGGTGAGGAGGTTTTGGGAGATACCAGATTCAGAAATGTTGACACAATGTGAAGCTCAAAATTTTCACGGCTGGGTTCTTTTTTTGTAGTTTAGCCTGTCTAACCATCAGCGAAGTGACGGGAACTGTACTAGTATATATAAACACCAGGACAAGGGGGGCACAAGAGAAGACCAAGAGCAAGCAAAAAGGTTGATGGCTCTCACAAATGAGTTTATGCTGACACAGGAGAGAACAGAAAGTACCAGAAAAAATAACTACCTAGATCTGGTATTCACAAATAACGAACTTGATTGCTGATATAAAAATAACCCCATCTATTATGTCAGACCACAACTTAATCAAGATATCAACAAATATGGTGACAACATTAAAAGACAATACACATATTGAGGAAAGAAGCAAATTTGGGGCCTTTAACTTCAACTCCAAGACTATAAATTGGGAAGTAATCAGATTGCACATGGCCCAAATAGAGTGGAGAACAGTTTTAGAGAATAAAACAATTTCAGATCTGGTATTCACAAATAACATGAACTTGATTGCTGATATAAAAATAACCCCATCTATTATGTCAGACCACAACTTAATCAAGATATCAACAAATATGGTGACATTAAAAGACAATACACATATTGAGGAAAGAAGCAAATTTAGGGCCTTTAACTTCAACTCCAAGACTATAAATTGGGAAGTAATCAGATTGCACATGGCCCAAATAGAGTGGAGAACAGTTTTAGAGAATAAAACAATTTCAGAAATGCTAACAACCTTGGAAGAAAAGACTGAGAATTTTAGAAAAATATGCTCTGAAATCACAGCCAAAAGGAGAGCTGGCTAGAGAGGCAAAAGAGAAGAATATTCCACAAAAGAAAGAGAGTGGAGGTGAAGTTAGCCAACTGCAGAGATAATGCCAGGAAAGTAATACAAGAAAAACTGGAGGGTATTGATAGGGAAATACAAACCCTGATTAAGGACCATACAGAGAGGGAAGAGGAAAAGGTGGTAGAAGCAATAAAGGAAAATCCAAAATGCTTCTATAGTTATGCAAAAAGGAAACACAAAAACATGCTCCACTATTGGGTCCTTAGAAGAGAAATAATGAACTAACCAACAATCCAAAAGAAATATCTGAAACATTGAGAGCCCAGTATGAATCAGTTTTCAGTACCACAAATGAAAAAGCGATACCTGACATTGATGCATTCTTTGAAGAGAAATTGCAAGGAGAGTGTATAACAGACTTTGATTTTACCCGAAAAGATGTAGAGAGAGCTATAGGACAAATAATGTTGTAAAATTCTTGGGAATAATCTTTAGGAGAATATTCTCAAGAATTTTCTTGAGAATATACTCTGAACCAAGAATTTTTGAGAATTTTCTTTTTTAGAATATCTGAGGAGTTTTTCAACTATTCCAATACAACTTAACTTCAGTTCCTGTCAAAATGGAGAAATTCTAAGTCAGAAGTGAATGATAGGATGAGTGAAGAAATAAATAAATTAACTAATGCAAAAAATTTATTGAATCATTGTATAAAGACTGTATTTCAATTCAAAGTACAGTATTTACCAGGGATGGCAGTGATTAAATTAAAATGATTTAATCACCTGATTAAATCAATTGATTTTTTTATGAAAATCATTTTTTTTTTTTTTTTTCAAAATTATATAGAAATTAATAAAATATATCAGACAAAATACTTCAGAAACAAATAAAAATATCCCTTATAATAATTAAGTGTTCAATTTATTTCAGTTTTTCAATATAATAACTTTTTTTATGAAAAAAAATCATTTTTTTTTAATTATTTGATTTTTTCAAAATTATATATAGAAATTAATAAAATATATCACACAGAACAGTTTAGAAAGAAAAAAATATCCCTTGTAATGGAGTATTCAATTTCAGTTTTTCAGTATAATAGCTAATAAATAAAAAAAAAATGATTTTTATGAAAAAATCGTATTTTTTATTTATTTGATTTTTTCAAAATTATATGGAAATTAATAAAATATATCATACAAAACAGTTTAGAAACAAATAAAAAATATTCCTTATAATTAAGTGTTCAATTTCAGTTTTTCAGTATAATAGCTTTTTTATGAAAAAAAACCATGTTTTTTTTTTTATTTATTTGATTTTTTCAAAACTAAGAAAAAAGAAAATTCTTCAATATTCTCAGCAAATAATATTTTGGAGAATATTCTCAGAATATTCTTGGATAATGAGAATATTCTTGCCTCACATCACTAAGGACAAATGAAACCACATTCAGCTGCAGGTCTGGACAATTGGAATGCATTATTGATTAAAACCTGTAAAAATGAAATAGCTACACCTTTATACTGGATATGGAGTAGATCCCTAAACACTGGGGAAATACCAAGCATCTTGAAAAGAGCAAACATTGTCGCTATATATAGAGGAGGAAATAGATCTCAAGCAAAGAACTACAGACCAGTGTCATTGACATTCCACCTCACCAAAGTATTTAAAGAATAATTAGAGAGAAAATTTATGATTTCTTGAAGACACTGGAAAAATTCAACAAAAATCAGCACAGACTGTGATCAGGTAGATCATGCCTATCACAACTAATAGAACAATACAACAATATCCTAGATGCACTGGAAGGCAATGACAACTACGATGTCATATACACAGATTTCACTAAAGCTTTTGACAACTGTGATCATGGTATAATAGCATATAAAATGAAATATATGGGAATAACAGGCAAAGTGGGAAAATGGATCTACAACTTCCTCAGAGAACGTCTACAGGTCATTAAAATTCAAGGTATATCATCATCAGAATCAGAAGTACGCAGCTCAGTACCACAAGGTACAGTACTGGCCCCACTCCTGTTCATTATCATGCTAACAGACATAGACAGTGGAGTAAACAGCAACAGTATAGTAACATCCTTTGCAGATGATACAAAGATCAGCAGGAAAATCAGCGATGTAAATGAAGTGGAGGCCTTGCAGAGGGGCACAAACAAAATATACAAATGGTCAGAAGCATGTACGGAAAATTCCCAGTCGGAATATTGCCAGGCGGAAAATTGCCAGTGGGGAAAATTGCCAGTGAGAATATTGCCAGGCAGAAAATTGCCATGCGGAAAATTGCCAGTGACAAAAATATGTAAAAATTTAGAAAGTAAGAAATAAAGTGAGAAAAAGGACATGTGTGTGTGTGTGTGTGTGTGTGTGTGTGTGTGTGTGTGTTCCAGCCATAACTCCAAAATGGAAGTAGTTACAAACATGAACCTTCACACACATATTGATTAGGCCCAGGTTGTGCACCTCGGTGTTAATACATAAATAATTAAAATTACTGGGCCCGAAGGCCCCAGCACCGCGATTAAACTATATATACTATATATGCAGCCCTCACAAACATATTCAATTACTCCTGGCTTCACAATATCATACCCTCTACCTGGAAGCTGGCACACATCATCCCGATACTGAAACCCAATAAACCCCCCAACCTACCTGCTTCATACCGGGCAATC
The DNA here is from genome assembly GCA_023014485.1 of Bathynomus jamesi. Lineage (NCBI taxonomy): Eukaryota > Metazoa > Arthropoda > Malacostraca > Isopoda > Cirolanidae > Bathynomus > Bathynomus jamesi. Next base: position 10,227 of record JAJOZX010000018.1, on the reverse strand, counting down.
TCCCTTCTCTCAACCATTTCCAAAGTCCTCGAAAAACTGATATTAAGACGCATACAACCACACATTACATTTTCACAAACCCAACACGGCTTCAGGTCCGCCCACTCCACCACAACGCTTCTTACAAACCTGATCCAACACATCTTAGATGGTTTCAACCAACTATCCCCCCCTGCCCGCACAGTCCTTGTTGCCATCGACATCAACAAAGCTTTCGACACTGTCCCACACCACATTCTTGCACAAAAGATTATTGATCTTGACATCCCCACCAATGACAAGAAATGGCTTACTAATCTTATCGCAGGCCGACTTGGCAAAGTCATACACAAACAACACTCATCCAAAACCTACAGACTATACAATGGCGTCCCACAGGGCTCCATACTCTCTCCAATCCTCTTCAACCTTTTCATGCATGACCTCCCACAACCTCTCTCCCCCCATGTCCACGTCTCCTCCTATGCAGATGACCCCTGACCATAACAGCACAACACCATAACCGTAACACCGCCACACGCCTGATCCAGCAGTACATTACCAATCTGGAACTCTGGCTGACTAACAATAGGATGTCAGCATCCCCTCAAAAATCCTCCATCACCCTCCTAACCTCAGACTGCCACGAATCCCAAGCACACCCGAGAGTCACCGTCATGGGACATCCCCTACCTCTAAAAAAAAAACCAACAATCCTTGGTCTCACCCTAGACACACACATGTCCTTTTCCCCTCACATATCAAACATTTGCTCCAAAGCAACAAAAAAACTCAACGCTCTCAGAACACTCACCTCCACAACATTTGGTCAGCAGAAGGAATCCCTTAGTATCCTATACAAACAGTTTGTACGTACTACCCTAACTTACGCTGCCCCCACCTTGTCCCCATCCATCTCCCACACAAACCAGAAAAAGATACAGACCACACAAAACAGAGGTCTCAGAAGCATTACTGGCTGCCTCCGAACCACACCCATCCCACATCTACATGCAGATACGAAAATACTCCCCATCAAACACCACATGAACATGACAGGGACTCAATTCTTCTCCAGAGCACTGGCCCCAGACCACCCCTGTCACCATCTCACATTACACAATCCCCCACCCCGCAACAAAAAACGTACTCCTGCTGCTCACTATTCGCAGCTACTGAACAATATCCCGCCTCCTCCCCTAAACATCAACCCCATTAAACATCACACAGAATTTACCCGGAAATACCTACTCGACCAACCACACAACACTGTCTGTCCTTCACGATACTCCCCCTGTAGTCCATCAGAGCGAACAAACCCTCCCAAGGAAAACAAGAGTTACTCTGGCCAGGCTCCGTTCAGGCCACCACCCCTCCCTCCAACAATACAGACACAGACTCCACCTAGCTGACACCCCCACCTGTCAAAAATGCTACCTCCACCCTGAGGACACAGAACACCTACTCTTACACTGCCACACTCTCTCTCAACAAAGACACAACTCCAACATTACCTCTCTATGAGACCTATGGACCCGACCCACGGTGGTCGCGGGATACCTGAGTGCCGCCGGGTTCGCATAAGAGAACCCGGGGGCTACAAAGTAAGTAAGTATATATATATATCGAAACCTATGGTAAAATTATTGAATACCCGGTTAGGTTCATTGAATGCCAGGTTTGGTCCTCTGTACGCCCTTGACGATTGGTTAGGTTAAGTCGTGATATTTTCGTTAGCTTTAACGAAAAGGCTTTAGCTCAGACCAAGAAATTGCACTTCGAAAGAGGGGAAGAGAGAGATACTGCCAAAAAGTACAAAAATATCAATGACAGATTGGAGAAAGTCATCCATCAGTATAATGAAGAAGATAAATTGACATTTCTTCGATCTATTGCTTATAATCTTCATACTTTTTGAGGCTTTCCTTTCCTTAACAAGTTTTAGCATTTTAAAATTTTAAATAATAATATTTTAATAAATAAATCCTTTTTTGTGAATTTTAGTTTTTTTCTCACTGGCAATATTCCGGCTGGCAATATTCTCACTGGCAATTTTCCCCACTGGCAATTTTCCGCCTGGAAATTTTCCTACTTCCGGTCAGAAGACAACAACATGACATTTAACACCAAGAAATTTCAGCTCTTGAGATATGGTAGAAAAGAGGAACTTAAACAGACTGCATATTATGCTCCAAAGAGAGAGGAAATACAGAAAAGCACAAAAGTGATTGATCTGGGGTAATAATGACCTAGACAGCCTTGTCAAAAATAAAAAAAAAGTGTCCCAAACTCCACACCACTAACAAACCTCAATTCCAACCTATTTACAGCCACTTCTCATCCATCACCCAGATTGAGTCCATGCTTACTCACGCAATCATTTAAGATGACCATCCATCTTCCCAGCCTCCCTCTCCTACTTCTATGAAGGTTGTTCAAAAACTAAGTTTACAAGGTTACTTACTGGTGCATTATGCATAGTAGGGTGGTCCATAATTTCACTTTTTAAAATTTTTAATGGTCCAACGTGCTAATGCTGTGGGCATTGGTGCAAGAAACAACATGGTTACCAGTTTTTGGAGTTCTGGTAATATCAGACCCCCCCCCCCCCCCCCCCAATTTATATGGAACCTAAAAATGCACAATGTGCATATTCAACTGCCTCTACTATAAAACATTGGTTAATTGCTTCTGTTGCCTGTGATGCACCTGTCAACGATTTAAATCTTTTTAATGAACTCATTGAATATAAAAATTATGATCACGATGTAGCATCCAGTGCTCTTAAGGGATTAAATGGTCAGCTATGGTATCTGACTGAGGAACTAGTACCACTTGCTTTGTTTTTCCAGCAAATTTCAGATGCAGAAAAAAGTCTGATTGCAAAGTCAATGAAGAAAGTCTGTCAAATCAACCCGCAACACCCTCCTCCCAAAGGTCAGCCAATCTTCCCTAAGCTAACAAATACAACTAAGCTGTGTCAGTTAGTTGGTAAGGGTTCTTCAATTGTTTTCCAATGCTTGGGTACTAGTGGTGACTGGCTAAATGAACCTGTTACTTCTTGGAAAAATTGCAAATCTTTCCAAGTTATGGAGAACTTTGTCAAAAATATGAAAGTTGTGACTGATCCTGCCGAGAGAGCAATCAAACTGATTTCAAAGACAGAATTGTTAATGATGAATCACAAAAACAATTTCTGGTAAAAGTTATAGAGCAACATCGACGCCTTCTTCCAGACTTCAAGAAAAAATCTTTGGCTGAAATGTATAATTATGTTAAGTGAGCGTTTCTTGTGTAATGTTATGCAGAAGTATTTATCTTTTTAATTAAACTTTGGTATAATTTTTTAATCATTGTAAAAAGAATTCATTTTTGTTTAAAAATAAATGCAAAAAAAAAAGATGGGGACCTGGAATCAGGTTTGTTCCCACTCAAAATATACTGTAGCTGGCTTGATAAGCTGGTCTAATTTCGAGCCCATCGCCGCGAAGCTGCCTGGGATGATGCTTCAGGGTGGCAGTAACACCCCAAGAATATATAATTAATTAAAATAATATATTATTACCAAGAAAAAATAATATAGTCATATGTATGTTTATTCACAGAGAAGCACAAAGCGGAAAAACTTTCATTTTCTCAGTCAAATTTTTAGGTCCCATATAAATGGGGGGGGGGTCTGATATTACTGGAACTCCAAAAACTGGTAACCATATTGTTTCTTGCACCAATGCCCACAACATTAGCCCATTGGACCATTAAAAATTTTAAAAAGTGAAATTATGGACCACCCTAATGCATAGTACAATATTTTGTTAGGCATGTATTGCAGCAACATTGTAAAGTGGAAACATCCAGGGTCACCACAAACCAAAAAGTTCAAGATTGCACCATCAGCTGGCAAGGTGATGGCAATGATTTTTTGGGACCATCAAGGCGTTTTGCACATTGAATTCATGCAGAAAGGGACAACAATAAATGCCACTTCTTATTGTGAAACTTTACAGTGACTCTGCACAGCTATCAGACGAAAATGCCCCAGGTTACTTACTGCAGGTTGGTGTTCTTGCATGACAATTCATGCCCTCACACTGCAAATCAAACACGTCAACTTTTGGAATCATCCTCCCTATAGTCCTGACCTTGCACCAAGCAACTTCCATCTTTTTCCAGCTATAAAGGAACATCTCAGAGGTAAACAATTTCAAAATGATCCTGATGCAGAAGCAGCCATACAAAACTGGTTAAAAACTAAGGACCCTACATTTTACTCGACCGGCATTGGAAAGCTTGTCCCATGCTATGACAAATGTTTAAATCTGTTTGGTGATTATGCAGAAAAGTACCGGTAGTAATAAGTTGTTGAAATACTTGTAATAATTACTTGCCTTGTAATAAAACAATTTCTTCAAAACTCCTTGTAAACTTACTTTTTGAAGAACCCTCATAATTTATAAGGGACTGTACAGGGTGTACATAAAGTCAGGATCTATTTTTGTGAAGCACTTGGAAATTATATGGAATTCAATCATAAAATGATAAAGTGGTAACATTTATTAAATAATTAAGAGTAGGATTCGACATGACACCCATCAGTATCCCTGCACAGCTCAAATCATTCCGCAGCATTTCTAAACACATTCTGGAGCATTTGCGGGGTTATGTTATCTGCAGCAGTTCGTATATGTGTACATAAGTTTTCAAGACTCGTAATCTTTGTCTGATAGACGTGCGATTTGATAAAGCCCCATGCAAAGAAATCTAAAGGGGTTAAATCTGGTGATCTCGCTGGCCAAGGTCTGTTGCTTCCGCGTCCGATCCAGCGATTTGGAAAACGTCCATTTAGATAATCCTGAACAATTTTGGCATAGTGACAAGGAGCACCATCATGTTGATAGATGATGGTACTAACAATCCTATCCCTGTCGTCTATCAACATGATGGTGCTCCTTGTCACTATGCCAAAATTGTTCAGAATTATCTAAATGGACGTTTTCCAAATTGCTGGATCAAATGCGGAAGCAACAGACCTTGGCCAGCGAGATCACCAGATTTAACCCCTTTAGATTTCTTTGCATGGGGCTTTATCAAATCGCACGTCTATCAGACGAAGATTACGAGTCTTGAAAACTTACGTACACATATACGAACTGCTGCAGATAACATAACCCCGCAAATGCTCCAGAATGTGTTTAGAAATGCTGCGGGACGATTTGAGCTGTGCAGGGATACTGATGGGCGTCACGTCGAATCCTACTCTTAATTATTTAATAAATGTTACCACTTTATCATTTTATGATTGAATTCCATATAATTTCCAAGTGCTTCACAAAAATAGATCCTGACTTTATGTACACCCTGTATTATAGGCATGTTTAAGCCTGAGTTTGAAGTAGGTCTTGCTGTAAACTGTACAGGGTTTCCACATTGAAAGGTAACAACTTTGAGGCACCATATATTTTTATTGAATAATGTGAACAGATTAATATGTAAACAGATTAATTCACTCTATTAATTTCATTCAACACTTGTACCTCTCTTATTTAATACACATCCAAGATACTTAATGAACCCTACCTACCACCTCTAGCATTTCACCACTCACCATCACATAACAATCCAAATTTCCCTCTTCCCACACTCAGTAACTCGCTCACTAACATTCACTTCCGACAATCTTCTTTCACACACTGCCACAACTCTTAACAACTTGCACATAACACTGAACAAATTGTACAGCATCATCCACACACAACAGATTCAATAGGCTCCCATCTATTCCCATCACATATCAGCTTGACTCCTCTTTCTAGCAGCCACACTTTCACCTCTGTCATGACTTCATTCATAAACAGTTTGATTACTTAAAGTCATACATTATTTACATCTTAATTATGTCGCAAACTATTTTTAAAGCTGCAATTTGGCCACTAGAGAGTATTTTAGTTAAAATTTGCCCACCACACAATAAAGATCCCCACCCCTGGTCTAAAAGATGTTATAAAGCAAATTTTTTAGTTCTGCCAGAACCTTTTTTATAATTAGCCTACAGCTGCTGCCAATAGATATTAATGCAGAGAATATGAAAAAAAAGTGTCTTCAGCTTCATTGATATAGTATATGAAGTTCTTTAAAATCAAGTTTGCTTTAGCAGAGTAACTTCAATATTGTTTTCTTGTGTCTGAGTCATTATTCGAGGAGCTGGTGATAATTTAACCCAAATCCTTAAATTCTTGTACTTGCTCTATTGGTTCACCTCTAATTTGATAATAATAATAATAGCCATTTGGACAAGCTTCAAAATAACAGCTTTTAGGGTGGAACTCTATGACCTTTAATGTCATGGTTTTTTTAATATAATTCGCAATATATTTATATATATAGAGTATACATAACTGATAAGTAAAACAAAAAGTAGGCAAAACCCTTACCCTCTTCATCTAACTCTTGCTTGCAGATTTGTTGGGCGAATCTTAGAAGGTACTTGAGAGTACAATTTGAAACTGTGAGCAGACCAACTATATCTAATTTTCCTTCCTTATAACAACAATTTCTTCCATTTCTCTCCTACATAAAAAAATAAAAAATAAAGTTCACTTCTTAAGAGACCAAAAGCTGTACACACTATCACTGCTATAGATTGATAATGCAAGAGCATGAAATCCAGAGTAAGTATTATAGTTTTAGATACAGTAGTTGTGAACAGCACCTCAAATTTCTACGGGATTCATTGTCAGACTACTTATAAATTAGAAGGTTGCATATTAAAAACAAGGTTGCTCATTAAAAATAATATCCTCATTTAAATGAATGAGTAAATCCTAAAACAAATCATATTCCCAGGCAGGCAAACAATGATCTGATCTGAGAACAGCCAAGGTCAGGATAAATTCAAACCAAAGTAGGCTAGAATATAATGGGTCTCTTATTATCAAGGAAAGGCTTAAGCCCTAATTCATCCTTATTAAACTGTATACAAGTACAATATCATATCAGTTTGATTAATCAAAATTCTGTGTCAATTAAGTTTATATTTACTGATCTATGGCATGAATTATCATTAAAGTTTTATTTCACCTGAACTTGAAACCTTTCATGAAAAATAAGATTTCATAATTAACAAACACATTTTCTCACTTGAAGGAAAGGAATATCCTTTTCATTATGGATCAGAAGTGAATAATCTTCTCCATTGATGCTGGAAAGGCCTTTGTCACCCCTTATTAGCGCCAAAACCTTTGGCCACAATTTTTCATGCTCATTTTTGAGTTGCAATGTATTTAGCCAAAGTGTTCTAATTTCTTCATTTTTTGACTGAATGCTTCCCTGAAGGTCTGAAATGACAGTTTTAATAAAATTTAAAGAAATAAACTCACCAGACTAAATCTTGGGAGACTTTTGTTCTGTTATCTCCAATCACCTTCCACATTAAGGAGTCTCATATTTTTCAGTCAAGAATGCAATATTTAAATGTTCTTAAATGCAAGCCCTAGATTGCTTTGTGTAGTTTGGAATCATAATGAAGAAGTGAAATATCTAACTAGCGAGTCATTTACTTCCTTACCTTTATTAAATTCATCAAAAGAATCTAGTAATAATGAATCTTTCTTTGATGAGGAAAAGAAACAGGAGTTTTCCAATTTTTGCCTGACCTCTGCCTGAGTATCCTCTTTAATCTTCACAAGAGCTCTGTATCTGTCCACAAGTTCTCTTGACAAGTGAAGAAAATTCTAATTAGTTTTAAGGTCCCCTGAACCACAACTTAACACTTACAAGAGTCTTCAGTGATCCCTCTCCCCCAACACAAAGCCTCGGCTAAACTAGTACAATGTTCATTGAATATATCTTTTATGCCAAGTGAACCCAGTAACAGACCTACAGCACCCTCCACCAACCCAACTTGCTAATACTGATAAATTGCAGTTCGTAACAAGTTGTAATTGCTATTAAAACTAACACCCAAGGTCAGAGTTTCTCAAACTGTGAGACATGAAGGAGTTTCAGTTGAGAAGGCACAATCAGATAAACACAACTGTTTTTAAACTGTACATTCTGTCTTAAACTGTGAATGTTTTTCTTTACAAGAAACCATTCTCCATATTCATGCTTTCTCTGCCAATGCTAATTCTAGGGGAATGCACTCTAAGGCTGCAACTATTGTCCTCAGTACCTCCCATAAGCATTATATAAAGGCAAATGATGCAGGTGAGGCTCACAAATTTTTATAATTTGCAAATGAGGCTTGAGTCTAAATTTAGGGTTTCAGAAACAGCTCTTCTAATATTAGTTTGTTGTAATGTACAATTTAGGAAAAAGGTTCACCTAAAAACAAAATTTCTGAGGAGGATATAAATCATTAATGAGTAATCGGTGAATTTTGCTCTTGAAATTTTATTACCATTACCAAAAGGAATAAAATATACAAAGAAAAACATAATATAACCAGTAAGTAATTTTTTTTTTTTTAGAACTTTTGTTTGTGCCAAACTTTTTTCACAGATTTATAATAATAATAATAATAATAATAATAATAATAATAATAATAATAATAATATCCACTACTCAATAGTCATCTCAATAAATTTTTGGAAAGTGATTCTTCAAGACTGTGTAAGAGTAAAAGTTCTTGTACAATACTTAACTGTTACGATTATAATTAACAAAAGCCATTAGCATTAAAAATCCCATGGAATGATTACCGCTTCCATGGCCAGGACAACTCTGAGTGTGCTAAGCGCATCACAGAAGTGATTCTATTGGGCATAGAGGCATACATTCTATATTCTTTTCCTACTACTTATGCAAAAAAAATCTTGGGTTAACTTTGCTTGTTCTAATGCTATGCACAACAGCAAGGAGGTTTTCAGAAGGTACCATCACCATCCAACTCCTAATTCTCACTCTGCTATATTTCTACCTGGAATTATGCAAAATTTGTTCTTTGACTTGCCAAAAATTCCTTCATCAAACAAAAATGTGAAAACCTATCTAATTCTTGCTCTTTTGGCATCTAGCCAAGAACCTCTCCAACAACTTCACTACTACTTCTTTCCCTTTTCTTTTCCATTCTGACAGTTCAGTTGCTGTCTCTTCTCTTGATAAAGCTGAACTCCTCACTCAAACTTTTGCCATTAACGCATCCCTCACTGGATGATTCTGGTGCTGTTCCTCCATCTCCCCTGCTTCTGACTTAATTATGTCTGAAATTAGAATCTCTTCCAAATATGATTTTTTTGTCCTACCTGGGCTTAACTCCAGGAAGGCATACAGTCATGATTGGGGCCCTTCAGTTGTTTTCAAGAACTGTGTGTCTGTGCTGACACCCTAAATATTCCAACTCTTTCATCTGGTACTTTTCCTTCCTGCTAGTTCACTTTCATTCAGCCTGTCCCAAAGAAGGGTGATCGCTCTCAACCCTCAAACTATTGTCCAATTCCTTTAGTTTCTTGACTTTCTAAAGTTTTTAAATCTATCCTTAGTAACTAGGAAGATTCTTAAACACCTCACTAATCAAACTTTTCTTTCACATTATCAGTACCATACTGTATGGGTTCCACAAGGGACACTCCACTGGCAATCTTCTTGCATAGCTCTCTAACTCTTGGTCATCCTCCTTTCAGCATTTTGGTGAAACCTTTGCCATTGCAGTTGATGTATCAAAAGCTTTTAATAAAGTCTAGCACACACTATTAATTTCCAAACTGCCCTCCTTCAGTTTCTATCCTTTTATCTGTGCCTTCATCTCTGACTTCCTTTCTGGCTGATTATAACTACAGTTGAAAATGGAAGCAATTCTTCTCCTACAGGTGGTAATAATAGTTTTCCTCAGGGTTTTGTCCTATCACCCATTCTCTTCCTTTTATTCATCAATGATCTTATAAGTCACACTTCCTGTCCTATCCATTCATATACTACGGTAATGATTCCACCTGCTTCACAAAGCATCCCTCTCAACAGTCACTCCATGCTTCACGTGAGATGGCTATGGCGCACCTGACCTCTGATCTTTCTACTATCTCTGATTGGGGCAGAGAAAAACCTTGTGACTTTCAGTGCATCAAAAACTCAGTCATGTGGAAGATTGTGATCAGTAGACAGATGAAGGAACTATCCCCTTATCTTCAACAACACACAACTCAGTCCTTCATCTTCTTTTAACATTATTAGTGTTTCCTTTCTTGTAATATTTCCTGGAAAGATCATATATACTCTTCCTAAACAACTTCCAAGAGGTTTGGTACCCTTATGCTG
>JAJOZX010000017.1:2880000-2969674 GCA_023014485.1 Bathynomus jamesi | reverse complement strand
CATAGAGCAAGGTTTTGTAAGTTTAAAATTTGTGCAAAAATGTCATGGTAGGCATCAGCCATTATTGTGTGAAAACACTCCTAGTAGGACTACCCCAGAAGTAGAGACATCAGTGGCACATGCCACTGCTATGCAAGGGATTAAAAGTAAAGGGGGATTATTGCAAACAACTGCAGCCTTATTAATTGGGAATGATTGAATCTATTGGCATAAAGGACAAACAGGCAAGTATAGTGAACAATTTTTTTTAGAGCAATTTGAAAAAGGGATTGGGTTTAGAGATGGTTGCTATGAAGTTGGCCTCCCTTGGAAGGATTCTTGCAAACCTGGTTCAAACCTTCAGCTAGCTAATCGGAGGTTGGAGACTTCATTGTACAGGCTAAGAAAGAATGAGGAGTTGCTAATTGAATACAATGAGGCCATCCTAAGCTATGTAAGGGAGGGCTATGCTGAAAGGGTGCAAGGTGAGCTGGTGAACCAGGAGGCACATTATCTGCCACACCATGCAGTGGTACGGCGAGACAAGACTACCACTAAACTGAGGGTAGTTTTTGATGGCTCAGCCAAGGACAAAGGTGGTGTGTCCTTCAATGACTGTTTGGATGCTGGGCCAAATTTAAATGCAGATTTATTTTCCTTGTTACTGAGATTCAGGTTTGGTAGAGTAGCATTGACTGCAGATGTGAAGCAAGCTTTTTTGCGGATAAAGTTAAAACCAGAGGACAGAGATGCAGTAAGGTATCTGTGGGTGGATACGAAAGACTTGTTGGAAGATGAACCTAAGGTTCAAGCATATAGAATGAAGTCAGTGTTGTTTGGCCTCAGCTCTAGTCCATTTCTGTTGGCAGCTACTATGCAGTACCATTTTAAGAAATATTCTGAAGTCTATCCTAACACTATTGAACACATAAGGAAAAATTTTTATGTTGATGATTTGCTGTGTTCCGTGGATAAAACAGAAATGGCTAAACAGATATTCATGGAGGCTAGAGCTGTAATGAGGGAGGCTGGCATGGAGCTTAGAAAATGGCAGACCAATCATTCTCAATTACAAGAGTTTATGAGTCAGTCCTGTGTAGTACCTGATGCAGCAGAAAGTATTGAGGATTCTGGTATTAAGGAGTTGTGGGCAATAGACGAAAAAGTGCTAGGCATTGTTTGGCAGCAAAGAGATGATTTGTTTACCTTCAATGGGAAATCTTTAGTAGAGCTGGCTGAGAATGAGACAAGGTGGACAAAACGTACAGCTCTTAGTTTGGCTTCAAAGGTCTTTGATCCTCTTGGATTCCTGGCTCCAGTTGTGATAAAGTAAAAAATTTGGTTTCAGAGCCTCTAGGAAATTGGACTTGGTTGGGACCAAGAGTTATCTGATCATATGGTGGTAAGGTGGAAATATTGGTTCAAAGAATTGGCACATCTTGGAGACATTGAAATCCCAAGATGGTATTTTGGAGAGTTGAACAATAGTCCAGACAATTTGGAGCTGCACATCTTTTGTGATGCAAGTGAGGAAGCCTATGCAACTTGTATTTATATTAGAGGCACATTGCAAGAGGAAGTAAGTTGCAGGTTGGTTGCTGCAAAGAGCAGAGTAGCACCTTTGAAAAGGCTTTCTGTTCCAAGGTTGGAATTGATGGGTGCAGTTATTGCTAGTAGGCTTGCAGTTACAGTGCAAAAGTCTTTGGCCCTCTATGAAATTCCAAGCTATTATTGGACAGACTCCACTATAGTTTTGGCACTGGTTAAGATCAGGCAAGGAAATGGAAACCATTTGTTGCCAATAGGGTGGAGGAAATTCAAGCGCGCACAGATCCCAAGCAATGGAAGCATTGTCCAGGCACCCAAAACCCCGCTGATTTACCAACACGAGGAATTTCGGTGAAAGATCTTGCACAGTCAAGTTTGTGGTGGAATGGGCCAGAGTGGCTAAAACTTGGAAGTGAAAACTGGCCTTCTAATCAGCCTATTGTAGGAGAATGCCAGGCTGAAGAAGCATGGGTGAGTGAGGTGAGAAAATGCGCTGTGAACAGTTGTCAAGTTATGCAGCAGGACCCCATATTGAGGCTTGAGGACATTAGCAGTCTGAAAAGATTGTTAAGAGTGACAGCATGGGTATATCGATTTACCAACAACATTAAGAGAGAAACAAGAAGGGAAGGAATTCTGAACAGTAATGAGATTCAGTAAGCCAGGAAATACTGGGTGATATATGTGCAGAAGGAAAAATTTGGTGAAGAGAGGGAATTGCTCACCAGCCATCCATTACAGGTTCTACCAACACATTCTGCTCTCAAGGGTTTGGATGTGTTTTTGGATCAGGATTTATTGAGAGTAGGAGGTAGACTACAGTTTTCTGGGCTTCCAGAGGAGAAAAGAAATCCAATTTTGCAACCTTCTTGGCGGCACTTAGTGGACCTTTTGATCCTGGATACTCATCATAAGCTGTTACATGCTGGAGTTAGAGAAGTGATAATAGAGATCAGACAACAGTTTTGGATTCCCAAAATTAGACAAGTAGTAAAAAAGGTCTTGCATAAATGTGTGGTTTGCAAGCGTTGGAGTGCAAAGCCTTATTATGAAAAGGTGGCTCCACTTCCAAGAGAACGGTGTCTATACTGCCCCATTTGATGTAGTGGGAGTAGACTTTGTAGGTCCAGTCTATGTGTATGAGCAAGGGGAGTCTAACAAAGGTTATATATGTCTTTTCACATGTGCTACCACCAGAGCAATCCATTTGGAGTTGGTAAGCAACTTAAGTAGTGATGTATTTCTTTTGGCCTTTAAAAGGTTTGTGAACAGAAGGGGTTTCCCAAATAAAATCATATCGGATAATGCAAAAACATTCAAAAAGGCTGCAAAGGAACTCCAAGAAGTTTGGTCCTTGCTAAAAGAGGAAGGATTCCAATCCTACCTTTCACACCAAGGGGTACTGTGGGAGTTTATTGTTGAAAGAGCACCATGGTGGGGAGGATTTTGGGAAAGGCTAGTGAGAAGTGTAAAGTGTCCATCAAAGAAACTTTTAGCTAATGCTCATTTGTGCAAAGAAGAATTCTGCACTGTTTTATGTGTAGAAGCAATGGTGAACAGTAGGCCTATCACTTTTGTTTATAACAGTATGCAGGATGCAGAGCCATTGACACCAAATCATTTTCTTTGTGGTAAACGATTAACATCAAGCCCCAGTGTGCCAGAACACTTGCAGCCTATCCAGAGCACTCAAGGAGAGTTAACCAGACGGTTCAGGTACCTTGAAGATCTACAAGATCAGTTATGGAAGAGGTGGCAGATGGAATACTTGCCAGAACTCAATTATTACCCATCAGGCAAGGTAAAGGGCTCCAATGCAAATTGTATCAAGGTGGGAGAAGTGGTAATGATTGGGGATGAAAGACCAAGGCAATGCTGGAAGCTTGGCATAATTGAAGAGTTGTTTGTTGGCAAAGACAATTTAGTTAGGTCTGCACTGGTAAAGACTTCAGGAGGAAAGTTAAAGAAACCTATACAAAATCTCTATGCTTTAGAAATCAGCAAAAACACAGATAGTCAAGATGAAACATTTGAGTTACAGCCTCATGGAGAAGGCTTGGCTAACCTTGCAGAAGGTAATGACAACAATGCCTCTTTGGTGGGGAGTGTTAGAAAATCTAGAAGAGGACGAACCATTGTTGTCCGAAGGCGATATGATGACTAAGCTGATTGATGCAGCATTGCTTGTATATATTAAGTTAAGGTGTATATATATCCATCTCATAATTGTAAGGTTAGTGAAAAATTCACTTATTTTAGAGCTAGCATTTTTGGGCTCTTGTGGCATCATTGTTTGGGCACTCTGGTGGCATCATTTTGGGGCGCTGCGCGTCCTTTCTACTCGTTTGTGGAATGCCGTACTTACAGGGTGTGGTCTTATAGAGAGCTCTCTTGCAATTCAGTTTGGTTGTTTACATACAAGATTGTTGCAGCGTGCAATAGTCCAGGTTGTGTTCCTGTTGCAAGGTTGAGAAAGAAGACCATAAATAGTGCCCCTTTTGTTTTTATCTTAAATTCATGCAACTGAGGCCTAAGGTAGGCCCACATCGAGTCAGCAACCCTGAGGTAGGACCTAATAGGACCTCCAAGTCCGTAAGTTTTTAATTTTAGCTTAACTTGGGCTGTAGGTTGAACTGGCCCTTTAGAACTTGGCCGTTCACGGCTCAGCTGGGATTTTGAACCCAACAAATAAATAAATAACAACGGCCTCCGTGCACTCTGGGGTCCACCAAGGTACCCGTCGGCCGCGGGGATAGGTGGAGGATCGCGGGATGCTAGAGCGCGCAGCCGCTACCACGTTTGATTCGAAGTATGCGATACACTCATCGGAGGATGGGAAGTTGGCAGGTGTTCGAGTTGTATATGTATCGTCGTGGAAGCGAGACCAGTTAGCTTTTGCAGTAATCCATTTCTCCAGTACCCGAACGGTTTGTCGGGCCAATTAAGCGTGAGTTGAACTGAGAAATTATTACTTCCATAATCCTCTTGGAGAACTTGCCATGAGAAATCTAGGAGGGCATCGGTCGAAACGAAGGACAGGTCTATACAGGATGGAGTGCAGGTGGTGGCATGGTAGAAAGTAGGAGAGCCATCATTGAGGCACTCAAATGAGAGCTCGGTCATGATGTTGATCAGGGTCGGGGCCATATAGGTGGAGTGCGTGTCTCCCCACATGGGGTGGCGACTATTGAAATTGCCCAGTAATAGAAAGAGGCCTGGGGAGTTGTTGTACGACCTCCACCAGGTCATCGCGGGAGACTTGGGTGTGTGGAGGGAGGTATATTGAACATACGGTGTACTGTCTATCCAGGGAAAGCCGGGTAGCAATCACCTGTAACGGGGATCGGATAGGGAGCTTGTAGAAAGGGACTGCGTGGTGGATAAAAATGGCAGCCCCCTTTTGAGTGCAGGTAGGAGACGGGGTGGTGATGAAAGAATATCCAGTCGGGCAGGGCATGGGTCTGGTCCCCAGGATGAGTTCCTGGAGACAGACACACACCGGACGGGAAGTGGCAATCAAGGAATTCAGGCCTTCGTAATTTGCAAATATACCTCTACAGTTCCAGTGAACTATTGTAGTTTTCGGGGGATCCATTATTTGATGATGGGGGATGGGTAAAGGTATAGGTGCGAAGATGTTGGAGTGTGAAGGTAGATTTGAGGTTCGCGAAGGCGAGGGATGAGTTAGGAGTATGGCTGGCTATCTGCCGTTCACCAGAGAAGGAATCGGTCGGCCAGTCGATCTCCGTGGAGACCGCGGGGTCGAGTCGGCCGAGCGAGACCGGAGGCGCGAATCACGGCAGTTTGGAGATTGTTGTGGGCTCCGATGGTGCAAACTTTCTTGAGCTTTTGTGTTCGGGCCATGGGGGGGCGTTTTATTTCCCGAACTGGCACCTCCCCGCCTGTCTGGGGTCTCACGACGAACCTCAGGTGGCGATAAGGGGTGCCAGAAGGACCCGGCAGATGGGAGGGAGGACGTGCTCAGAGTGGCTGACAGGGTTTGGGCCGGGGATTTTAAGGGAGCAGGTACAGTGGGGGTGGGAGGAGGTGAAACAGTGTTCTCGAGGGGAAGAAAAAATTGCGTCAGGAGGCAAGGGCAGGTCCATGAGACTCACGGGCGCAGCCGAGTTCCCCTCACCATGTAGCTGCGCCAGAGCCGCATCCACTGGATCCTCGGGGGAGAGGATGTTGTCCAGATTGAATCTCGTCGTGGAGGGTGGGTCATATACTTCGGCAATTATTGTCCGAGTCTGTGGGGGTAGATTGATGGGACTTCTGCTGTGGGGTGGTTTGGTCCTCATAGGCGAAGTGGGCGGTGTGAAGGTCCAAATTGAAGGTCCGGAGGGTCTGGCGACTCACTCCGACGTCTCTGCCTCGTCGACTTACTCCGGGCACTAGATTCGGGTGTGTGCAGAGAGTGCGAGGAAGGCAGGGTGCGAGGTGGGTGGGGCCTGGGTGTCCTGGTCCCAGACTCCTGTGGAATCTGTGGCAGGTGAGGTGCATGGAGAGAAGGAATGGTGGGGTTACAGGAGGTCGTCAGCTCTTGCGGGAACTCCCCCTGAGAAGAATGGGGAGCACTGGTCGAGGGGGTTGTGAGCGGCAGGCCAGAGCGGCGTGCCGAGCGGACAGAGCCGAGGGCTGCGGCGTAAGATACGCCCGGTCTCACCTTCCGACTTCGCACCCTGTCTCGTGCCTCTCGGAGGCTAAGGAAATCCGCTACCTGTAGGCCTCGGACCTCCTTCTCGAACCTGAAGAACAGGCATTCTCTGGATGAAGATGGGTGTGCACCTTCACAATTGGAGCATTTGGGTGTGTTGGGGCACTTGTCTGGGTGAGCAACTTGTCCGCAACGAACACACAATTGGTGCGGCTGCCGACAAACTGAGCTAACATGTCCGAACTTGTTGCACTTAAAACAACGGGTCGGGTCTGGGATGTATGGGCGGACAGAGAATTCGCATGACGTTCGGTCTCCCATACCCCATACAATACGGTCGGGAGGGACTAAGTTATTAAAGGTAAGAAGTAGACGCGGTGTGGGGGAGGGGGTACCTCCCTGTCGGGATGTGAAGCGATAGATCTTGGTGACACCCTGGGGTGCGAGGTCCTCCAAGAGCTCGTTCACTGTAATTGACAATAAGCGTGTAGCATAGTGCCCTGACTCTGGTTCAGGCGAGAGTGTGGTGAAACGGACACCAAGCATCCAAGGGCCTCAGTGATGGAGAGAAGGGCTTTCGTCTCTGTGGCTGAGCGTGATTTTATGAGGAGGGAACCATCCCTCTGCGGTCGCACATCATAACGGCTGGAGTTGCTGCGGGCTCGGATCGCCTCAAACGTCCGTTCAGAATTGGTCGGAAGGGATCCAGAGGTAGGCCGGATCTCTAGGAATTTGTGGATACTTGGAAGGGATATGGAGGCAGTAGAGTCGAAGTGGACTGGGATATCCAACTGTCGATAGGATGGTCGTGCATGCCGACTTCCCCCTCCGCCGCGGGGCTCTCTCCGTGGGGAGGCGGGCCGACGGCGGGTGAGGGGGGCATACGGGGAGAGCAAGAAGCTGGGTTTTTGAGGTAAATCTTGGGTGGAACTTGACTTGCCCGAAGGCAGCTGAGGCGGGCTGGGGCGAGACCCCTGCTCCAGAGGGTGTACATCCAAAGGGATGTTCAGGGTACAGCCTGGGGTCGGCAACGGTAGAGGAGGATGCAAGTGATCAGTTACCAAAGGGGGGGTCAACCCCATCTGGATGCGGGCTTCCAGTGGTAGGGGACTCGAGGGCCTGGTTGCCTACCACCCGAGTGTTGAGAGGAGTAGTCCGAGTACTAGAAGCGGAAGTCGTTAACCGAATAGATGAAGCCATAGCAAAAAAAGAGAATTTTCATCCCCCGGGCGCATCCAGCCACCATCGACTCCAACAAGGGAAAGGCGAATCGTGGGCTCACTCGGTCCCACCGCCAATAGATGTCACGCAGGGGAGATACACCCATTCCCAGTCCCCGTGCCTACGAGGCGGCCACTCTCATCCAACGCGCGGTGAAAGATGGCAGAGACAGGGCTTGGGTTTGGTTTAAGAGCGACAAGGGTGAAAGACAACCACCTCCTTCACCCAAGGTCCAAGGAAAAAATCAAGTCAAAGTCCAAAACAAAGCTAAATGCGGGAAGGGAGGAAACAACAAAACGAGAAAGAGTTGGGGAAAGGAGGAGAGGGAAATATAAGTAGGAGGGTAGGAGATCAGCCGGGTCCCCAAACGGGTCCAATGATCCACGAGGGCAGAGAAGGCCCTTGCATCGGAGGAAGATACATTCCCCCATTGGCCACAGAGGGACGCGCCCTATAGCTCCGGACAAAGCGAAGGGACAAGAGCATTGTAGAGGGTTCGAACAACCCTTTCACAAGGCAGTTGATATCCCCTCTTGTGGTAGCACTGGTGGTAATCCACCTAAACAGGATGTACAACCCAGGGTCCTTGAATCGACAATACCTCCAGATTCTCTTTATTAAACATTTCAGTGGGTAATATCTGCTCTTCTCATCCAGCCACATTTGGTTTACTTCACGATCAGTCTGCTAAAATCTTGCTTACTTGTTGTGTACACTCATATTCAGCTGAGGTCCTCAAGTATTGCTGGGTGTACATTGCACACACCTTTCCTGAAGCCAGGGCTTTCCAGGTTCTCAAGTGGACCCGACTCAGACATAGTGTTAATCTTTGGAGATAGCTGGAGGGTCGAGTCCATTTCTTGGTTCAGCAGTGTGGGAGTCTCGTTTGCCCCTCAGTGACAGTCAGTGGAGGTGAGAAAAACTTCACCGCCCGGGACCTTCCCTTTTCCCGTCATCAAGAGGCAGTCAGCTTATTCAGTAAGTAGCCAAGTTATGGTATTTTATCTATTTCATCGCTCTCCCCGCAACAGTGGTATGAAATCAGGAACAAAAAGGTCCAAATCAAAACACCTGAATGAGTTTATGGAAAAACTACTCCTAGTACAACATGTTCACTGCCCAACTAGAAAAAATAATATCCTAGATTTAGTGCTGACAAATAATGCAACTGCAATTGACCACATTGTTATAACGCCAACTATACACTCCAACCACAATGTCATGCACATATTCACACACTTGTCTCTCCACAAATGTAAGCAAGACCCATGCCAAATGTACTTGCCATACTCTGACCTAAACCTGCACAAGTTAGACTGAACATCAATAAATAACTGTCTGGGAGAAATAAACTGGGACGATGAATTAGAAAACCTAGAACCAGAAGAATGCTGGAGTAGAATACAATACCTGCTATCATCAGCATTATACAAGCAGACACCAAAGAAAAACGATAGTGCAAAGAAGCACCTGACAAAAGAACACATATACAGAAGAACACTTATAAGAAAGAGAACAAAGCTATCTAAACTGACAAAGCAATTAAGTGATACAAGACATAGTAACATCCGGAATCAGATACTGATGTTAGAACTTAAAATAAAAGAGTCAGCCATATTGATAATGAACACAAAGCTATTGGCACTATAAAGGAAAATAGCAAATTCTTCTTTAGCTATGTTAAATGCAAAGCAGTTATCAAAACGAGCATTGGCCCATTGCTTGCTAAAGATGGACTAAGTCTCGCATCTAATCCACAAGAAATGGCAAACATTCTACAATCTCAATATGCTTTAAGCTGGAGTACTCCTGTAGTAGCAAAGAAAATAAAAACTACAGCATTTTTTGATAGAGAAGAAAATGACCAAGACAGACCATTATTGGAAGATATACAAATAACCACTAGAGATATGCAACAGGCAATAACAGAGCTACCAGGGAGTTCAGCCCCTGGTCCAGATGGAATTGGAGCCAAGATTCTTAAGGAATGCAAACATACTTTATCTCTGCCTTTGAAAATCCTGTGGAGATCCTCACTAGACACCAGTAGAATACTGTTATTTATTTATTTATTGGGTTCAAAATCCCAGCTGAGCCGTGAACGGCCAAGCTCTGAAGGGCCAGTTCAAGCTACAGCCCAAGTTAAGCTAAAATTAAAAACCTACGGACTTGGAGGTCCTATTAGGTCCTACCTCAGGGTTGCTGACTCGATGTGGCCTACCTTAGGCCTCAGTTGCATGAATTTAAGATAAAAACAAAAGGGGCACTATTTATGGTCTTCTTTCTCAACCTTGCAACAAGAACACAACCTGGACTATTGCACGCTGCAACAATCTTGTATGTAAACAACCAAACTGAATTGCAAGAGAGCTCTCTATAAGACCACACCCTATAAGTACGGCATTCCACAAACGAGTAGAAAAGACGCGCAGCGCCCCCAAAAATGATGCCACCAGAGTGCCTAAACAATGATGCCACAAGAGCCCAAAAATGCTAGCTCTAAATTAAGTGAATTTTTCACTAACCTTACAATTATGAGATGGATATATATACACCTTAACTTAATATATACAAGCAATGCTGCATCAATCAGCTTAGTCATCATATCGCCTTCGGACAACAATGGTTCTTCCTCTTCTAGATTTTCTAACAAATACCACCAATCATGAAACAAGCAAATATTACCCCAATCTACAAAGGAGACAAAAGAAAGGAAGCCAAGAACTATAGACCCATATCCTTGACTTCCCATATTATCAAAATATTTGACAGTCCTGAAAAGGCACATTGTCAATTTTATAGAAAATGAACATCTCTTAGAAGACTTTCAACATGGCTTCAGACAAAAGAGATCCTGCCTTACTGAACTTATAGACCATTGCAATACAATCCTACAATATTTGGGAGAAAACCACAATGATGATGTCATCTATCTAGACTTTGCAAAAGCTTTTGACAAGGTTGACCATGGTATATTATTCCATAAACTAAAAGAACTTGGTATTTGTGGAAAAATAGGAAAATGGATCCATGCCTTTCTCTCTGACAGAAAACAAATAACAATTGTAAATGGAGCAAGTTCTATAGAAAAAGAAGTGATTAGTGGAGCGCCACAAGGTACAGTACTGGGACCAATTCTATTCATTGTAGGGTGGCCATTTCCAAAAAGGAGGACACTGCGTATGCGGCCGTACGTTAACATATATATATATATATATATATATATATATATATATATATATATATATAACTGAAAGAAATGAATATTCATTTTTACTCCTTGGGCAGACTGACTGTCCGACTCGACTCGTAGTCGTAGTCATGAAATTGAAAATAAATGCGGCTTATCAGCAGTGTTGCCAACTACATATAATAAAAATACGTTAACGGTTATTATGGCCTTCAGTACCTGCTATTTTAAGTGTACCTGAGGTAATTTATATAATTCTTTTTAGCCAGACCCCAAAAAGGAGGACAAATTAACGTCCGGCTCAAGGTGGCTCCGGATGGAGGACAGAGTGCTCAAAAGGCGGACTGTCCGGCCACCCTAATTCATTATAATGCTAAACAATATAAACTGTAACCTAGGAAGCTCTCTCCAGTCATTCGCAGATGATACCAGTATACTAAGACCAATTACAGAAAAAGAAGACTGTGTAGAGCTACAAAAAGATCTACAAACTATATATGCATGGGCAGATGCAAACAATATGGCCTTCAATGAAGACAAATTTGAACTAATTAAGTATGGACCAAATAAATACCAGAAAGAACAATTCAACTACACTGGACCCACAGGAAAAGATATTGTACAAACTGATCATGTAAAGGATCTAGGGATTATATTATCTGAAGATGCAACATTCAACAGGCACATTTAGAAAGTAACCTCATCATGCAAACAACTAATAGGATATATACTGAGGACATTCAGAACTAGGGACAGTATCAGGGCGGATCCAGCCTTCTGGGATAGCCGTCTTCCAAAATTTGGAAAGTAAAAACTGCGTACGGAACTATTGTAAATCGTGAAATTTTCGCTAGCACCTTTTTGGCAGAAGTTCATTTTCAAGTTGCTATAGCATATTTTTAAATGAAATGAAAGATATAAAAATAAAACAATGGAAAATTACATCATATTTATCAAAATATTATATAATTAAATATTATATATATGTATTATTAAAATATCATATAATAAAAAATTCACTGAAAATTCTGACCGTCTTCCGGAAGACGGTGGAAGACGGTCTAAATCCGCCCCTGAATTTATCCCTTTTGAATTTTTAATATTTTGTATCAAAATAATTTATAATCCTAATGTTCAATAAAATCATATTTTACGTTTTATTTTGAATTTTTAATAGACTGTATCAAAATAATTTATAATCCTAATGTTCAATAAAATCATATTTTGTGTGGGGGACACTACGGAACTGGCCCCCTCTCAATTATGGTTTCCCCACAAACAGGATGAATTGCAAAAAATTGAGGGCCTACAAAGAACCTTTACCTCGTATATTAAACAACCTGATGGGCAACAGGTGAGTAAAAACAAATTAAACTACTGGGATAGGCTCAGAGACCTTGACCTTTATTCCATAGAGAGAAGGTTTGAGAGATACATCCTAATCTACACCTGGAAAATTCTAGAAGAGCTTTTAGTTGCCCCCAATACTGAACCAATTGTGCCCACCTTAACAAGAACTGGCAGAATGTGTCAAAAATATCACTTCCCACCAAACACTCTGAGAAGGATTCAAACCCTTCACTATAATAGTATCTCTAGGCAGGGTTCTCGCCTGTTTAGCTCCTTGCCTCAGTACCTTAGAGATATAAGTGCAGTCCCAGTAGATACTTTTAAAAAACACTTGGACATGTTTTTAGCCAACATACCCGACCTACCCACAGTGCCAGGGTATTCCTCTGCCAGACCAGCCTCCACAAATTCAACAGGGGACCAAATCGTATGGCAGGAGCAAGAGAAAAGAAGGGTGGCGACCCCGTCGTGGCCCCGCCTCAGGAGGCGCTGAGCGGACTTCGTGGGAGCAGTGCACCCTTGAGGCAGAAGCGCTTCAAGGAGTAACATTTACTCTACTAAAACTACGGGTATTGACTAGTCTGAAGTGGTAGGAGGTTTGAATACAGTACAAACTCTTTTAACCAAACAATACAACATGGAAGTACAGTACATTTCAATTAACTCACCAACGTAGAAATCACTTTAAAACATAAATCGTTAACAAAATAAAACATGCAAAACTCCAAAACAACATTAGTAAACCAGCACTTAAAAACTGGTGACTTATAAAACTTATACAAATAATGAGCAAAGTTAAAAAGCTTAATAACTTTACTTTAATTCCATAAATTTCCTATACCTACAGGGAGTCAAACTGATTGACATAACTTTAACTAAACTTGAGAAGTTAGCCTCTTGAACTTTTATATTTAAATAGGTCTTGAGCAACCTTTCTCTTCCTAAATTCCTACTTCATTCTTTTTAATCCATTTCACATGGTTTAAAATACACAGCTTGTCAAAAAATTTAATCTATAACATACAAATTTTTCTCCGGCACCCCAGTATATGGAAAAACTATACACGCTTACAACATGGTATCGTATGTGGTACCTTTACTTCTTAATTAAATATAAATTATTAATTAATTGAATTAAATATCTATACAAAATTGCCTTGGGATTGGCGACATAGCCTGTTGGGGATGAAAATAATTGCCATACATACATAGAACTCGTATGTAGGCATCGGGCCTGCTTGACAACAAGAAAACCAAATTTATTATTTCGTGTTCAAAATTTTCCACTGCCACTCATGAAAATTACATCGAGAGAAGAATCAACGAACTTTGCAAATTCGGCAAATACTAAAATACGAAGATTATATTATATCGACTCGCTCGGAGCTGCTTATGCTACAGCGATGCTTTAAGCAAGGAAGATGTATTTTATCTTCCTATAAGTTCTGAGTGAAATCCTCTTAATATAAAACCTAATAACTATAAAAAGGATAGGCCCATTCCTTCAGGTATTTAAATAGTGACTGCCTATATTAGTTACATCAAATCAACTCATTGTGTAACTCCATCGTACCACGGCCCTACATCGAAAAAGATCGTCGCGCCCTACATCGAAACAGAAGCGAGGCCCAACGAAATAATAAGGTAAGGCAATTCCTTTCTTTACCATTAAGCAGCGCAAATACCGAAGGCAAATAAGCATAGAGGTCCTTTGAAGACCTACTGTACATATACATAACTCTAAAGAAAAAACGTAGGGCTTTTGTCGTTAACTCTCCACTGAAATCTGCTGGAAATTTCCAACGGATGAGAGTATCAGGCAATCAACCTATAGCCCTATAGTTTTTTCATAGTTAGTGCTGTTCTTAGACATGTGTATAAACGATTGTAACTCCTGCAATGGTAGCGGTACTCAATGAGGAATTGAAGAATACATCCCAAGCAATTCGAACACTTGCCCTTGCAGAATGGCGGAGTTACAACAGTAAGATGTTCCGTTTCATCTTCATCATCACTTTTCTCCTCTGGATCTGATTCTAGGATGAGTTTCTGAAGCGTTTGGTGAACTTGTGCAAAGTTAACTAATTCATGCTTCAGCTCTAACTCATCCACCTCTGCCAGTTCAGCAAGGCATTTCATTGAAAATGAATTGACATTTGCATCAGTAACCCGTTTGTAATTGTTGGAGTTGAGATACCAAAGTTCCTTGTAGAGTGCCGAATTTCTTTCACTGAATCTGAATATTTCTTGACTCAAACGATCAATGACTGGAAGTTAAACATCTAATTTAAATCTTTCAATCGGATCAGTAATCCGGGTTTCCGGTGTTGATTCATCGAAAAAGCGACGACTCTTCCGGGATATCGTAGTAGTTGGGAGATTTTCTTGAAGAACGACATCGAAATCAGGATTCTCATCTTTATCAATAAGTTGCTGCACTTGCTGTCGGAACTCTATTGTCTCCTGAAATTTCTCATCAAACTTCGATCGGTCGTTAGTGATTATGCTCATTTCATAATCAAGTAGCCCAACTGCTTGAGTGAGATCCAACCTGTGTCTGCAAATATTTTGTTACAGGTCCGCAGGTTTTGAGCAATTGCTTGAGAATTATGGCAGTAAGGAGCGAACGAAAGGTTATCCAGTTAGTCAGTAGACCATCATTGAGACTTTTAGTTGTACACGTATTCTCCGGCTCAGTGCTCAACTCCCACAAAGTTCCAGTGAGAATGAAATAGCTTTTTGGTTCGTTGCAAATTCTTGTAATGGCTTTGTAAGATGACCACTATCGTGTTTTTCTCAATTTTACCATCTTTTTTAGTTTGGCAGATCCTGTGCAGTGGTTATTGATCCAATTTTTCCAAACGTCATTCCTTCTTGAGCTGTCATTAAAGAAGGTACACGTTTGTTGAAGCAATCCAAGAAGATTACGACATTCCTTAACAGCAGAGAAAACAGGAGCGATGACAAGATTTTGCTGATGGATAAATCCCCATACAAAATATCCTGATGGCACATAAAGGCGATACTACTGTTATTTTATTTATTTATTGGGTTCAAAAACCCAGCTGAGCCGTGAACGGCCAAGTTCTAAAGGGCCAATTCAACCTACAGCCCAAGTTAGGCTAAAATTAAAACTTACGGAATTGAGATCCTATTAGGTCCTACCTCAGGGTTGCTGACTCGATGCGGGCCTACCTTAGACCTTAGTTACATGAATTTAATATAAAAACAAAAGGGGTACTATTTATGGTCTTCTTTCTCAACCTTGCAACAACAACGCAACCTGGACTATTGCACGATGCAACAATCTTGTATCTAAACAACCAAACTGAATTGCAAGAGAGCTCTCTACAAGACCACACCCTGTAAGTACGACGTTCCACAAACGAGTAGAAAGGACGCGCAGCGCCCCAAAATGATGCCACCAGAGTCCCAAACACTGATGCCACAAGAGCCCAAAAATGCTAGCTCTAAATTAAGTGAATTTTTCACTAACCTTACAATTATGAAATGGATATATATACACCTTAACTTAATATATACAAGCAATGCTGCATCAATCAGCTTAGTCATCATATCGCCTTGGGACAACAATGGTTCTTCCTCTTCTAGATTTTCTAACACTCCCCACCGAACAGGCATTGTTGTCGTTACCTTCTGCAAGGTTAGCCAAGCCTTCTCCATGAGGCTGTAACTCAAATGTTTCATCTTGACTATCTGTGTTTTTGCTGATTTCTAAAGCATAGAGTTTTTGTATAGGTCTCTTTAACCTTCCTCCTGAAGTCTTTACCAGTGCAGACCTAACTAAATTGTCTCTGCCAACAAACAACTCTTCAATTATGCCAAGCTTCCAGCATTGCCTTGGTCTTTCATCCCCAATCATTACCACTTCTCCCACCTTGATACAATTTGCATTGGAGCCCTTTACCTTGCCTGATGGGTAATAATTGAGTTCTGGCAAGTATTCCATCTGCCACCTCTTCCAGAACTGATCTTGTAGCTCTTCAAGGTACCTGAACCGTCTGGTTAACTCTCCTTGAGTGCTCTGGATAGGCTGCAAGTCTTCTGGCACACTGGGGCTTGATGTAAATCGTTTACCACAAAGAAAATGATTTGGTGTCAATGGCTCTGCATCCTGCATACTGTTGTAAACAAAAGTGATAGGCCTACTGTTCACCATTGCTTCTACTTCACATAAAACAGTGCAGAATTCTTCTTTGCTCAAATGAGCATTAGCTAAAAGTTTCCTTAATGGACACTTTACACTTCTCACCAGCCTTTCCCAAAATCCTCCCCACCATGGTGCTCTCTCAACAATAAACTCCCACTGTACCCCTTGGTGTGAAAAGTAGGATTGGAATCCTTCCTCTTTTAGCAAGAACCAAATTTCTTGGAGTTCCTTTGCAGCCTTTTTGAAGGTTTTTACATTATCTGATATGATTTTATTTGGGAAACCCCTTCTGTTCACAAACCTTTTAAAGGCCAAAAGGAATACACCACTACTTAAGTTGCTTACCAACTCCAAATGGATTGCTCTGGTGGTAGCACATGTGAAAAGACATATATAACCTTTGTTAGACTCGCCTTGCTCATACACATAGACTGGCCCTGCAAAGTCTACTCCCACTACATCAAATGGGGCAGTATAGACACACCGTTCTCTTGGAAGTGGAGCCACCTTTTCATAATAAGGCTTTGCACTCCAACGCTTACAAACCACACATTTATGCACGACCTTTTTTACTACTTGTCTAATTTTGGGAATCCAAAACTGTTGTCTGATCTCTATTATCACTTCTCTAACTCCAGCATGTAACAGCTTATGATGAGTATCCAGGATCAAAAGGTCCACAAAGTGCCCCCAGAAGGTAGCAAAATTGGATGTCTTTTCTCCTCTGGAAGCCCAGAAAACTGTAGTCTACCTCCTACTCTCAATAAATCTTGATCCAAAAACACATCCAAACCCTTGAGAGCAGAATGTGTTGGTAGAACCTGTAATGGATGGCTGGTGAGCAATTCCCTCTCTTCACCAAATTTTTCCTTCTGCACATATTCCACCCAGTATTTCCTGGCTTGCTGAATCTCATTACTGTTCAGAATTCCTTCCCTTCTTGTTTCTCCTTTAATATTGTTGGTAAATCTATATACCCATGCTCAGTGGCGGTTCCTCATATGGCAATATGGGCAGCCGCACAGGGCGGCATTTGTGGAGGGGCGGCATGAGCGCCTGCAAAAAAAATAAAAATAAAAATAAGAATAAATAAATAAAGAAATAAATAAAAATAGTTTATTTATGGCAGTTGTGCAATTTAATTTGTATTTTTCCTGTTCATAGTATCATAATTACATTCTCTTAAGTGAGTTATTCTATTTACGTGATGAAGGATTTGTAAAATTCAGAAATTTGAGTCTTTGTTTTGGTTCTGAAGTTCCAACAATTAGTCCAATAAAAAGTTATTTTGTGAAAGAGTTATGTCTGTCCTTTATTTTGGGGGGATTCGAATGTGTGTGTGTTGGCGAACAGGGGGGGGGGGCGCTGAAGGTGAGGTTCGCCCAGGGCGTCATGTAAGCTAGGACCGCCACTGCCCATGCTGTCACTCTTAACAATCTTTTCAGACTGCTAATGTCCTCAAGCCTCAATATGGGGTCCTGCTGCATAACTTGACAACTGTTCACAGCGCATTTTCTCACCTCACTCACCCATGCGTCTTCAGCCTGGCATTCTCCTACAATAGGCTGATTAGAAGGCCAGTTTTCACTTCCAAGTTTTAGCCACTCTGGCCCATTCCACCACAAACTTGACTGTGCAAGATCTTTCACCGAAATTCCTCGTGTTGTTAAATCAGCGGGGTTTTAGGTGCCTGGTCAATGCTTCCATTGTTTGGGATCTGTGTGCGCTTGAATTTCCTCCACCCTATTGGCAACAAATGGTTTCCATTTCCTTGCCTGACTTCTTAACCAGTGCCAAACTATAGTGGAGTCTGTCCAATAATAGCTTGGAATTTCATAGAGGGCCAAAGACTTTTGCACTGTAGCTGCAAGCCGACTAGTAATAACGGCACCCATCAATTCCAACCTTGGAACAGAAAGCCTTTTCAAAGGTGCTACTCTGCTCTTTGCAGCAACCAACTTGCAACTTACTTCCTCTTGCAATGCGCCTCTTATATAAAAACAAGTTGCATAGGCTTCCTCACTTGCATCACAAAAGATGTGCAGCTCCAAATTGTCTGGACTATTGTTCAACTCCCCAAAGTACCATCTTGGAATTTCAATGTCTCCAAGATGTGCCAATTCTTTGAACCAATATTTCCACCTTACCACCATATGATCAGGTAACTCTTGGTCCCAATCAAGTCCAATTTCCCAGAGGCTCTGAAACCAAATTTTTTACTTTATCACAAATGGAGCCAGGAATCCAAGAGGATCAAATACCTTTGAAGCCAAACTAAGAGCTGTACGGTTTGTCCACCTTGTCTCATTCGCAGCCAGCTCTACTAAAGATTTCCCATTGAAGGTAAACAAATCATCTCCTTGCTGCCAAACAATGCCTAGCACCTTTGCATCTATTGCCCACAACTCCTTAATACCAGAATCCTCAATACTTTCTGCTGCATCAGGTACTACACAGGACTGACTCATAAACTCTTGTAATTGAGAATGATTGGTCTGCCATTTTCTAAGTTCCATGCCAGCCTCCCTCATTATACCTCTAGCCTCCATGAATATCTGTTTAGCCATTTCTGTATTATCCACGAAACACAGCAAATCATCAACATAAAAATTTTTCCTTATGTGTTCAATAGTGTTAGGATAGACTTCAGAATATTTCTTAAAATGGTACTGCATAGTAGCTGCCAACAGAAATGGACTAGAGCTGAGGCCAAACAACACTGACTTCATTCTATATGCTTGAACCTTAGGTTCATTTTCCAACAAGTCTTTTGTATCCACCCACAGATACCTTACTGCATCTCTGTCCTCTGGTTTTAACTTTATCCGCAAAAAGGCTTGCTTCACATCTGCAGTCAATGCTACTCTACCAAACCTGAATCTCAGTAACAAGGAAAATAAATCTGCATTTAAATTTGGCCCAGCATCCAAACAGTCATTCAAGGACACACCACCTTTGTCCTTGGCTGAGCCATCAAAAACTACCCTCAGTTTGGTGGTAGTTTTGTCTCGCCGTACCACTGCATGGTGTGGCAGATAATGTGCCTCCTGGCTCACCAGCTCACCTTGCACCCTTTCAGCATAGCCCTCCCTTACATAACTTAGGATGGCCTCATTGTATTCAATTAACAACTCCTCATTTTTTCTTAGCCTGTACAATGAAGTCTCCAACCTCCGATTAGCTAGCTGAAGGTTTGAACCGGGTTTGCAAGAATCCTTCCATGGTAGGCCAACTTCATAGCAACCATCTCTAAACCCAATCCCCTTTTCAAATTGCTCTAAAACATCATTGTTCACTGTACTTGCCTGTTTGTCCTTTATGCCAATAGATTCAAGTTCCCAAAACGCTTTCAAATGCCTTTCCAGACCATGGCTGTTCTCCTCAATCTTAACAAAGGAGCCTTAATTTCCATTTCATTGCAATAGCTACCATGTAGCATCCAGCCTAGCTTACTTTCAATAGCTACCGGGCCTTGAGATGTACGGACAATATTACCAGTGATGAAGTCCCAATAATAGTCAGCTCCAATCAAAAGACTAATATCTTCTGTTCCTTCAAACTTATTATTGCCTAAATTAATTCCTTTAACTTGCAATTCTTGGACACATGCCATATCTAAACAAGTAGTGACTGGAGCACAAAGTTCCTCAATCTCTACAGCTTGGACCTTGATAGTGGGACTTTGCGGTAACAACCCTTTAACCAGAACTTCTACCTTCTTAAATTTGGTTCGGTTTTGAACGGAACCCCCAAACCCAGAAATTCTTAAATTTTCCCTCTTAAGTTCTTTAAACTTCAATTTTCTGGAAATTCTGGTCTTAATAAAACTACACTGGCTACCACTATCAAACAACACTCTTACAGTAGCTTCTCCCTCATTCCCAATTAATAAGGCTGCAGTTGTTTGCAATAATCTCCCTTTACTTTTACTCCCTTGCATAGCAGTGGCATGTGCCACTGATGTCTCTACTTCTGGGGTAGGCCTACTAGGAGTGTGTTCACACAATAATGACTGATGCCTACCATGACATTTTTTGCACAAAATTTTAAACTTACAAAACCTTGCTCTGTGACCTTTCAAAAAACATTTAAAACATGCTGTGGACTTAGTTACCCTGTCCTTTCTCTCCTCAAAGGGTAATGCCTCAGCCACCTCACATTTATATGACTTG
The DNA here is from genome assembly GCA_023014485.1 of Bathynomus jamesi. Classification (NCBI taxonomy): domain Eukaryota; kingdom Metazoa; phylum Arthropoda; class Malacostraca; order Isopoda; family Cirolanidae; genus Bathynomus; species Bathynomus jamesi. The sequence continues at coordinate 2,949,386 of JAJOZX010000017.1, read as the reverse complement.
TGGTTGCCTTCGCAAAATATGCATTCCTTGATTCCCTTTAATTTATTCTCAGAGGATGCATGTAGAGCTGACACTGTACCTCAGCCTGTAGGCCTGTTCAAAAATCATCTTTTTCTTATTTTCATAGGTTTCTGTACATTTTCCCATGCTTTTTGACCTGAAAAAGCCGAAAATCACAACTATTTTGACCTAGGATGTTGGGAAGCATTGCCGCATGGAGCTTTACATTTTCTGCCTTGAAATCGGCCAAAGCGCCAATTCCGGGGTCCCTTGAATTATGTTTTGCACTTTAACTTTTGATCTAAACAAGATAGAGCAACAAATTAGGTATCAAATGAAAGAGCATAAAATTAATAAATAATAATAATAATAATAATAATAATAATAATAATAATAATAAATAAATAATAATTAATAATAATAATAATAATAATTATCTATCATTTTTCAGGAAACAACAGAAACTCAATTAGAATCTAGAAAACCATCTACAAGTTACAACTTCACAATGGCATTAAGCAAGGAGCTGAGGGAGCTCCGTTGGCGCACAGTTGATATCTCAGAACCTCCACGTACTGTCCACAAGCAGGTGTCAACTGGGCCATCTACCAGATATCTCACTGAAACTTTCCTGGTTGGATACCCTTCAGCTTTTATCAGTGGTTCCCAGCTTCCCACCAACAGACAGGCGTTCCAGTATTTCCTTAATCTTCAGAATTTACCGGAAAATGCAGGGAGGCCCATGGTTCAAGACCTTGCATATGAAAGTTGAATCTATCATCCCATTCTGGCAGATGGCTAGGATCAAGACAATGACCAAGTACAACGCAATGAAGCTCTTCATGAAACTACATGAGAAACATCGTGCTTTGGTGAAAAGCAAAGGAAGAGCAAATAACCCTGGAGGAAAAAGAGGAGCATTTGTGCTGGAATTAGACAGCCTGTTCGATATAGGAGCTCCAGATGCAATCCAGGAAATACAGAACAACAGACTGTTATCCAGAGAGAAGAAAGATGAGGATATCAGGTTCTACGAAGACCAAAAGACTGAGAGGAAAGGTCATATGTCTGGTCATGACAAGATTTTTGAGACAAGATCCCTGCAGCAAGCAGCGAGGAATGAAAGACTGCAGCAAAGACAAAAACAAGGTAAAACTAATTACTTTGAACGTCACAAAAAGTTTTAAGTTTTACTCCATTGCGATATTTAGCATGTACTTAACAATTACTGTCTTAACATGTTGTACTATTTTACAGCTGCAGCAGAACAAGAGGCAGTTGTTCATGTGGATGACATTACCTGGGGTGACTCAACTGACAACGACGCTAACACAGAGGACATGGATTACCATCAGCCTCGTCCTGGATGTTCTCACCATCAAGACACTGTGACTAGTGTGACTGACGTTTCCAAGGAAGGTCATGGAATGTGATGTCATCTGCAATACAGCTGATCGTCTTGGTTTATCAGACAATCAAGTTACTGCCATGGTTTCTGCCACCTTGAAAGCTGGAGGGGCTGATCTGGATAACTTCGTCATCTCAACCTCAACAACACGTCGCAACAGAATGCTGTCCAGGTATAATATCAGCCAGAGTCACATGTCAAAGTTTTGTGAAAAAACCCCACAGTACGCTGCCTTACACTGGGATGGAAAGTTGCTCAAAGATGTCTTGGGCAGTGAACCTGGAAGTACCTCAGAGACTTTAGCTGTGCTAGTGTCTGGTCCACCTTCATACACTGAAGGAAAGTTATTGGGAGTACCTGTCATCGACAATTCTTCTGGCACAGCTCAGGCTGAGGCTTCAATGGATTTACTGGAGACATGGGAACTTACGGATAATGTTACTGCCCTTGTTTTTGACACTACATCCAGTAACAGTGGAATTCACAGAGGAGCTGCCAAACTGCGAGAGAAAATGCTGAACAAAAAGGTGTTTTATCTGGCCTGTCGACATCACATCCTGGAAATCCTAGTAGGAGCAGTTTGGGAGAAGCTGTTTGGGAAGGTGAAGGGGCCAGATATCCCTGGTTTGAGCATCTGAAGGATGTTTGGACGGACTTGTCCAAGGAAAACCCAAAGATGCTGGCTATCAACAGCAAATGGCTGAAGGAAAAGAAGAAGAACAGTGAAGAAATACTCCAAGACATTCTAACAGCAGAAAGGCTTCCAAGAGCCGACTACAGGGAAATGGCTGAACTGACAGTCATTTTTCTTGGAGGAACGCCTCCTCGAGGTATTCACTGGAGTCGACCAGGCGCCATTCATCAGGCCAGATGGATGGCCAGAAACCTGTACTCAGTGGCGGTCCTAGCTTACATGACGCCCTGGGCGAACCTCACCTTCAGCGCCCCCCCCCCTGTTCGCCAACACACACACATTCGAATCCCCCCAAAATAAAGGACAGACATAACTCTTTCACAAAATAACTTTTTATTGGACTAATTGTTGGAACTTCAGAACCAAAACAAAGACTCAAATTTCTGAATTTTACAAATCCTTCATCACGTAAATAGAATAACTCACTTAAGAGAATGTAATTATGATACTATGAACAGGAAAAATACAAATTAAATTGCACAACTGCCATAAATAAACTAGAGAATCAAATTTCTAAATTGTACAAATGCTCTATCACATAAATAGAATAAGACACTTAAGAGAGGGTAATTATTATGCTACACTTTGAACAAGAAACAAAATAAATTGCACCACAGCACAACTGCCATCTAAAGCCTGACTCTTCTTACCTTCCTTGATGCAAAGTCATGAATTAAATCATCATATGAAATCTGCTCAGCAATTGTATGATTTATACTGATGATGGCCAGACCGGTAAGGCGTTCCTGTGACATAGTTGACCTCAGGTAGGATTTGATGAGCTTCAGCTTTGAAAAGCTCCTCTCTGCTTCAACAACAGTGACTGGAAGAGTAAGACCAATTCTGAGAGCAGTCCACAAATTTGGATATATTTCAGAGAGCTCCCTTTCATGGATAAATGTCAGCAGTTCAAGCAAGGATATGGTCTTTGATGGCAAGTCAGGCAAGTTCTTCAGCTCCTGTGCAAGCTCTCTGCCATCCAAGTCAGATTGTCCCTTAAAGTGTAGTGTAGTACTAAGGTTCACACATTGTTCTGTCAGCTCCTCAAATGTGAGTTTTGGAAATGTGTCAGCACTCCAAACTTCTCTCCCACAATTTCCAACGTGGAAAATCTTTCCTGAATGGCTGATGTTGCAGCATCAACCACTGCATTGAAAAATGTCACCTCCAGCTTCTTCAAAGCATCAATCAAGGGCTCATCAGATGCTTCATAGGAGAAGTGCTTTGTGGACCTCAGCCGTTTTGTTTTAACACAGCCTCCACATTCATTTGTTCACAGATATCTGTGGCTGCCATTTGTGCAGCCACAAAACCTGTTGCCCTGTAATTGAGGAGACCTCTCTCTGTTTTTTTTAGGAGATTTACTGCAACATCAACGTGCATGCTAGGAGACTGCATCTGCTTGCTCACATGCTGAATTTGGCACAACAGGTCATGCCACACCACTGAACAAATGGCGAAGCGGTATGACCCAACCTCCTCTGACAGAGATTGAGCCTCGACCTTTATTACAGAGTCTTTGGTGTGGTCCCTCACCTCGATCAGTGCATCTCTCACTGCAGCTGCCTGATATCTCAGGGGCTCCACACTCTTGATCTTGCTTTCCCACCTTGTATCAGACCACATCTTCAATGTGATGTTCACATGTTTTTTCAAAATGGCCCATCGTTGTGTGGAGGCTGAAAACAAGTTGTAAAGCTTCTGCAAGATGCCAAAGTAACTTGTGGCATCAATAGATCCCTTAGCAGCATCGGCCACAAGCAAATTCAGAGAATGAGCCCCACATGGAACAAACAGAGCTCTGGGATTAATTTCTAGGAGCCTGGATTGAAACCCTTGTTTTTTCCCCTCATGTTGGCCCCGTTGTCGTATGATTGTCCTCTACAGTCCATGAAAGGAACTTTTAGCTCCTCCAGTCTCTTCAGAATCAGAGATGCCAAATGTTGACCAGTGGACTCCTCTGCCTCCAAAAACCCCATGAAATGTTCCTTTATATGGGGCTTCCCCTCCAGTGACACAACCCGAATCACAACTGACAACTGTTCAGTGTGGCTGATATCTGGAGTGCAATCTAGAATTATTGAAAAAAACTTTGATTGTTTGATGTCGCTCACCATTGCTGAAATGGTCTTGCTGCTCGACAAATCAATGAGTTCGTTTTGTATGTGGTGGCCGAGGTAGCTGGTGTGACTGGAGGTCCCTTTTTGGACACGGTTAATGTGCTCTTGCATTATAGGATCAAATTGTGCCATCAGTTCAACTTCTTTCAGAAAATTGCCATTTGATGGTGAGAACAATTTTCTGTATGTACCCTTAGTGCTAAATTCCTAACTGCCAGAGAATGCACAATAGCAGTGAGACGTGTCAGCACCGCTCTCCATCTCAACTTCTCAGCCTCCAGAAGTGCCATCTCCTGCTTGTCAATGGTCTCCCCCTTTCTCATCCTCACTGCCAGTTCTTTCCAGATTTTCATAGAATTTAGGTGTTCTGAACTGTTGTCATGTGATGTGAGCAATGAGCTTGCATGCTTCCAGTCCGAGAGTCCCAAACTTGTTAAATTTATTTTCCTCTTGGAAAATAATGTACAACAGAAACAGAAAAGGCTGTGTTTTTTAAGGAATAGACCAACCAACTTCTGGTTATATTTTCCCCACTAACCAATGACTTCCTGAAGTATTGATGGTGGAAACTTCTTCCGTCACTGTCGTTTCTAGGGAATACAAAGTCAGATGGTACTTGACTTGGTCCCCTGGAAACCAGTTGTGTCCGAATTCTCTCAGTCAGAACTGAAGGCCAGTTAGCAGGGTCGGTGGACAGAGACTCATCCTCAGGAGGCGATTCTGCTCCAGGCATTTCTAATAGAAAGAACAAGAGCATTACTCATTAGTATACACACCTAAGTTAGATAACACATTATTCACAGCACTTTGTTATGGTGGTGGTGTTATGGAATTATGGTGGTGAAACACCACACATACCCAGTAACCCAGACCCAGTGATAATAACATTATAATTTATAACTGTTTGCAAAATGCTTTGCAGGGATGCACACACATACACATACACACACACGCACACACTCACAGACATATGTGCACACAAACTCACCTGAAGAGTCCTGCCGGGGAGAAGTAGAAGCAAATGGGTCTTCATCCTCAGGATCAGACTGCATTTGTGGAGACATATGTGAGGCTGAGGAGGTAGATGGCTCCTCAGCCTCAATAATGGCAGAAGTAGACGGCTTCTCATCCTGGCTAGTGGCAGAGGGTGTTCCAAAATATTTCAAAAGTGCCCCTGCAAATAGTAAAATAGAACATAACAGACCAATGCATGAATAGGCTAGTACAATTAATTTAACATGTTATTAAGCACAATTTATTAAACTTTTAGAATAGGAAACAAATGAATAATACAACCTCCTTGGTTAATGGCTAATTATATACATAATAGTACACTTCAAATGACTCAGAAAGCTATATCACAAAATAGCAGTGCAATATAGCAGTGAAGAGTAGATGACATAGCTCTATACCTTTATCTTTGCTCGTTTCTCCTCTTCTTCTTTCCTCTTTTTTCTAAACTGAGCACCTGATAGCTTTGACCTCTTCTTATCCATTTGCGGTTATTTGACAGACCTTAGTGGCTTAGTGTGAAGATTCGTTCTGTAATAAATAATATACATTTCACTATTTAACCAAACCCAGAAAAATAACATTAGATATGTTAAAGTATGGGCCTTTATTCCCAATAATATTAATCTGGAAGCATTTTGCATTGTTTAGGTCTTTTATGGGAAGGTTTATGGAAAATGCAATAGATGGTTTTTTATTAATAAAAATATATTTATTGATCTTTTATTATTTATTTTATTTTATTTTTTATTTTTATTTATTTCTTTATTTATTTATTCTTATTTTTATTTTTATTTTTTTTGCAGGCGCTCATGCCGCCCCTCCACAAATGCCGCCCTGTGCGGCTGCCCATATTGCCCATATGAGGAACCGCCACTGCCTGTACTCCATGAAAATGCTGATGTTTGCAGATCAACTTGAGTACGACGAAGACACTGTATCAAAGCTGGAAAGACTCAACACCTTCCTTGCGCTGTTCTACACTCCTGTATGGATGATGTCAATGTCTGCTGCAGATGCTCCTGTGAATGATCTAAGTCTAATCCAGGACATGTTGAAGTACAAGAAAACTGACCCAGAGCTTGCTGATGCAGTACTTAGTAAGATGGAAAACCACAAATGGTACCTGACGCAGGAAGTCGTGCCATTTGCCCTGTTCAGCAGTAGATTGAGTGACACATTGAAGCACGACATTGCTGCCCAGTTACATGCCACTGAGAAGCAGACAGCTTCAGAACAGGAAAGCCTCTATTCCAGAGAGTCACAGCTAAGACCACCCTGGTTGATCTCATTGGCCCAGAATCACATTTCCTGCTGGACACACTGAACATTGGATCCGAGTGGCTTCTGGAACCTGTCACGTCTTGGCCACAGAATGAGGACTACAGAAAAGCGTTGGACTATGTTAAGAATCTGAAAGCGGTGAATGACATTGCTGAACGTGGTGTCAAGATGATGAGCGACTTTGCAAATGTCATAACAACAGATGCCAAGCAAAGGGACTATCTCCTCCAAGCTGTGGAGTTCAACAGACGCCGCTTTGACAGCCTCAAGAAACAAACTCTCAACAACTGACTGTGTAAATGTCATTATGAAATTAATCATCATGTAATGCTTTCACTTCTTGATCGATTAGACTTGTGACAAAATGTTAATCTCAAATTTGTGTCATGAATAAGGCGCCTTGTCTGCCTTGAGTGTGAGAAAACGAATTTTGTGATATTTCTGAAATCTTTGTATGTACCAATGTGCCATTTCTTGTTCCAAGACTATCATAATTGTATAAGTTAGAAAGAGGATTAAAAACACTTTAATTTGGTGCCTATTTTTGCTCTATCTTGTTTAGATAAAAAGTTATAGTGCAAAACATGATTCAAGGGACCCCGGAACTGGTGCTTTTGGCCGATTTCAAGGCAGAAAACTTAAAGCTCCATGCGGCAATGCTTCCCAACAACCTAGGTCAAAATGGTTGTGATTTTCGGCCTTTTCAGGTCAAAATGCATGGGAAAAAGTACAGAAACCTATGAAAATAAGAAACATTTGATTTTTGAACAGGGCTACTGTACCTGGGTTATTCCTTTTTGTGGAAACTTTGGTGCTGTGCCTGCCTTTGTCCCCTTGTTTACCATCCCACTGTGCAAACTCAATTCCCTCTCGTCTTGCTAATTCTGCAAAGCTGGGCACAAACCGTTAATCCGTTAATCGTTAATTAACGAAGTTAACTTTTTCGTTAACGATTTAACTTTTAAGTTAACTTTGAAAATCATTATCGGACTAATTAACTTCCGTTACATTTAACTTCGTTAACTCAAGTCCGTTAACTAGGCTGACCATACGTACCGTTTTGAACGGGACAGTACCGTTTGTTTTATATTTCCTGGCCGTCCCGTCGTTTTAATAAAAATGTCAATTTTGTCCCGGTTTATGTACTTACTTTTTCATGAATACAGAATATTACATAACCCCGTCCCTTTTTTGCCATCCCAATGTCCCGTTTTTGTCTCAAGGAAATATGGTCAGCCTACCGTTAACCCAAAAAATTCATAAATAAACGTTTAAAAGTTTCTATTATTTTCAGTGCTGAGCAGGTGCGCAATTAATCCGCCACTGTTAATAGTGATGAACGAATTTCCATTTCCGCAGTGCAAAATCAGGCGATATATTTGTTTCCGTCGCCACAATTTGTGTCTTACCAAATATGGTAGTTATTTATGGCATTGGTTTGAGCAAAACATGGTCGACTGTAAAATCATGGAGGGTACAGTCGAGGAGGCCATGAAGCAGCAGTCCAACGAAGTGGGCAGCAACAGTGGAGGCAGCAACAACGAGGAGGAGGAGGAGGAGGATGACTTCTTCAGTGCTGTCATCCAGACAAAAGAGAGCAGCAGAAGCCACAGGTCACTCAAGGGCAAGGCCCAGAACTTGGTCAAGACCTGGCTGGAGACCAACTCCAAGGACTTGCTGACAGATGCTGCCTTCTTGGGTGAGCAAGTGTTGGTGGACTTGTTCATCAAGTTCAACACAGCCATCCCCTCCAGTGCTGCAGTGGAGCGTTTGTTCTCTATGGGCAAGGACATCCTGAGGGCCAAGAGATCATCCCTGTCTGATGAAAACTTTGATATGCTAATTTTCACGAAGGGCAACATGCATCTCATGGACAAAATGGAGAACGAGAAGAAGAGGGAAAATTAAATATATATATTGGTTTTTCATTTTTTTTATAATAAAAGTTAACGTTAACGGTTTATCGGTAACTTCCGTTACATGTTTAACGAATTAACGGATTAACGGATTAACGGATTAACGGTTAACGAAGTTAACTTTTTGGTTAACGGATTAGCGGTTAACGAAGTTAACTTTTTGGTTAACGGTGCCCACCACTGTAATTCTGTGCCTAAAAGACTTAACATCTGCTGAAGGGGGATGTACACATGTTCTGTAGAGTGTCCCCTACTTAATTCAAGCAAAATTGAGCTAGGCAATTTAGACTCCAGTGTAGGAACCAACATTATACCATACCTTTCCATTCCTACACCCAAGTTATCCAGGGACCCAGTTCTAATTTCAAATTCATCATATAACTGCCGTAACTCCTTGACACTATTAGGATTATTAACAGGAGGTATAGCTAAAAGTGCACGGAGGTGGCTTTTAATTAAGATCTCTGGCTTACCAAACCGTTTATTTAATATATCCCAAGCCACATTATAATTAGCCTCTGTTAATGCTAATCCTGCTATAGTCTTTGCTGCCTCCCCTTCCAAGAGGGACTGCAAATAATTAAACTTCTCCACGGCACTTAACACTTGACTAGAATGAACTGCTGATTGAAAACTGTCTGCCCATCCTTGCCATTCCTGAATACTCCCAGAAAATATTTTGAGTACAAGCTTCTGTAATTGAACTACAGATCTGTTAACCTTAACTTCACAAACATCATTTGTTGAGTGTTGTGTTTCATTATTAGACCTGGTCTCTAACTGTACTGAGCTGCTAAACTCTTTTGCTCGGAGGCCTACTTTAATTATATCATCAATAATCTCTTCAAAGTAAATTATGTTATTTTCTATTTCATCCTCTTCTATAAGAGCCTCAATTTTAACATTTACCTCACTTAGAGCAACCTTTTTAGTTTCTAATATGGAAAGCTGCGCAGTCACTAAGCGTAAATCCTCTTGCTCTATGGCAGAATCTATAGTGGCAATGACCTTTGTAATTAGACCTTTGTAGGCGCTTCTCCTTTTTATAAATTTTTCAATTCAGATGCACTCATCTTCAATGCAAACAACAATTGGGCTCAATGCCAAATGAGCTGAATTGGCAGAAATACTTAACCAAACTGATCAAACGCAAATTTTACTTTCAAATAAACTGAATTGCTGGGTGGGGTACTAACCAAACACCAGTATGGAATACCAAATTTTCCACCCCAGGACCTTAATTCAATAATAACCCAAAATTAACCAAACCGGTAAAATGTAGGCCAAAAACAACGACAGACGACTGGCCAAGTTTCGCAATTGGGCAACCAAACTTTCTACCCTGGGACCTTAATTCAATAATAACCCAAAATTAACCAAACCGGTAAAATGTAGGCCAAAACAACGACAGACGACTGGCCAAGTTTCGCAATTGGGCGACCAAACTTTCTACCCTGGGACCTTAATTCAATAATAACCCAAAATTAACCAAACCGGTAAAATGTAGGCCAAAAACAACGACAGACGACTGGCCAAGTTTCGCAATTGGGCAACCAAACTTTCTACCGTGGGACCTTAATTCAATAATAACCCAAAATTAACCAAACCGGTAAAATGTAGGCCAAAACAACGACAGACGACTGGCCAAGTTTCGCAATTGGGCGACCAAACTTTCTACCCTCGGACCTTAATTCAATAACCCAAAATTAACCAAACCGGTAAAATGTAGGCCAAAAACGACGACAGACGACTGGCCAAGTTTAGCAATTGGGCGACCAAACTTTCTACCCTGGGACCTTAATTCAATAATAACCCAAAATTAACCAAACCGGTAAAATGTAGGCCAAAAACAACGACAGACGACTGGCCAAGTTTTGCAATTGGGCAACCAAACTTTCTACCCTGGGACCTTAATTCAATAATAACCCAAAATTAACCAAACCGGTAAAATTGTAGGCCAAAAACAACGACAGACGAGTGGCCAAGTTTCGCAATTGGGCGACCAAACTTTCTACCCTGGGACCTTAATTCAATAATGCTCAACCCGTCTAGGCCTAACTTGGGCTACAATTTGCACAATCAGAACTTTGCCGAAAAATAGTCATTGACTCAGTCTTGGGCTAGAATCCGGTTCTGAAGGACCATGTTATTTTATTTATTTATTGGGTTCAAAATCCCAGCTGCCGTGAACGGCCAAGTTCTAAAGGGCCAATTCAACCTACAGCCCAAGTTAGGCTAAAATTAAAACTTACGGAATTGAGATCCTATAAGGTCCTACCTCAGGGTTGCTGACTCGATGCGGGCCTACCTTAGACCTTAGTTACATGAATTTAATATAAAAACAAAAGGGTACTATTTATGGTCTTCTTTCTCAACCTTGCAACAACAACGCAACCTGGACTATTGCACGATGCAACAATCTTGTATCTAAACAACCAAACTGAATTGCAAGAGAGCTCTCTACAAGACCACACCCTGTAAGTACGACGTTCCACAAACGAGTAGAAAGGACGCGCAGCGCCCCAAAATGATGCCACCAGAGTCCCAAACACTGATGCCACAAGAGCCCAAAAATGCTAGCTCTAAATTAAGTGAATTTTTCACTAACCTTACAATTATGAGATGGATATATATACACCTTAACTTAATATATACAAGCAATGCTGCATCAATCAGCTTAGTCATCATATCGCCTTGGGACAACAATGGTTCTTCCTCTTCTAGATTTTCTAACAACTACTTCACAACACCGATGTTTTCAGACGTATTCGCTGAAGCACCAATCAATGACAATCCAATTAGATTAATGATTTCCAGACCGAGTCTCTGAAGTTTTTCACTAAACAGCTTCCATAATACTTCGCCCTTGCCAAAAGTTATTACCTCAAACCCTAAGAGTCGTTCTTGAACTTTTCCATCCTTGCTGACTGTAATAGAGTGGGGTTCGTGAACCCGCTAAGTTACTAGGTTTCTAAACAACAACAAAGGCACTTACCGGTGCGTTGAATAAGATATTCTTTCGGGCCTACCATAGATTTCCTGCGTCCCACAAAGCAGTCTACCTAAACTCTCTCACTTTACTAATTTAGAAGCTATAGACATTACCCCTAACTGATATAATATATTGACACTACTTTCTACTCCATTTGTCACCTTAGAAACATCACCAAATTAAACTTAGCACCAACGATTTAGTCAGATACAAAAACACCATGCTGCTTAGTTCAGGCCAATAAACGAACAGACCGCGTTCCGATGTTTATCCCTTTGTGTTGCCATTCAGCTTTCTTTTAGTGACTTTTCCCTTTAGTGACTTTAGACTATATACACACACACACACACACATCACCTCACTAACGAACCGTACTACAACATTCATCTGGTCTGTCCTAGATACATCAACAGTTCCATCCATCATTACACCATACTTCTTGTTACAATCTGCACTGATAATCTTTACAATTTTTTTTGGATCAGATGAGCCAGAATCACAAGAAGGGTATTAATAGTTGATTTACTGATGAAGGTAATAAAATTCCCTCTACCCTTCTTTTGCGCTATGCCTTTTTAAGCACATTGAAACATATGAGACGAAAGTAGCGGGTCATACTTACTTAACAACACTATCAACTCCAGGAAGTTTCCATGACACTTGTTTGTGTTCTGTCGGTCACGTGCACTTTCGGAGCATCCGCGATAAAGCAATCCTGAGCTGCAACAAATTTGATGATATCAATGATGCGATTCAGAATCTGGCGGTTCTTTTCCACTTTTTGACGAGATATCATTTCTACGGCTTGCTGCCATCTCGAAGTCAGTAAAATGATGTCTTTCCCTTGCTGACATCGGATCGGAAGCACACATCAGAAACGTCACAATGTTGCTGAGAAACCTCGTGTTTTTTTTTATCAATTGGCTGGCTCGACAGAAATGATCTTTACCAAGTTCACACACAAAATCGTTTGAGCGGTTTATAGAAAAACAACCACAAATTGTGCAAAACAGTTGTTATCGACATACGATAGCCATTTCCGCTGGATATTGTCATCATCAGCTTCACTCTGGAAATAGATTTCACGAGTGAAAGGGATATGGTGTGATGGCTGATGAGGAGACGTAGCTAATAGTTCCAGTTTAGCCTCACGTGTTGAAGGCCATCCAATTGTTGGTGCGGACGATTTTTTCATATCATTAGGTGCATGGAGGAGCATCTCACTAGCATCGCATTGCATTGCACTCTCTGAGGTTTTGTCTTCTGCCGGAGTGGCAACATCAGATGCAATACCAGACAATATCACCCCGAGACAGCATCAGACTTGCGTTGTCAATACTTTCTGGGCCCCTTTCTTCGTCAGAGACTGATTGTTGACTAGTTGCAGACAAGAGGGCAAAGCAGAGTTTCTTCTGGCTTGGATCAGAACCTCCAGCATGAAGGTCTCTTCTACATTTTTTCTCTTGGAATTGAGAACCGCTTTTTCGATTTATCCATAGCACACAACTAAAATGGAAAAAAAACACATGTAAAAAATATACAAACAAACAAAACAAATAAATAAATAAATAAATAAATATATATATATATATATATATATATATATATATATATATATATATATATATATATATATATATATATATAGGGTGTCCCATAAGTCCGGCATCATAGGAAAAATAATAAAAAAGGCAAAACAAAAGCTTTTATTTACAGAACGTGCTCAATATGTCCAACATTGTTTTCAATACACAAATTCAGACGTGATACCTAGTCAGCAAGCACACGGTGAATGATATCAGGAGTAATGGTGTTACATGCCTCAATAATGCGCTGCGGCAAATGTTCAACACTCCTAATTTTCTCAGTGTATACCAGCGCTTTCAAGTGGCCCCAGAGATAAAAATCTAGTGGCGTGAGATCCGGACTTCTAGCTGGCCATTCCACAGCCCTCGACGTCCTATCCAATGACCAGGGAACTGTTGGTACAGGTATTCCCTTACTTGGGTGTTGTAATATGCAGAAGCGCCGTCTTGCTGGAACCATGTTGGGAAATTTCCTTCTTCGTTCAAGACACTGGGAAATGCTTCTTCCTTGATCATACGTAGGTAGGTGCCTCCAGTGACATGTTCATCGAAAAAGAGGGGGCCTATGATGCAATCCTTCCAAATGCCACACCATACCATCACCCGAGATGCACCTTGTTCCTTTGAAGAGGTATAGCAGTGAGGGCTGTTTTGAGACCAGTAGCGGGTGTTCTGTCGATTTACCTCACCATTTCCATAAAAAACAGCCTCGTCACTGAACAGAATGGTGGGCGGGAAATTGGCATCCCGAGCATATTGTTCCGTAGCCCATTCACAAAATTCCATCCGCCAGTCGGCATCATCTTCGCTTAATTTCTGTAGGATCTGAAGTTTATATGGATGCCATTTGTGAGCCTGAAGAATGCGATGGATGCTACTTTTCGACACTCCTGTCTCGACGGACAATCGCCGAAGAGACTTATTGGGACTTTTGTCAAAATGAGCCAGGATAGCAGTCGCTGTATTATCGTCAGTGGACCTCCTTGAAGGTCCACTGCGTGGTTTATCTTCTATGGATCCTGTTTCCTTAAACTTTGCAACAAGTCTGCTAACACAACTCTGTGTTATTGGCTCGCGGTCTGGATGCAGTCTGTTAAATTCAGCAGCGGCCTCTCTTTGACTCCGATTTCCTATGAGTAGAATTATCTGGATTCGTTCTTCCTTGTTCACAGACATTATGGCCTGTAGAAAGAGAAAAATCTGAATTATGGTTTGTAGAAATAGAAAAATATGAATTTCTCCTATGATGCCGGACTTATGGGACACCCTGTATATATATATTAAAGATCCCAAGAAAACAGTTAAATATATTTAAAACTATGCCTCCCTTATAAAAAAATCTCAGATTTTCCCAGATAAAAAAGATTAGACATGTCTAAAGTGCATCAAGGTTACGCGGCAGATTAAATTGTTTGTAATCAGTGTTGTTTCAATGCATAATGAAATATAATACGAATAAGGGAAGTTGGATTATTTTGTTTGTCTTGATAGTCATATTTGCATTGAAATTATATTTTTGTTTAACATATAAAATAAAGGGTTTCTTTCAAAATTCGAAGGCAGATGACGATTTTATAGACATATTAAAGCTGGAAAATAACATAAGATTCAAAATCAACGCATTTGAAAATCCTAATAAATAAAAAATCCCAGTAAATAAAAAAAAACCCAGTCTAAAACCTAGAAGTGGCTGACCTATACTAGAAATTCACGGATCAGAAGTGCAAATACAATTGATTGAAGCAAACAAACAAATAATAAGTATCAAGTTAGAGAAACTGAATATTATTAAGGTTACCTTAAAAAAAACAGTACCAGGATTTTGGTTTATGTTGAAGGCTAGGTTTTATCTTAGTTTATCTTAGTTAAAAATTAAACAAAAAGAAAAGGTAAAAAAAAAAGTTTTTGGCTGCATACTTTTTCAATATATCTATGTAGATTTTATTGTTTGCAATGTAAATTTATGGACTTTTCATTGGCTTTTAATGTAACTCTAAAAATAAGTACATTTTATTGAGTTAATTTTCACTAGGGTGCCGTGGGCGGCTGAGGAGAGTGCGCCGCATAGCGGAGGTAGATGAGAAGGGCGCATAATTGAGGTGGGCGACGGGTCGCATGTGCCATGGCACAATGACACTATGGCCAGTCCGACACTGTTTCAAAGGGGCCGTTCAAAAATTACGTAACGCTATTTTTGCTAAAACCTGACACCTGAGATCCTCCAGGAACGTTCTGTAACGTTAGACCAGACACCCCCTATAAAGATGTTATGTAACACTTCCCCCATCCTACACGTTACTGAACGTTACAGGGGGGTGGGGGGTGTCAGGTTTTAGCAAAAATAGCGTTATGTAATTTTTGAACGGCGCCAAAGCTGGTGGACAGGTCATTAATGACTTGTTAAGCAATGAAGTCACCCAATTATATCTACAAAATTCAAACATAAAATCGAAGTATAGTCTAGCTGCCTCTCCTTGGTATGGTTCTATCTGGGAGAGGAATATACAAATGGTAAAGAATTGCTTAAGGAAAGCAATTGGTAAAAAACAGATACACTTGTTTGAATTGTTCACTCTCCTGGCTGAGATTGGGATATAAACTTATATTCATCAGAGTATATAAAGAATACCCCGAGTACCTGCCAGTCATCTTGTTTGCAAAATTTGATAGATGCTGTACTGTTAAATGAGTGTAGTAGGCTAGTAAGTTTTTTATACCAATATCATTGATATTTCACTTGATTCAAAATTTTATATTGAGATTTCATAGAGATTGCTTTAATGTATAAAATACTCAAAATTTTGGTAAATACAAAAGCTCCCACTATATCCATGAATTCAGAATCCACAATTCTCAAATCTATGACCATTTAAAATGTGCATAAGAATTGTATCTAAGAATCTGACTGTGGATATAGGGTAAAAATAACAAAAACAAAATAGAAAAACTGCTGTAGGTAGCTAGAAATAAACATGATTTTTGTGAATTAAACTATGCACTGGTTGAACTAGACATAATTTGAAGGTAGAACAAATTTAAGAAAACATAGTTTTACAAATAGAGTAATTAAGTTTTGGAACAGTTTGACAAAAGAAGTGGTGACTTCAGATACGCTTGATTCTTTCAAAAGAAAGTTGGATAGTTTGATGTCTGCAAGGGACATCTTGTGATTGTGTTTAAGCCCATTTTTATTGCATGAATGGTACTAGTTTATTTCATATATATTATGTGCATTTGGGTGATAGATCCCACAGCTCAACACAGGTGTTGTGGGATATAGGGAGGTAGCATCTTGGGTTAGGGGATACTCTCTGTCCTTACACACCCTATTTAAAGAGGTTCCTCTGCCGAGTGGTGCCCCCCATAGTACTGTGAGGTATTGAAAAACTCATGATCTTCACTTGCCCCACAAACACCTTTAAATGGGAGACCCAAAATGGGTGCACACACATTTCTACATTACTGTACAGTCTTTACAGCCACACCTACACTTTTCCTCTTAAGTATATACAGTATTCCCTCGAATATCGCGGGGGTTACGTTCCAGAACCCCCCGCGATAGGTGAAAATCCGCGAAGTAGAAACGATATGTTTATTACGTATTTTACGCCTTTATAAACCCTCCCCGCACTCTTATAAACCTTTCCCACGCTCTTATAAACACTTTCTACACTCGGAGTATGAAAGAGACTAACGGTATTTTAAAAAGAAAACATTTGTATATGCAGTATTTTTTAATAATTTTACCAACATTAAAATTTCGTATGGGTACTCACCAGCGAAGATACTAAAACTTGAATGATGATGATGACGATGAATTAGCTGTGCAGTACTGAATGATGAAGGTGATGACGATGATGAGATGAATGTACTGCACAGCAAAGAAGAGCATTACATCTCTTCTAAATGAATAACACGTGGAAGCGAACTGAGCAAGGCGAGATGCTGAATGCTTCGGTAGGCTGCAGATCGAGATGCGACGAACGCTAAGCCAATCAGCACCCAGGATACTGAACAGCGTGCTCTGATTGGTCGCATCTCATCCATCGGCCAATGGTGTGCCGTGTATGGTATCATATAGGCAAAGTAGCTCAAGCAGCACAAGCTTCGCTGGTTTTCCTATCTCGCGGTTCTTTGTCAACTCAATTAGAGTACGTATTTTATTTCGGCTAGAAAAAACCGCGATGTACCGAGTCCGCGAAATGTGAACCGCGATATGGCGAGGGAATACTGTATATTGTAATGTACCGTATATGGATGTAAATTATGACTTGTCCGACTTGTCCGCAATTGCTATGGACTGTGACTTATTTTTGGTTGGCATGGTACTGGTATTGATGGGTACCATAATGAAATTGACTGGATTCTTTGGATCTGATATATTTGCATGTGTAACATATTTGTGGATAGTAGCCTATTATGACTCTGGTCCTCTGGATCCAGAGATTCTATCTTTAGTTTTAAATTGATAATTAATTAGTTTTAAATTGATACTTAATTAGTTTTATAAAAATTGGTTATTGCCAATGTACAGGCAGTTTTTACATAGTGGAGCCACCTCAATGGGCCGAAATGGCCCCTAGTGTGCCCACTATAAAAATTTCTTATGTTCTTATGTTATTAGAGCAGTATAGGTATGGTACTGTACTGTACAATATTAATCTTAACACAATGGCTTTGTACTGTTAAATGAACCATACATGTTTACTTCATGTATTTGAACACATGGTGTGTCCTTGGATTTGTTCAATTATTGAAGTTATCATACCTTAAGTTTTAGTGTTATTTTCTTGTCTCCTTGTGTGTTCCCTCTTCACTGTCTGGTCTGTCATGCATGCCTTTTCTTTAATTAATACAATTCATTGTGTATATATATATTATTTCTTTACTATGTAGGTTTAAAAATGGGCTCAATTAAAAAAAAAGTGAATTTTTGGGTTGGGTTGGATTGAATCCCATTTTCCCCATAAGATGTTTTATTTTCATATCCATCAGGTCTTCTGGAATGTAACCTCATGAATGTTGTGTGATCTGTTGTATTAAGTTTTGTGGAGACTAATTTTTTGGGAAAGTCAAATTTTGTTGGAGACAGTGGTATCTAGAGTTTTACTGTTCATTGTGTCAATTACTGATGGCAGTACATTTTTTGGGGCTTCTAATATCTTTGTGACTTTTAAATGAGCACCTGATAATGAATGTTCTTTTATTTTCTTTCTTAGAGATGCCTGCTGAGTTTCTTTCATTGTTCCACTTGCAACTACTGAACAGTTTTTCCATTGAAAAGCTACATGCACATGCTTTGCTTTTTCTATACCAAGAGAGCCTACTGTTGAGCATGGTTTGCAGCCTAGTTTTTTATTTTGCACCTCTAACCATGCATACTGTTCCTTAAAATATTCAAACTGTTTATTGGACTAACATTCTGGCGACACTTTGTATTCTTGAACTATCAATGATAGCAATGAACTATCACTCAAGCTCTAAACAATAGGGTCACTAGTTTTTTCCAATCATGACTTCTGTCCTGCTAGAAGTGGATGAAGTTTGAATAGTAGTGGCTTTATCTTCATTTTGCACATCTGTTGTTTTTGTTTAAAAATTGGAAACAGCCTGTCTCTTCATTTTGATTACAAATTATTAGGGTACAGTATTTTTCTTAGCGAATAATTCATGTATTTACTGTTTTAGATGCTAGAAATGGCAACCTGAATGAAATTAATACTGTCCATCTCAGTACAAGTTCATGTCAATAACATGATCACTTTGACCTTGAGCTCAACACTAGTGACACACACTGACGCTTGCAGTCCAGATGACTATTCTGTCCAACTAAGTCAAGACTCACACACAGAGGGAGGGAGGATCTCAAAAGGCCTTGCAGCCCATACCAAGGAGGTACCAATGGCAATGGGTGCTAGGGAAAATTTTCTACACCCTCAAATAGTGTGCAAGATTTGGTCTAGCCTTTTCTTGAAATGATCTACAGAGGAACTGTTCACAATTTCTGAAAGTAAACTGGTCCATGTGTCACAGATCTTATAGGTACGGTAAAGTAATTCCCACAGACACATTAGTTCTAAACCATTTCAAATCCAACTTCCAACCATTGTTGCAAGTTGGGTTATCATTTAAACGAAACATGCTTCTAAAATCAACATCGTTGAACCCGCATAAGAGCTTGAAAACCTCGATAAGTTGACTGCGAGCCTCTTGAGTTTCCAGTGAAAACAAGTCCAGGGTGCGTAACTGTTGATTGTAGCCCATATGCTTAATGGAAGGGATTAACTTTGTGGCCCTCGCCTGCACTCGCTCCAGCCTCTCAATATCTTTCCTGAGGGTGGGTGACCAGAACTGCATAGCATACTCCAGGTGCAGCCAAACCAGAGAATTGTATAGAGAGAGCACAATCTCCTTGATCCGAAACTAAAATTGCCTCCTGATTTAACCCAACAGCTCCTGGGCTTTCTTTTCCACCTCTACGCACTGTTTCGTTAACTCAAGGTCGCTGCTAATTAGCACACCCAAGTCCTTTTCCAAATGAGTCACCTCGATATTACTCCCCAACATCGAGTAGTCCAACTTGGGATTGGCATAGCCAATGTGCATCACCTTGCATTTACCAAAGTTAAATGGCATTTGCCATTTTTTGGACCACTCTCCTAACCTACCTGGGTCCGCACGTAGTTGCTCGATCGCCTCTGGCATCCCAACATTGGCCCCAAGCTTTGTGTCATCAGCGAATTTGGTGATCAGACTGACGATGCCACCGTCGATATCATTTATGTAAATGATAAACAACAGTGGCCCCAAAATGGAACACTGAGGAACCCCACTAGTGACCATGGCCGTAACTACCTATGAGGTCACCGAGGTCTGGACCTCGGTAATTATTTCCTAAAAAAATAAGAGACTGAACTGTTATCCGTGTATGAAACGCATATTACCACTTTTCTTTTGAAAAGAGGGAGCGTCGAGCGTGTATTAAACATTAGAGGGCTTTTATGTTGAAAATACGGTTACTGGAAGTCAACATGATGCAGCTTTAATAAAAGTATTTTTGCTAACAGGTCCCTTTGTACAGTATTTAATTATAGACAAGGGTTTTGTGTTTAGTGTATAGCTTGGGTTGTGTTTGTAGATGTCATTTTGGTCTGAATTTTGCTCGTCCCGCCGCACTCGAAAACAATCTGGACCTCACTAATTTCTAAACCCTAGTTATGGCCCTGCTAGTGACCGAGGCCCAACCCGAACTAACTCCTTTAATTACAACCCTCTGCCGCCTATTCTTCAGCCAGTTTTCAATCCACCTACCTACTTCCCCACCGATACCCAGCGCGTGGACTTTCGCCATTAGCCGGTGGTGAGGTACCTTATCAAAGGCTTTCTGAAAGTCGAGATAAAGTATATCAGTCACCCTACTCTTATCATACTCACCCAACATGATGTGGAAAAACTTGAGCAAGTCTAAACCCATGTTGGGAGTCCCCAAGCAGCTTGTAGGAATCCAAATGGTCAATGATCCTATCCGCTATTATCCCCTCTAATAATTTACCTACAACTGAAGTGAGACTAATGGGACAATAGTTCCCTGGACTTTCATGATCCCCTTTCTTAAAGATAGGGGTCACGTTGGCTTCCCTCCAGTCACCAGACACCTGGCCCATCTCCAATGATTTGTTGAAGACTGTAGCCAGGTGGGGAGCCACCTGGTTGTGCACCTCCTGCAACACTGGCGAGAAACTGGTCTGGCCGAGGAGCCTTAAACATGCTCAGTTTGTCTATTCTATCGGCAATGCCTGTCATGGTACATCGAACACTATCCAGGCCAGCATCTTCATGCCTCATGCCTGGCTCAGGGATGACGTGGGTGTCCTGCCTGGTGAACACTCCTGCAAAGTACTCATTAAGCACATTAGCGATGTCTGTGTCGGAGGTCCGCAGAATGCTGCTTCGGTCTTTTAATGGATCTAGCATGCTTCTAATGGGCTTTCTACTATTAACATAACTGAAGAACTCCTTAGGGTTGCCCTTGCAGAAGCTTTGTTACGTTTTGCTAGCCTAACTTTCACTTTCACTTCCCTACACAGGCGGACATACGCTTCAGTCTTCTCATGGGAACGATTGGCCTTCGCCCTCCTATACGCTACTTTCCTATTTCGGATAGCTGAAGCGATATCATGACTGAACCACTTAGGCTGTGTTGAAGCAGGGGTGACCAGTTTTGAGGGTATGGCAGCAGACTGCAGCACCATAAACTTGTCCCAGAATGCACTCCACACTCCCTCAACATCGCCGCCGACCTCTAACCCCATCTCACCTACGCTATCCCAGAGGCTAACAAAGTCTGCCCACTATAGATCGAGCTTACTGCCTCTTGAGTTTCTAGTACAGTACTATGCTTCACCCGAGGGACACACACACGGAACCTAATCCGACTGTGATCACTCCCGCCCAATGATTCATCAATGGTGAGGCCAGTGATGAGGTTGTCTTCGGCCGTGAATACTAAGTCTAGAATGCTTTCACCTCGTGTAGGCTCATTAACCCACTGAGTGAGGAAGTTCTCATCAGCAAAGTCAACTAGCCTCTTCCCTTCAGGAGTCCTGTCTTCCCACTTTATGCCACGACAGTTGAAGTCTCCTAAAACTACACACACCCTATCCCCTAGCAGGCTATGGAGTTTGGTGTACAGGGCTGTATCCTCCTCGAGGAGGAGATGCAGAGGTCTGTACACCAAGATTAACCTATAGTTCATCCCTCTCCCATTCCGATCAGAACTGACAGTCGAGAGAGAGAGAGGAGGAAGCCTCAAAGACCTCCCAGTCCACTCTGAGAGGTTCCTGTTGTTAAACAAGTTTATTTTTCTTTCAACTATCCTAGCAGTAGTAGAAAACTGGATAGAAAAGTAGAAGGCTCTCTCCCCACCCTCCGCTCCCTCCCTGCCAGAGAGGCAGGTATGGTAAAAGGTTGAAGAAAATAGCTTGACCCTTGAAAAGTAGCCAAGGAAATTTTACAGGAAAGTGGAGAATATATAAATAGCTCTATATTTCACATGCCCACAGACATGACTCCAGATTTGAAAAAATTTACTGGAGCACAGCTCTGAATTTACTTTTTTTCCCCTTACACCACTAGATAGGTTAATGATAGTAAACTCTTGAATTGACGACATACCAATTGCAAATTGTTTTAGCTAAACATAATAATACAATAATGTACAGTTTATAACTCACCTTAAGTTTATTTATTCATTGCAGCAGCAACAGTGGACGATGTTAGACCTTGCATGTAGGCATTTGTTGTGAATTTACCGCCATGTATGCTTGGCCACTGATCAATGGCTTTCTGTGTGATCATTACAGCAGATCTAGTGCATGGAGCTGGACCCTCCTTCACAATTCTGCACAGCTTAGTCAAATGAGATGGCTTAATGGATCCTTTGTGTTCAACAATGTAACCAAGAATGGAGAATGTCCCTTCAGCTGGTGCTTCACTCCAGGCAGTTGATCCATCTTTATCAAAATGCTTTAATCTCTCTGTGATTCCTTTCCACAGCTGTTCTATATATTCTGTCAGCCAATTTATCACTGAGTCTTTTGTAAAACTACTTTCAGATCTGGTTCTGGATGGTCTAGCAACTTCAGCAACCTGGTAGTAATCAGAACGTTTCTTGATGTATTTGTAAACTTCATTTAGGATGTAATCCTCAGCTGTTAGTTCCTTTTGCTGCCCTGTGGTATCGTGCTTAAATTCAGAAACTACATCATTTGCATTTCCTCCATTAGCTAATTTGGAAATTGTTTCCATCACTCTTAACATAACAGTTTTCCCTCCTTCTTTATAAAATATATTTTCTACAAATTCTGCACTAACTGTGGTTTTTTGAGCTACTTGCAACATAATCTTTGTTACATAGGAAATCAATACATAGAACTTGGCACTAATTTCTTTCTCTTGTGGATGATCAAAAAACACAATTTTCCACAAATCTGTCAAATTGATCAAATTCGTAATTAACCATGCGAGTATCAGATTTGAGTTTTGGTCTCTTAAAACCAATGATATTGTCAAGAACCATATTGGTATAGTCAAGGCCTGATCTCAGATTTGAAGAGTGATTCTGAATAAAGTCTAAAAGCTCACTTAGTTTACAAATTTTCTTCAATGCATCAACGTGGGCTCTGTTCACAAGATGCATTAAGTCCCATCAAAATTTGAAATTTTCTCCAAACAACTTTTTCATTTCGTTTTTAAATGGCTCGTTGTCCTTATAAAAAGCCCCATCTCCAACCATTCCAGATACTTTGGATTTAATTGCTTCTTCAGATAGTTTCAAGTGATTAGGAGACTTCAACACATCAAAAATTTCATTGGCCAAATAAACTCCTGATTTGCTGCGTACTAAATTTAGCCCAGCAAGTTTTAGTCTTATCTTCTTCACTCATAACTAATACAACTAGCATGCTTAATCCCAAAATTGTTCCAATGTCAGCTGTTATTGTTACTGAAGTTTGTTCTAAGAACCACTTTACAGTTTGTTCTTTAAGTTGATTATCTAATAGCTCACAAATTGTCTCGCACGCATGTGTGCTATGATTCAAATTTCCAACCTCACAACCTGACCTATGTAATACAGCTAGAAGTACTGGATATAGAGCCCATGCAGTGTTTGTTTTCATTATGTAGTATAAGATGTTGCCACATAAGTCTTCTATGCGTTTAGTAGTGTTCCGAGAAGATGTTTTCATCACTTCATAAACAGCAGCTCTTTGATGATGCTGAAGTTTAATTAAATGTCTCTTCAGGTGGGTTTTCAGATTTCTAAACCATCTCTCTTGATTTTCTCCTTGTTTGCATACATAGGTTAAATCTTTAACATTGAAGTAACCTTTTATGTTAGAATGTTAGTCTGAAGCACATGCTTTGGGGTCTGTGCAAGCTATGCAATATAATGTAAACATTTTATCATCAGAAGCATCATCAATATCTTCTTGATTATCATCATCTTCATCCTCAACAGCTATATCTACATCAGGCATATTAGTGTCACTATTTGCAATGTTTTCCATTATATCACTTGGTACTGAAAATGAATCATCAGCATGCCCTAGATCCTTCTTTTCCACCAATTTGAATGTAGATTTGATCAAATCATTGTTCAGGATTTCTTGTATTGATTTACACTTGCTTAAATGGGCTATGGAAATGTCAAATTTGTTGCTTTTTGCTTTATTAGATTTGGATGCAACACTTGAACTTGAAGGCATATTTTGACTCTTCTCTTTATTAACCACAACAGCTTGGTGAGTTTCTTTTGTTAGGCGCAAAATTGCATTCAATGTCTTCTGGATTTGGGAATTTTCAAATTCCTCTAAAGCAGTTTTGTTAGTCTGATGCGCAGATTCCTCACTTACCTTTTGTTTCTTAGATGGAGGAGAAGCACTTTCTTCAGTCTGTGAAACATCTAGTGAAAAAGTTTCATTTTCTAGATTAGCAGTTGATGAAGTTGGTTCATTTTTCTGAGGTCTAGCACTAGCACATTTTGTGAACAAACTAAATGACTGCTTTGCCGTATCTCTTTGCTGCACTTCATCCTGGTATTTCTTTACTGCAATATCTAAGCTGTGGGCCCAAACTCTGGGACCTCTTGTATTGTAACAAATATTTTTTTTGGAATTAAAATGTTCCTCCCAGTTTTGCTGCTTTGAATATTTGTTCTTGCATTGACCACAAAAGTAACCCCTTTTAACACCCTCACTTTTCTCTCCAACTTCATCAATATTAGGATCCATTATTGATTATTGACTACCTGAAAAAATACAAAATAAGTAAAAGTTAGTAAATATAGTATGGTAAAAGTGAGTAAAAGTAAGTAAATATAGTACAATGAAAGTAAGTAAAAGTAAGTGCTTTAAACTTAGTAAAAGTAAGGAAGAGTAAGTTAAAGTAAGTAAAAGTAAGTTTAAACTTAACTAAACTTTTCAATTCTAGAGTCATGGTGGATTACTTAAAACCACACAAGTAATTATCTGGCCAATTTATCAAACCTGGCCAAGATCAACGGAACATAGTCCAATCCTGATAATTTTATAGTAAAAAAATATACGTTTTAATAAAATTTTAATTATCAAAACATTGAAGCTTAACAAAAAATAAAAATAATTGTTAAATATGGAATTACCAACTAAACTTAAAATAACTAAATTTGTAATTTAAAAAAATTGGTTTGTACAAGAACGTATACGCAAAAAAATTGCATAACGTCTAGCGGATGAACAAAACCCAAACCCAAATTTACTTTTTCTCATGGTCAAATTTACTGGAGCAATGCTCCCAAGATCCCAGGAATCTGGAGTCATGCCCACATAGACACTGCAAGCGAACTCCTGCAGAGTTATGTTATGTTTTAGTCTTAAATTATGAGAGTATTCAGTACTTTATCTAGCTTATTTTAAACACATTTACACTGACTGGAAACAACCTCTGAGGGAAGTTGGTTCCAGATATTAACTATTTTATAGGAAAAGAAATTCCCACAGACAGAGGTCCTAAATGTCTTTAGTTCCAGTTTAAACCCATTATTTCTTGTTGGATTGGCATTAAGTGAGAATAAGTTTCTGTAATCTACCCTGTCTATTCCATTTAGCATCTTGAAGACTTGAATAAGCTGACCCCGTAACCTCCTCGTCTCTAAGGTAAACAGATTTAGGTGCTCCAATCTCCGTTGGTAGCTTTGCATTCTCATTGAAGGGATCAATTTTGTAGCCCTTGCTTGTACTCTTTCTAACCTTTTCTATATCCTTCCTGAGGGATGGAGACCAAAACTGCGCACAGTAATCCAGTTGAGGTCTGACTAGAGAATTATAAAGAGACATTACAGTCTCCTTGTTCTGAAACTGGAACTGTCTTTTAATATAACCTAATAATTTTAAGGCCCTCTTTTCGACTTCTGCACAGTGCTTCGACAGTTTCAGATCGTTGCTGATATAGACTCCCAAGTCTTTCTCTAGATCGGTCTCAGTCAAGTTCCTTCCCAAGAGAGAGTAATTGGTCTTCGGGTTTTTATAACCTATGTGCATTACCTTACATTTGTCCAAGTTGAATGGCATCTGCCAAGTAGCAGACCATATGCCCAACCTGTCAATATCATTCTGAAGCGTTCTTACGCCCTCATCAGTACCTACACTACTTCCTGTTCCTAGTTTCGTATTGTCTGCAAATTTGGAGATTGCACTTAGAAACCTGATGTCTATATCATTAATATAGATGATAAAAAGTAAAGGACCCAGAACGGAACCCTGTGGGACACCACTGGTGATGGGTGCCCACTCCAAAGCCACTCCATTTATTACCACTCTCTACTTTCTATCTTTTAACCAATCCTCAATCCAGTTGGAAACGAGCCTGGTGATTCCTAGTCCTTTGACTTTAGCCATCAATCTCGTGTGAGGGACTTTGTCAAAGGCTTTTTGAAAGTTGAGATACACTATATCTATTGCCCTACTTGCATCGTACAGTGTATGCATATTATGGAAAAACTCTAACAGGTTTGTCAGACAGGATCTATGTCTCCTAAATCCATGTTGAGAATAAAAAATTAAATTGTTAGATTCAAGGTGATACACAATACGTTTTGTAATGATGGATTCCAACAGTTTACCAACAACTGATGTTAAACTGATCGGGTGGTAAATACAAGGATTTTCCCTATCACCTTTTTTAAAGATTGGTGTTACATTTGGTAACTTCCAGTCGGTTGGAACTTTCCTTAACTCGATTGATTGTTTGAATATGGTTACTAAGTCGTCAACAACATTGTGGCTAACCTCTTTTAATACCCTTGGAAGAAATAAGTCGGGACCAGGTGATTTGTATTTGTTCATCTTATCAATTAATTGCTGTACCTCATTTCTCGTAAAACTTATGATCTCTATGGGATGGTCACTATCATATGTAATCTGAGGACTTGGCACTTCTATTGTGTCTTCCTCCGTGAAGACTGTAACGAAGAACTTGTTTAACGTATTAGCTATATCTTTATCACCGAATTTCAGTATGCCATTTCTCTCTTTTACAGGG
This sequence comes from Bathynomus jamesi, assembly GCA_023014485.1. Lineage (NCBI taxonomy): Eukaryota > Metazoa > Arthropoda > Malacostraca > Isopoda > Cirolanidae > Bathynomus > Bathynomus jamesi. The sequence continues at coordinate 2,922,296 of JAJOZX010000017.1, read as the reverse complement.
CCTACAGAATTTTTAATTGGTTTTCTGCTATTAACATGGGCAAAAAATTCTTTAGGGTTAACTTTACAGAGTGAGGCAACTCTAGCTTCTTCATCACATTTGGCTGATCTAATTAAGGACTTAACCCTCCTACATAGGTTTATATAGTTTCTGAATTAGTCTGGTTGAAATGCGACTTAAGTAGTTTGTAGGCTATTTCTTCCTGTAATAGCACTACTAATTTCATTGTTAAATCATTTCAGTGACTTTGTTGACAAGGAAACCATTTTAGTGGGTATAAGTGTGTTCTGTAATATTCTAAATTGATCCCTATATGAGCTCCAGGTGACATTGACATCCTCACTTATTAGAACTTCAAGTGTGTGTAAACTACTTTGGAAGCTTTCAAAATTTGCTCTTGAGAAATCCAGTTTTTCACGAGTCTTTTTGCGTGTATTAACTGGAACCCTGAGGTCAAACCTAATCAAATTATGATCGCTGTTACTTAAATTTTCACCAATAGTCAGGTTAGAGACTAGGTCATCTTCATTCCTGAATATGAGGTCTAGTTTATTATTACCCCTTGTTAGGACCATCAACCCATTGACTTAATAAGTTATCATCGGCAAATTCCAACAGTCTTGAGCCCTCAGCATCAGCTGTTTTGTTTTCCCAATTTACATTACCACAATTAAAATCACCAAAAATCACACTGATCTTATTATTCACTATTCTGCTTAATTGGTTATACAAGTTTATATCCTTATCAATGGGGTAGTGTGGTGGCCTATATACTAGAAGTAGCTGCACTACTTTATTATTTAGGTTTAGATCAATTCCCAACATTTCATGAGCAGATACGATATTACTGTTTACCGGGTGCAGGAAGTCCCGAGCATACAAAAGTACACCGCCACCTTCCCTTCTGTTCCTATCTTTGTGAAACATTTTGTAACCTACCATTTCAAATTCTCCTACAAAATCCCTTGATTCAGAACTAATCCAGGATTCCGTTATTCTGATGATATCAAAGTTCTCAAGCGCTATAAATTCCATTAGTTTGTTTCTAATTGACCCAGCATTGAAGAGCACAGTTTTGAGTGATTTTAAGCTGTGATTTTTCCTAACTGGCCTGAGTTGTTTCCCGACGCAGTTGCATCAACTACTGGGGGAGTAGGTTTAACTGTTTGGGGAACAGGATCAACTGCTGGTTTGGGGGGTCCTAGTTTAAAAAGATTATACAAATTAATGTTCAGTAAATCACCAAACTACTTTTTCCCCTTCTGGTTAAAATGTATCCCATCCGAACCAAAGTATTCCCCATTTCCGTAGAATGTAGGCCAAAAATCGACAAACTTTAAGCCTTTTTCATCACACATGCATTTAACTCTTTTATTTATGCTAATGGCTTTACTTAGAGTATAGTCACTAGCACGCATTCAAGGGAGAATTCCTATGACCATACCCATATCTGTCCTATTCTAACCTTGTTGGTTAGGATCTTGAATTCTTTTATAATGGGCTCTGTCTGCCCTCCTGTCAGAGAGAGAGAGAGAGAGAGTTACAAGGAGTTACAAGGAAAAGAAGTACCTCAAAAGGCCTTGCGGCCCATACCGAGGAGGTACCAATGGCAACGGGTGCCAGGGAAAATTTTGTCTTTCAACTATGCTAGCAGTAGTAGAAAACTGGATAGAAAAGTAGAAGGCTCTCTCCCCACCCTCCGCTCCCTCCCTGCCAGAGGCAGGTACGGAAAAAGGTTGAAGAAAATACCTTGACCCTGGAAAAGTAGCCAAGGAAATTTTACAGGAAAGTGGAGAATATATAAAAAGCTCTATATTTAGCTTGCTCACAGAGACACCGAGCAAGCGAACTCCTGCAGAGTTTTCTTATGTTTTAATCTTAAACTATCAACGTGTTAAAGTAATTCCCACATATACTAGTCCTAAATCGTTTCAAATCCAACTTCTAACCATTGTTGCGAGTTGGGTTATCATTTGAACTAAACATGCTTCTAAAATCGACATCTTTGAACCTGCGTCACGTAAGCGTCGATTGTAGCCCAAATGCCTAACGAAAGGGATTAACTTTGTGGCATTTTTCGCTAGTTTCCAATCCACCTACCTACTTCCCCACCAATACCCAGCGCGCGCACTTCGTCCATTAGCCGGCGGTGAGGTACCTTATCAAAGGCCTTCTAATCAATCGCCCTACTCTTATCATACTCACTCAACATGACGTAGAAAAACTTGAGCATGATGGTGAGACACGACCTATGCCGTCTAAACCCATGTTGGAGTCCCCAAGTAGCTTGTAGGAATCCAAATGGTCAACAATCCTACTCGCTATTATCTCCTCTAAATATTTACCTACAACTGAAGTTAAATGGTGTTATTTATAGAGGTTCCAAGCCTCTCTTCCCACGCATGAGATAGCAGTAGCGTCCTAATCGTAACAGTACAGAAAAAGACAATACTAAAAGTTTTTCTTTTTTTTTGCAGTCAAAGGAGAACATCCCTAACCTAAGCTAAAAGGACAGAGTGGGATGGGAAGGGGTCCTACAGTGCCCGCGAAAAGTATCCGATCACTCAAGAAAATACAATATTTTCCCTTGATATTCAGAGACACGTAATTCACTTTCTATTTGTTCTAGCGACATCTGGTAACTTTGAGGTTGCTCGCTGATATGAGAGCTATCCAACGCATTCTCAAATTAGTGTTCTGGTAGCCTTCGTTGCGGGTGGCTGTGTCTCAAATTTGTCAGATTTCACTGTTTGTGTAAATTTCTTGATATTTTTTTTTTTTTACAGAAAGTGGTGTAAATAAAATTTATATATAATGTGTGCTAAAAAACAACTTAAGAGTGATTGTCGAGGTGCTATTGTTGCTTTGCATGCATGTGGGAAATCACAGAGACAGATAGCTAAGGAATTAAACATATCCCAAAGTACCGTTAATTTATGGGTTTCACGGGCTAAGAACAATGGTGGCCTAACCACGCCAGTCCCTAAAAAACGATCTGGCAGACCGAGAAAAACAAATTCGCGAACAGACAAACTTATGAAACGTTTAGTATTGAAAAACCCAACAATAACTGCGAAAGAAATAAAATTTAATATGAATAATTTGTTATCTGGTGTTTCTGAACGAACTATCCAGGAGCAGCTCCAAAAAGAACTCGGATTACCATCTCGCCATGCTGCCAAGAAACCGTTCATTAATGAAAAAATGCGTAAAAAACGTGTCGCATTTTGTAAAAAATACATTCATTGGACTGTTGATGACTGGAAGAAGGTTTTATTTAGCGATGAGTCGACATTTTTGACATTCAGAAGTTGTCCAAAAAAGGTTCGCCGGCCTATTGGCTCAAATAGGATGGACCCTAAATACACCCTAAAGACAATGAAACACCCTCCAAGTGTGATGGTTTGGGGTTGTTTCGGTTACTATGGGCGTGGAAACTTATATTTTCTTCCGAAGAACACAACTATGAATGGTGCACGGTATTTAGCAATGCTACAGGATAAACTTCCAATGGCAATGGCAATCCAAAGGACAAAAACATACATGCATGATGGTGCACCATGTCACAGGGCCAAAATAGTGACAAAATGGATTACTGACAATAAATTTGATATTTTGGATTGGCCTGGTAATAGTCCAGATCTCAATCCGATAGAAAATCTGTGGCTAATAATAAAAAATAAGGTTGAATGCCACGACACTGGCTCAGTCGAAAAATTACAAGAGGCCATCAAAAAGGTATGGTGCAAGGAAATATCAGTGGAAGTTTGTCAAAACTTGATTAAATCCATGCCAAAACGTCTAGAACAAGTCATCCAAACCAAAGGACAGATGACAAAATACTAATATAAGGTTAGTATACATTTAAACATTGTTTTTTATGTAAAAAATACAAATTTCAAGGGTGATCGGATACTTTTCGCGGGCACTGTAGTAACCCACGCGACAGGTTTGTACAACAGACTTCACCTGCCCTCCCGAAAGAGAGAGAACCTAAAGGAATTGGCAGCCAATTTCTCTAGAATCCCACGACTCGGGACCGGAGGGCTGTCACACCCCAAGTATAAAGTTTACTACACGCAGAAGGAACGTGCATAACCTTTATACCCCCTGCGGAGAGAGAGAGAGAGAGAGAGAGAGAGAGAGAGAGAGAGAGAGAGAGAGAGAGAGAGAGAGAGAGAGAGAGAGAGAGAGAGAGAGAGAGAGATCAAAAGGCCTTGCGGCCCATACCGAGGAGGTACCAATGGCAACGGGTGCCAGGGAAAATTTTCTACACACTCAAATAGTGTGCAAGATTTGGTCTAACCTTTTCTTGAACTGATCCACCGAGGAACTGTTCCTGTTATTAATAGTTTATTTTTCTTTCAACTATCCTAGCAGTAGTAGAAAACTGGATAGAAAAGTAGAGGGCTCTCTCCCCACCCTCCGCTCCCTCCCTGTACGGAAAAAGGTTGAAGAAAATACCTTGACCCTGGAAAAGTAGCCAAGGAAATTTTACAGGAAAGTGGAGAATATATAAATAGCTCTATATTTAGCTTGCTCACAGAGACCGAGCAAGCGAACTCCTGCAGAGTTTTCTGAGGTTTTAATCTTAAACTATGAGTGTGTTCAGTACTTTGTCTAGCCTATTTTTAAACAGATTTACACTTTGACTGGAAACAACCTCTGAGGGAAGTTGGTTCCAGATATTAACTATTTTATAGGAAAAGAAATTTCCGCAGACTGAGGTCCTAAATGTCTTTACACACTCAAATAGTGTGCAAGATTTCGTCTAACCTTTTCTTGAACTGATCCACAGAGGAACTGTTCACAACTTCCGAAGGTAACCTGTTCCATGTGTCACAGATCTTATACGTAAAGTAATTCCCACACACACTAGTCCTAAACCGTTTCAAATCCAACTTCCAACCATTGTTGCGAGTTGGGTTATCATTTAAACTAAACATACTTCTAAAATCGACATAGTTGAACCCTTGTAAGAGCTTGAAAACCTCGATCAGTTGACCGCGCAGCCTCCGAGTTTCAAGCGAAAACAAGTTCAGGGCGCGTAACCGTCGATTGTAGCCCATATGCCTAACGGAAGGGATTAACTTTGTGGCCCTCGCCTGCACTCGCTCCAGCCTCTCAATATCTTTCCTGAGGGTGGGCGACCAGAACTGCACAGCATACTCCAGGTACGGCCGAACAAGGGAATTGTACAGTGAGAGCACAATCTCCTTGTTCCGAAACTGAAATTGCCTCCTGATATAACCCAATAGTTTCTGGGCTTTCTTTTCCACCTCTACACACTGTTTCGTAAACTTAAGGTCGCTGCTAATTAGCACACCCAAGTCCTTTTCTAAATCAGTCACCTCGATATTACTGCCCAACATCGAGTAGTCCGACTTGGGATTGGCGTAGCCAATGTGCATCACTTTGCATTTACCCAAGTTAAACGGCATTTGCCATTTTTCGGACCACTCTCCTATCCTACCTAGGTCCGCACGCAGTTCCTCGATCGCTTCAGGCGTCCCAACATTGGCCCCAAGCTTGGTGTCATCAGCGAATTTGGCGATCCGACTGACGATGCCACCGTCGATATCATTTAGGTAAATGGTAAACAACAGTGGCCCCAAAACGGAACCCTGAGGAACCCCACTAGTGACCGAGGCCCAACCCGAACTAGCCCCTTTAATTACCACCCTCTGCCGCCTATTCCTCAGCCAGTTTTCAATCCACCTACCTATTTCCCCACCGATACCCAGCGCGCGCACTTTCGCCATTAGCCGGCGGTGAGGTACCTTATCAAAGGCTTTCTGAAAGTCGAGATAAAGTATATCAATCGCCCTACTCTTATCGTACTCACTCAACATGACGTGGAAAAACTCGAGCAAGTTGGTGAGACACGACCTATGCCGTCTAAACCCATGTTGAGAGTCCCCAAGCAGCTTGTAAGAATCCAAATGGTCAACGATCCTATCAGCTATTATCCCTTCTAATAATTTACCTACAACTGAAGTCAGACTAATGGGACGATAGTTCCCTGGACTTTCGTGATCCCCTTTCTTAAAGATAGGGGTCACGTTGGCTTCCCTCCAGTCACCAGGCACCTGGCCCATCTCCAACGATTTGTTGAAGACTGAGAAATAAAAAGAGTAGCAAGGGTATAAGCAATGAAATAAAGGAAAGAGTGATAGAATTTTTCCAAAACAATGAATATACTAGAGAATGCCCTGGTAAAAAAGACTACAAATCAATAAAAACACCACAAGGGAAGGTTCACGAGCAGAAAATACTGTTGACAAATATCAGAGAATTATATACGCTTTACAAAAATAAATATCCAAACGACAAAATCTCCAAATCAAAGTTTTTTGAAATGAGACCAAAATGGTGTATGGGTGTGGGGAGTAAAGGATCACACAATGTATGCATTTGTGAAATACACCAGAACTTTAAACTTTTATGTGAATCACTCCCTGTCAAAGTAGAATTAAGAGAGTTACTAGGGAAAATAGTCTGCAACACTGAAACCAGAAACTGCATGATTAATAACTGCAAAACATGCCCTGGTTTAAATGAATTACAGGATTGGCTTCTTACCATTTTTGAAAACAATGATTATGACATGGATGATGAGGTTTCCTTTAAGCAGTGGCTTCATGCAGACCATACCCAACTGGTCACAATGACAAAAAGTGTTTCGAATATAGTAGAAGACATATGTGAAAGTGCAAAAAAGTTGAAAGTACACCATTTCATAGCAAAAGCCCAATCAAAATATTTGTCTGACTGTAAAGAAAACCTCAATGATTCTACAGCATTAGTGCTTGTTGACTTCTCTGAAAACTATAGTTTTATAATTCAGGATGCTGTACAGGGGCATCACTGGGACAATACCCACGCTACCTTGCATCTGGTAGTCCCAGGCTACCTTGCATCTGGTAGTCTGCTATCAAAAAGTTGATGGTGAAATAAAAATTACAAATTTTTGTGTAATATCAGATTCACTTACACACAACACAACTGCAGTTTATTCTTTTTTATGTGAAGCCTTGAAATTACTTAAAAGTCAGAATCCTAAACTAAAATATATTTGTTACTTTAGCGATGGCGCAGCAAGTCAATATAAAATCTATAAAAACATCATTAATTCAGTGTTACATGAAAAAGATTTCCAGCTAACATGTGAATGGAACTTTTTTGCCACCTCTCATGGAAAGAGCCCCTGTGATGGTGTTGGTTGGACCGTCAAAAGGTTAGTTGCCCGGGCAAGTCTACAAGCAACAAGTAAAGGTCACATCACCAATCCAAAAGAGATTTTTGATTGGTGCAAATCTAATATTAATGGTATACAATTTCTGTACATTGATTCAGCTAAAATTGAGAAAAATGCTAATTTATTTGAGTTAGAAAAAAGGTATTCCTTAATTAAGACAATCCCAGGAACCCGTTCATATCACTGCTTTAGACCTTCATCAACAGGCATTAAACTGTACAAAATTTCTAGTGATGAAAATTTCTTTAATGTACAACTTTCCTTCCTCAATGCTACACAAGAAAATGTGGCTTACCAATATAAACCTGGTACATATGTGGCCTGTTTCTATGAAGGTGACTGGTTTGTTTTGGAACATAGTTGAAGTGTGCGATACTGAGAAGGATCTATTAGTAAATTTCATGAAAAAGAATCCTTTTAAATGGCCTGAACAAGAGGACGTTTGCTGGATTCCATTCTGACATGTTTTGTGTTCAATTGAACCACCTACAGTTGCTGGGAAAATGGGGAGACAGTACAAGTTATCAAATGATTGTTTATCTAAAATTGAGGAGTATTTTAAAAAAAGCCTAAGTAACTACAGACCTGTATCAAGCTGAATAATAAATTGCCAATTTATGGCTGTGAGGCCATGGAGTGTTGAAGACAATCAGACTTAAAGCCTGAGTACAATAATAAATTCCTGAGTCAATGTCTAAACATAAGAGTTATTAGCTATATATAAGTTTATATACGAATTTACATAAAACAACACATATTAAAAAAAGAATATGAACTTATAGCCAATAATTCACATGCTTAAAAACTCAGGAATTCATTATTGTATATAGCTAAGTACTGTACACTTGTATTAAGGGAAGTAATACAACAAAGCTACTTAAATTTAAGGTTTTGTACTGAAAATGGTGGTTACTGCTAGTTTATCTGTACTAACTGCATAATTTAAATTACTAGGAAGTGCTTAAAGAGCAGTAGAACACGGTTCTACATGATTTACTTAGGTAGATCCAAGTATTGAGCCTACAAGCTGGTCCATCTGTTGTGTTAACTGCAAATGTAGTAATAATGTAGGTATATATTGTCTCTTTTTTATGAGTAAAACTTATTTAGATAATTTAACATTTGTGAATTAACTTACCAAGTAATAAAATGGAAGTAAAATTACAATTCAATGTTGTAAAACGAAATTTAAACATTTCAAAATTTTGAAAAAATTCAGAATTTTTCACAAAAAGTACTTTTCTTTGAATAGCCAAAACTATATGAAGGAGTTGAGTTGAGATCTATTCCTTAATATATGTTTTTTTACATATATGTATCTTTCTTTACTAGAAGTATCAACTCCCTGACTAATTTTGGACACCTTTATATTAAGCCCCATTTGATGTTAATTTTGCAAATTTTGTGAAAATATCAACTTTTGAAAAATTTTAAAATTAGAAATAAATCCTTTTTTGGTTATTTTTTTATTTCACTCATAAATTTACAACCCATAGAGACTATTAGGAGTATTAAAACAGCTGTGATTGATGTAGAACTAAAACTTTTGAAAATGGTAGAGTTGTAAAAGTGGGAGGAATTGATGCAAGCTTCAAAATGGAACCATGTTTAAGCCCTTGTAACTCAAAAACTATTTGTTCCACAGCCTTTTAGCTTGCAAAATTGAAAAGCCCACCAGGAGTTGTATTGGCATGACAAATTTGAAGCTTCTGGCCGATCAAGCCCAACATGGGCATTTTTTGTTGAAGGTGGGGGCCATTTAAGCAACCATAAAATTAAAAGTTTTTGACTGAGGAAGCTAAAATTTTAGATTCAAGCTATTGAATGGTGTATGAATCAACCCTGAAAATTTGAAGAAACTCGGAGATGGTCACCTGACCAACTTTCTGAAATCTGTACCAGTTGAGCTGGAATGACTCTAATAGAAGTGATTAACTTTGTGGCCCTCGCCTGCACTCACTCCAGCCTCTCAATATCTTTCCTGAGGGTGGGTGACCAGAACTGCACAGCATACTTGAGGTGTGGCCGAACAAGGGAATTGTACAGAGAGAGCACAATCTCCTTGTTCCGAAACTGAAATTGCCTCCTGATATAACCCAACAGCTTCTGGGCTTTCTTTCCTACATCTATGCACTGTTTCGTAAACTTAAGGTCGCTGCTAATTAGCACACCCAAGTCCTGTTGCATAGCCTACTCTTCTTGCCTGCCATTGTTATGTTTTGACAGCCTTTGCTATACATAAATTGAGAGATGTTTATTATACATATAAATATACATGTGTATATTTATGTACACATACGTACATAAATATACATGCTAACAAGATCCCGAATTCTCATGTTTAGACTATCCTTAGCACCACTTGACTTGTGTGCATGCATATATCTTTCTTTCTCCCTCCCTCCCTCCCTCCCTCCCTCCCTCCCCCTCCCTCCCTCCCTCCCTCCCTCCCTCCCTCCCTCTAGAGTAGGGTGATTGATATACTTTATCTTGACTTTCAGAAAGCCTTTGATAAGGTACCTCACCACCGGCAATGGCAAAAGTGCGCGCGCTGGGTATCAGTGGGGAAATAGGTAGGTGGATTGAAAACTGGCTGAGGAATAGGCGGCAGAGGGTGGTAATTAAAGGGGCTAGTTCGGGTTGGGCCTCGATCACTAGTCGGGCTCTTCAGGGTTCCGTTTTGGGGCCACTGTTGTTTATCATTTACATAAATGATATCGACGGTGGCATCGTCAGTCAGATCGCCAAATTCGCTGATGACACCAAGCTTGGGGCCAATGTTGGGATGCCCGAAGCGATTGAGGAACTGCGTGTGGACCTAGGTAGGATAGGAGAGTGGTCCGAAAAATGGCAAATGCCGTTTAACTTGGGTAAATGCAAAGTGATGCACATTGGCTATGCCAATCCCAAGTCGGACTACTCGATGTTCGGTAGTAATATCGAGGTGACTGATTTAGAAAAGGACTTGGGTGTGCTAATTAGTAATTAGCAGCAACCTTAAGTTTACGAAACAGTGTGTAGAGGTGGAAAAGAAAGCCCAGAAACTATTGGGTTATATCAGGAGGCAATTTCAATTTCGGAACAAGGAGATTGTGCTCTCACTGTACAATTCCCTTGTTCGGCCGCACCTGGAGTATGCTGTGCAGTTCTGGTCGCCCACCCTCAGGAAAGATATTGAGAGGCTGGAGTGAGTGCAGGCGAGGGCCACAAAGTTAATCCCTTCCGTTAGGCATATGGGCTATTATAATCAACGGTTACGCGCCCTGAACTTGTTTTCACTTGAAACTCAGAGGCTGCGTGGTCAACTGATCGAGGTTTTCAAGCTCTTACGCAGGTTCAACGATGTCGATTTTAGAAGTATGTTTAGTTTAAATGATAACCCAACTCGCAACAATGGTTGGAAGTTGGATTTGAAACGATTTAGGACTAATGTGTGTGGGAATTACTTTACGTATAAGATCTGTGACACATGGAACAGGTTACCTTCGGAAGTTGTGAACAGTTCCTCTGTGGATCAGTTCAAGAAAAGGTTAGACCAAATCTTGCACACTATTTGAGTGTGTACAAAATTTTCCCTGGCACCCATTGCCATTGGTACCTCCTTGGTATGGGCCACAAGGCCTTTTGAGGTACTTCTTTTCCTTGTAACTCCTTGTAACTCTGCATTTGCTTGTCCTTTATATAGCAGTATGATATTATGTGTGTGCTAAAATATCTACATGAAAATAATTGTACATACACATACATAGATAATTACCAGTGGTGGGCACCGTTAACCAAAAAGTTAACTTCGTTAACCACTAATCCGTTAACCAAAAAGTTAATTTCTTTAACCGTTAATTCGTTAAACATGTAACGGAAGTTACCGATAAACCATTAACGTTAACTTTTATTATAAAAAAAATGAAAAACACAATATATAATTTAATTTTCCCTCTTCTTCTCGTTCTCCATTTTGTCCATGAGATGCATGTTGCCCTTCATGAAAATTAGCATATCAAAGTTTTCATCAGACAGGGATGATCTCTTGGCCCTCAGGATGTCCTTGCCCATAGAGAACAAACGCTCCACTGCAGCACTGGAGGGGATGGCTGTGTTGAACTTGATGAACAAGTCCACCAACACTTGCTCACCCAAGAAGGCAGCATCTGTCAGCAAGTCCTTGGAGTTGGTCTCCAGCCAGGTCTTGACCAAGTTCTGGGCCTTGCCCTTGAGTGACCTGTGGCTTCTGCTGCTCTCTTTTGTCTGGATGACAGCACTGAAGAAGTCATCCTCCTCCTCCTCGTTGTTGCTGCCCACTTCGTTGGACTGCTGCTTCATGGCCTCCTCGACTGTACCCTCCATGCTTTTCCTCACCCTGGCGACCTTGGTGTTGTCATACTTGTCCAACCAGATGAGGCGAAACCTGGGATGGAAGGCAGCAGCCAGCTGGCATTCGTCTTCCTCCAGGAGGGGCCCAAACCTTTTGTCGATGCCTGCCAAAAGTGCGTCGACCAAGGCGCTGCAGTAGACGAGGCCCTTGGACTTCAAGTCCTTAAGCCTGAAGATTGTCGCATTGTAAGACATCAATTGACTTAATTTATGTCATCAAAGTGACATGAGAATTGAAATCTTACCTGATCAGTTTTATGGTTCTTGAAATGTATCAAGGAGACAACTAATAAGGTACTCACAGACATATTATAAATATACATGACTTACTTGACAACGATTATTTTTAAATATTCACTAGCACAAACATGTTGCGCAAGAGACAGACTGCAAATGAAACGAATGTAGTTATTTGTTGTAATTGTTACATATATGTTATTGAAAGTGCCTTAAAATGCTCGTGATATTTCTCGAAAGAAGTTGAAACATTCAACTCAAATGGCAAATCTTTCAGCCTGATTTTACAGTTGACCATGTTTTGCTCAAACCAATGCCATAAATAACTACCATATTTGGTAAGACACAAATTGTGGCGACGGAAACAAATATATCGCCTGATTTTGCACTGCGGAAATGGAAATTCGTTCATCACTAACAGTGGCGGATTAATTGTGCACCTGCTCAGCACTGAAAAATAATAGAAACTTTTAAACGTTTATTTATGAATTTTTTGAGTTAACGGAGAGTTAACGGAAGTTAAATGTAACGGAAGTTAATTAGTCCAATAATGATTTTCAAAGTTAACTTAAAAGTTAAATCATTAACGAAAAAGTTAACTTCGTTAATTAACGATTAATGGATTCACGGTTTGTGCCCAGCTTTGATAATTACACACACTGGTAAAGTCTCTGATCTAATGTTTACATGTCCTAGTCCAGCTGACTCAACCATATGTTTCAGTTCCAGCCAGCAAGCCAGCTTTGCTTATTGCGCAGTTGTTTGATCAATCTTTTCATGAATACTTTCTAAAAATTTCATGATGAAATAAAATCATTCTAATGGCATGCAATGAATGTAACATCAAATGTGACATTGTAAACTAAAGCTATAATTCACAAAAAACACAATTGTGAACGAGACAAATCCTGGGTGTCATGAACATTCATAAAATTCATCAAGACTGACTGACAAATTGCAAATTTCAAGATAAATTTCTACTGACTTAAACAGGGCTGTGGAGTCGGTAGACCAAGCCTCCGACTCCTAGAATTTTAGAAGGGCCGACTCCGACTCCGACTCCGACCTCTAAATAATAATATCATCTTCATCTTCAACCACACATTGACACACAAAATGTTTTTCATCTGTGGTTATGATAAAGTATTCAAAAACACTAGATTTAACCGGAGTGTTCTTAGCCATTTTATAAGGGGCTTTTGAAAATAAAAATTTAGAATTAGCTTACACAGAATGTATTCAAATATAAATTTCTGAAAAGAAAATCAACAGTAATTAGTGATATGCAGGAAAAGCTCCTAGAAAGATCATGCATGATGTAGGGGAATCATCATAAAATAACTATAATGCAAGATAGGAGGTTAAAGCTCCTATTAGGAGCTTTAACCTGAACCAATATAAAGTACATCATAAAAAAAAGGAGTCGGAGTTGGTCCATTTTTACGGACTCCGACTCCTCTAGCAATGAATTTACTTCCGACTCCGACTCTCCGACTCCACAGCCCTGGACTTAAATACTGTATTTGTTAAAAACAAACAAATGGTTCAGTGATCCAATCAAAATTTAACAACTGGTTTGGTGATCCAATCAAAATTTAACAACTGGTTTGGTGATCCAATCAAAATTTAACAACTGGTTCAGGTGATCCAATCAAAATTTAACAACTGGTTCAGGTGATCCAATCAAAATTTAACAACTGGTTCAGGTGATCCAATCAAAATTTAACAACTGGTTCAGGTGATCCAATCAAAATTTAACAACTGGTTCAGGTGATCCAATCAAAATTTAACAACTGGTTCAGGTGATCCAATCAAAATTTAACAACTGGTTCAGGTGATCCAATCAAAATTTAACAACTGGTTCAGGTGATCCAATCAAAATTTAACAACTGGTTCAGGTGATCCAATCAAAATTTAACAACTGGTTCAGGTGATCCAATCAAAATTTAACAACTGGTTCAGGTGATCCAATCAAAATTTAACAACTGGTTTGGTGATCCAATCAAAATTTAACAACTGGTTTGGTGATCCAATCAAAATTTAACAACTGGTTCGGTGATCCAATCAAAATTTAACAACTGGTTCAGGTGATCCAATCAAAATTTAACAATGGTTCAGGTGATCCAATCAAAATTTAACAACTGGTTCAGGTGATCCAATCAAAATTTAACAACTGGTTTGGTGATCCAATCAAAATTTAACAACTGGTTTGGTGATCCAATCAAAATTTAACAACTGGTTCAGGTGATCCAATCAAAATTTAACAATTGGTTCAGGTGATCCAATCAAAATTTAACAACTGGTTCAGGTGATCCAATCAAAATTTAACAACTGGTTCAGGTGATCCAATCAAAATTTAACAACTGGTTCAGGTGATCCAATCAAAATTTAACAACTGGTTCAGGTGATCCAATCAAAATTTAACAACTGGTTCGGGTGATTCCAATCAAAACTTAACAACTGGTTCGGGTGATTCCAATCAAAACTTAACAACTGGTTCGGGTATTCCAATCAAAACTTAACAACTGGTTCGGGTGATTCCAATCAAAACTTAACAACTGGTTCGGGTGATTCCAATCAAAACTTAACAACTGGTTTGGGTGATTCCAATCAAAATTTAACAACTGGTTCGGGGGAACTGGACTGAACTGGTCCCAGCACACCCCTGTCTCCAAGTCATTATACATCACCTCTGCATCATCCTATCACTCACATTCTCCTGCCTTTTGAGATTTTGGATGCTCATTGCACGTCTGGAGTATGATAATGGCTTGGTGTCCCATGTGATGCCTGACTTGCAACTTTATACAGTACAGTACTTTATAAGGCAATATCCTTTGTCATAAAGAGCCACACCATGTTTTACAATCTCATGCATAATTATATACACCTTAACAGTGGTGTAGTGCTGTGGGAACACATGGGAACGGCGTTCCCTTACTTTTTTTGGTAGGCGGAACGGCGTTCCCTCACTATTTCAAATAAATCCAAACTTACAAATCTCTAACATCATGAAATTTTAATTCCCACCCCTAGAAGAAATATGAGAAAGAATCATTAACTGCTTCATTTCTTTTAGCTTCAACTGAGGCAATGCTAGCCTATAAAGATCTGGTGAAACAGTCACCACGGCGTACCAGTTGTTAACCTTTTTTTAGTTAATCATTACAGTTGTTAGCTATTTTTATTGATCGTATTGGATGTCATATCTAATGACACTGGAAATACTGCATCTTCAACCTTGGAATATATCCTAATATCCAGTGCATATGACCTCAAAATATCCCTGAAATTGGTCAGATTTCAAAAGATTTCCTGAGGGGCTTACAGTGCCCCCGGACCCCCAGCTGTATGGGCTCGCCGCACTCGCCATTGTCCCCCCGCATCTGAGTAACACTTTCAAAATGCGTTCCCTCTTCTTTATTTAGCACTACACCACTGCACCTTAATTAATGTACATGCCAAGTCTTAAGGTAAGTACACTGTACAATAATGAACCTCTGCATCATTGCACTTTTTGCTTCATTGTACACCTTGACTGCCCCATTAGTGTGATGATTTGTGAGTTGTCTGTATTATTGACGAGTAAATGAGTATTGTAACTACTCATAAATATTCTCAAGTGAAACAGATTTTGTGAGATTGAACAAAAATGACAAATTAGTCCAAAAATCACAAAATGAACCATGTGGTGGGGTCATGTTTTTAATATTTTTATATGTATGTACAGGTTACTGTAAGTCTGTACTGTACTTTATTGTTAAAACACTGTTAGGTTTCTTTGTTCTTGGTAGGCCTCCCACTGTTAGGTTTCTTTGTTCTTGGTTGGCCTCCCACTGTTAGGTTTCTTTGTTCTTGGTTGGCCTCCCACTGTTAGGTTTCTTTGTTCTTGGTTGGCCTCCCACTGTTAGGTTTCTTTGTTCTTGGTTGGCCTCCCACTGTTAGGTTTCTTTGTTCTTGGTAGGACTCCCACTGTTAGGTTCCTTTGTTCTTGGTAGGCCTCCCACTGTTAGGTTCCTTTGTTCTTGGTAGGCCTCCCACTGTTAGGTTTCTTTGTTCTTGGTAGGCCTCCCACTGTTAGGTTTCTTTGTTCTTGGTAGGCCTCTCATTGTCAGACATCAAAACACATCCATATAAAGCAGTAGGGAGGAAAATAAAGCTGCATTGAGTGGTTATTTCTGAGTAATCATGACTTTGGTACAGTAAATAATCAGAGATTTCCATGATTCTCACAAATTTTTCATGATACAGGCAATGACCACTTTACGAATATTCGCTTTACGAAAGACCCTAATTTACACCACTGATCACTTTACAAACATTTCCTTTATGAAAATCTGTAATTAAGAATGACCCTAATTTATACCAATTATTCAATGCAAACACATCTGAATGATGTGCCCACATAGTTCTCAAAGAAGTTTAACATCCTTCATGCTGTGAAGATTAAAGGCCAACCTTGGGATGAAGTGATGAAATTTAATATGAATGGAGTGTGGAAGAAGCCTTTGTCTTAATTTTGTTCAGGACTTTAAAGGTTTTGTGGAACCAGAGAAACCTGTTGAGGAAGTCACTTCAGAAGTCGTGAAGATAGCTTCCAGGCTTAACTTGGAGGTTCAGCCTTAAGATGTTGCAGAGTTGCTAGCTTCCCATTCTCAAGAGCTCAGCAATGAAGAACTTGTGGAGCTGAAAGAACAACAAATGACAGCAGTGACCACCCCAGTGCCAAGAGAGTCCTGAAAGAGGATCTCTCTCCATGAAGAGTTTAACTGAGGCCTTTATTAAACTCTTTGAGCAAGAACTGGTGATCCTGGAGAGAGAGGATCCCAACTTTGAAAGGAGAAGCAACTTTAGTTGCCAATGGAGTCCACAGTAACATTGCATGCTATAAGGAGAAACAAAGCCAGACAAACTTCTTTGGACTCCTCCTTCAGGAAGCCCACTAGTGAACTTTCCACTCCAGCAAAGAGCACTTCCCCTGGAAGTCCATCTAAGTCTTTTTCAAATTAATGTCTAAAAGTAGCTTTCATGTCTTTTATTTAATATGAAACAGGTTTAATATTAATTACACAGGCCTGCAATGGTTTTGTTGTCCAAAATATTTTATCGCTTATATAGTAATTTTTGCACGCTGATTCCAAAAATAATAATAATTTTTTGCCATCACTTACAGATTTTTCACAAAATGTCATTACATATGTGGGTAAATCTAGGATAAATAGACAGGTAGAAGTGCTGATATAACACTAATACATCTTCAATATTCACGAAACTTGGTCTGAGGGTGTTTTTTAGTGAAAAAACAAATTGTCAATTTTTTTTTAAAATTGGTCAAATAGGTAAAAATTTAGGGTCAGGTCAAATTTTGGCCAAATCATGACCTAAGAAGTTTTTAAATCCCTATATCTCAGCTTCTAATTGTCGTAGCTTAATAAACTTTATAAGGATGGAAGCGGAATGAGCTCTAGTTTCCAAAAATGGTACTTTCATTTGGATAATTTAATAAAAAACCCACTTAATTTTGAAAACACAAAAAAAATTCAGGATTTGACCTTGAAGGGATCAATTTTTTAAGAAATTTTATTGAAGAAAAAATGTTGCCTGAGCAAAGATCTACTATAATCAGCAATAAAAAGTTAGCTTACAGGCCATTATATAGCTTAAAACTTAATTTTATTAATGCTGGCTTTCTTCATTTTTTCAGAATTTCATCATCAAAAATTTATTTAATGAAACTAAACATATAAAATAGTAGGATAACAATATAATAAGGATATACCTACTTAGTGTTTGTAATTATTAATTGTAATTTAAATACGTATCTATTCTCTATGCTCTGCTATCTGCAGCTTTGGGTTTTGATGGTATGTACATACACACACAGTGTGTGTACTGCTCTGACCGGCGAGTAAACACAAAGAAGGTCTTAAGTTTGCAAAAGAGCTAAATCCAATTTTTGGATTAGCTTCATTTTTTATATTTTCTCTGCATAATTCACGTAAATTACATAGCATCAATCTCTTCTTGATCTTCACTTTTTCTCCATTTTCATTAATAGTAAATTTATAATCCTTCATTCCTGGACACATTTGGCTATAATCATCGCTCTCGTAAAATTCTCTTACAATCCTCTTTACTTCACTGGTTATGACCTTTCCTTTCAACATACTCGGAACATGCGGTAATATGCCATATATTCTTTTTGCAAACCCCGACTTTTTTTCACCATATAGATACGTAGAAGTTTCAAAGAATTCTGCTGTTTTTTTCAATTGAAAATGGATATAAAGATATAATTTGTAATTTAATCTTGCGATCAGTTGTAGAAATAAATTTGTCTTTAAGCTCTTGCATGACATTTTCATACCTAAAATTATAAAAAAAAAGAAATGAGTAAAAATCTAAGTTAAGTTAGTAAATTAAGTATTAAATTTTATTTTCTCAAAAAAATCTATTGTTTCATTATGTATTGTACATATAAATAACAATAGCTACATATTTTTAATGTATAATACACTTTTTGCCTTTTTAAATCATCATCCCAATGACCCTTTTTGGATGGGCCAGCAACAGCATCTTCCTAGATAGAAGTCCTATAGGCGGATTCTATACTACTACTAACTTTTCCTGATGTTGCCTGAAATTTTGAAGTGGCCTTTTTTTGTTTTTGCTGTGATGTTAATCCAGCTGTAAAGAATTACATAAAATTACAATTGAGATACAAATATTAAATTATATATGTATATGTAATGCATCTTAGTTGTCTAACTGAGACTTGGTTTATTAATTAGATAAAAATTAAATATATGTTTATTGAAAGATTTCATTAATTATATAAAAAATAAATATATGGTTATTTAAAGATATTTACATGTTTTTATGGGGCTCTCATCTAAATATGGTAATATTTTATCGCTAAGTATATCCTTATTATGTTGTGGATCTTCCAAAAAAATTTCCTCAGCAGGTGGAGCCGTAGAAATATTTATAGACGAGCTACTACTTACAGAAGCCATAAGTTCCATAACTTTTTTAATATTATTGAAAATTCTTTTTTTGTGTTTTTAAAGGATCACAACAATATAATTTCTTATTTTTTGGCTTTTTTTAAGTTATTTAGGTAGATATTTAGGTACACCTGTATCTTTCAATATACTGTATAGTTATTAAAATCTGAAAATAGAAAAATAAAAACTAAAAAATGAAGAAAGCCCAGCATTAATAAAATTAAGTTTTAAGCTATATAATGGCCTATAAGCTAACTTTTTATTGCTGATTATGGTCGATCTTTGCTCAGGCAACATTTTTTCTTCAATAAAATTTTAAAAAAATTTAGCCCTTCAATGTCAAATGCTGACTTTTTTTTTTTTCAAAATTAAGTGTTTTTTTTATTAAATTATCCCAATGAAAGTACCATTTTTGGAAACTAGAGCTCATTCTGCTTCCATCCATATAAAGTTTATTAAGCTACGACAATTAGAAGCTGAGATATAGGGATTTAAAAAATTCTTAGGTCACGATTTGGCCAAAATTTGACCTGACCCTAAATTTTGACCTATTTGACTGATTTTCAAAAAAATTTGGGAATTTGTTTTTTTTCACTAAGAAACACCCCCAGACCAAGTTTTATGCAAATTGAAGATATGACTGTGTTGTTTATCTGTCTATTTAACCTGGATTTACCCATGTAAGTAATTTGTGGAAAATTTACTGTGAAAAAACAAAGGCGAGATATTACAGACTTAGTCAAGAAA
Organism: Bathynomus jamesi; assembly: GCA_023014485.1. Lineage (NCBI taxonomy): Eukaryota > Metazoa > Arthropoda > Malacostraca > Isopoda > Cirolanidae > Bathynomus > Bathynomus jamesi. The sequence goes on along the minus strand of JAJOZX010000017.1, from coordinate 2,902,676 downwards.
GCATACTATGCGTACCAGTACTTCGGAATGAAACTTGGGGATCAAGACAAATCATGGCTCCACATAAAGTTTGCAGTGTTTGTGTTGAACAACTTAGACTGTGGAGTAAAGGTAAAAAGGATTCTTTACCTTTTGGGATTCCAATGGTCTGGTGTGAGCCTAGAAATCACAGCAATGACTGCTATTTTTGTTCATGTAAAATGTGAGGCTACAATACTAAAAATAAAAAGGAAATTTCTTATCCAAACTTTCAGTCTGCTATAAAACCTGTTGCTCATGGACCTGGTATACCTGTACCTACCAAACCAAATACTCTTGATATAAATAACTTCATCTGATTCGGTGTCTGATGATGATGGAAACAATGATATTGATTGTTTTCAAACCAAAACATCTGGTGAACCCTAATTGTTTACACAAAGTGAACTTCATCATTTGGTAAGAGATTTGTGTCTCCCGAAGGATTCTTCACAGATTTTGGGATCCAAACTTCATGCAAAGAACTTGCTTTCTCCCAGGATGTCATTTTACTGGTACAGAAATCGAGAAAAAGAGTTCATTCAATATTTTTCTCAAGAAAATTCATTGGTATATTGCAACAATGTTTTGGAAATAATACTTAAGCTAGGTGCTGCAGTCTATGACCCAAATGAGTGGAGACTTTTCATTGATTCCTCCAAAAGAAGTCTAAAAGGCATCGTCCTTCATAATGGTAAATTGTATGCATCCATTCCTGTAGCTCATTTGTTTCACTTGAAGGAAACATGAAAATCATGAGCTTCTTCTAGCTAAGGTTAAATACAAAGAATGTGGTTGGCTACTTTGTGGAGACTTAAAGGTGATTTGTATGTTATTAGGTCAGCAACCAGGTTATGCGAAGTTTCCATGTTTTTTTGTGAATGGGATAGCTGAGCAAGAACTCAGCAGTGGATAAAAAAGGAATGGCCATGCAGAGTCAACCTGACACCTGGTTCTAAAAACATTCAATGTGAAAGTTTGGTTGCCATGAAGAAAGTCCTTTTACCTCCGCTTCACATAAAATTGGGCTTCATGAAGCAATTTGTTAAGGCCTTGGATGAAGATGGAGATTGTTTTAAGTATCTCTGTGGTAAATTCCTAACTTTTTCAGAAGCAAAATTGAAAGAAGGAATTTTCGTTGGTTCCCAGAATAAAAAAACTGACTGGATAAACACTGAAAGAACAATGAACAATCTTGAAAAAAACGTGGATTGCTTTTAAGGATGTTATCAGCAAATTTTTGGGGAACAAGGACCCAAATTACTAAAACTTGTGAACAACATGCTAAATAAGTTCAAAGAGTTGGGTTGTAATATGAGTTTAAAATTACATTTCTTACATTCACACTTGGATTACTTCCCTGAGAATCTTGGAACACTCAGCGAAGAACAAGGAGAATGGTTTCACCAAGACATCAAAGAAATGAAGAAGAGATATCAGGGAAGGTGGGACATCTGCATGATGGCTGATTACTGCTGAATGTTGAAATGGGATACTCAAGAATCTTTACATAAAAGAAAAGGAACAGCGTGTACATTTGTGACTAAAGGCATAGCACTCACAAGAAAACTCAGGACAAATAAAGATGAATATGAAATTGATGTTAATAGCGTTCTTTCTTTTTAAAGTTGTTTGCATTTGTAATTAGTATAACAAAGTGAAATAGGTACCTAATGTAAATTGAAATAAATAATATTTATATATGTTGTTGGTTTCTCCCTTCCAGTTTGCAGAAAATCCTTGTGATAGAAAAAAATGGACACCTTATTTGAAATCAGCGTAGTTGAATTATATAAAATCAGTTATTAGTAAGAAGGGTCATTCCATAGTGTCGCTCGTAAAATTTTGGAGCAACTTATTGTTACATTTCTCATCATATTTCTATTAATTATAGAGCAATTGAACTTTTCTTACTATTGGGTATTGAGGGATGGTCAATGAACACAATGATATGTGTGTCAGCTAAATCAGGCAAATACATTGTTTACAGCAAATGTCCAAAGTTACGGTGTCACTCGTAACTGAAATGCAGCCAGCACTTACACTCGTACTTACATTTGTCTGAATTCCTGTGAATTGTGGACATCTACAGGAAAAATGTATTATTTCTCGTTGAAAGACAATAAAATTTGTCGCAAATTGAGATCTAGCAATTAGCTCTACAATTTTAGGTCCCCCCCCCCCCCCCCCCCCCCGGGGGAAATGTGTAGTGTTGCTCGTAACCGTGCGATTCTGTGGACCCAGAATACAATATTTGCACATTAAATGCACTCATAAATAATGAATAGCATAGTGGACACAATACACAAATATTATTGAAATATATTATATAATATATATATATACAGTGGGGGGAAAGAAGTATTCGTACACCTGCAAAATTGTTTTTCAATAAACTTTCAATCAAACGAATTACTTCAAAGTTGAACAAAAAATGGCTATTGGCATACAATTAATATGTATTAAACGAACGAACCAAATTACGAATAAATAACTCGACAAATTAAATATACGAAATTAGGTGGGGAAAAAGTATTCGTACACTTAGGAAAAGTTACATAAATATAAGTTCTTTAAAGGACAAATAGAGGTCTCTAGCATCTACATGAGTCTTCTGGAATGTTCCAACACTGTTTGCGACACGTTATGATGACGTCATTTCCTCCAGCTCTCATTTATTGTTCAGTCTTAATGCATGAAGGTTGTCGCCATGGCGAAGACGAAGGAACTCTCTGTTGAACAGAAAAATGAGATAATCAGGCTCCACAATGAAGGGTTGAGCTACAGAGACATTTCAAAGAGGTTAAATATCCCATTCAGTACAATAGGCTCCGTTATTTTGAAATGGAAGAAGACGGGTACTACTCACAACCTTCCTCGAACTGGTGCTCCTCGAAAATTTCTCCCCGAGCTGGGAGAAGGATGGCAAGAAAAGTTAAAGAAAACCCTATGACGACTCGCAAGGAGATTCAAGAAGAATTAATGGCTGCAGGAACTTCAGTCACTAAACGGACTATCAGTAATGAACTACACAGGATTAACCTGAAGTCTCGCCGTCCAAGGAAAACACCCCTACTAAAGAAAATGCATAGAGATGCTCGTTTGAAGTTTGCCCGTGAGCATTTAGAAAAGCCTAAAGAGTTCTGGAATACCGTACTTTGGTCAGATGAAACGAAAATAGTTATTTGGAAGGAACACGGCTTGTCATGTGTGGAGGAAAGATGGATGCGCTCTTGATCCAAAGAACACCATCCCTACTGTAAAGTTCGGAGGCGGAAGCATCATGGTATGGGGGTGTTTTTCATCTAATGGTACTGGAGCAATTCACGTCATAGAGGGAACAATGAATGGAGCACTGTATCGCGATATTTTAGAAGAATATTTGTTCGCCTCTGTCCAACAGTTGGAGCTTGGAGATGAATGGTGCTTCCAACACGATAACGATCCGAAGCATACTGCCAAACTTACTCGGGAGTGGTTCGTTCAGAACAATGTGAGGGTGCTGCAGTGGCCTAGCCAGTCGCCTGATTTGAATCCGATTGAGAACTTGTGGCGAATATTAAAAAAGCAGATTCATTTGAGGAACCCGAGGAACATCGCCGATTTGAAGGTTATTTGCAAAGAAGAGTGGGCTAAAATTCCGACAGAAAGTTGCAAAGCACTAGTAGGAACCTACGGAAAACGTCTACAAGCAGTTATTGCCAACAATGGTTACGCAACTAAATATTAAGTTATGAAAATTAATTTGCACGAATACTTTTTTCCCCACCTAATTTCGTAAATTTAATTTGTCGAGTTATTTATTCATAATTTTGGTTCGTTCGTTTAATACATATTAATTGTATGCCAATAGCAATTTTTTGTTCAACTTTGAAGTAATTCGTTTGATTGAAAGTTTATTGAAAAACAATTTTGCAGGTGTACGAATACTTATTTCCCCCCACTGTATATACTGTATATATATAGCGGACTGACAAGAAATAGACCAACAAGTAGACAGACAAATTCTTCTTTCCACGCCATCAGCAAACATTCCTGAAAGACACACGTGGTCAAGGAACCTGAAACAAGGAAAGTGTCTTTATGCCCTAAACCAGCCCGCCAAAGCAAGCTTCAACTGAAGGACTCGCAGACAACGCGTCTCAAGATTTGGCGCGAAACCTTTTTCCACATCACAGAGATTATATAAGCAAGTTTCCACTCAGTTACATGGAATTCGTAACTGTGGAATTTGATATTCAGCTTCCCGGGCCTACGTCAGTGAGAATCCCTTTAGGCCATCTTGCATTTCAAGAGGCAACATAGCCAGGACTAAGTCTGCAAGATCATTCAAGCATCTTCTCCATCTCAAGAGGCCTAATCAACAGAGTGACCAGTGCTCACTCAAATAGAACAGTCAACACTTCAAGCCTACTTAGTTCAACAGGCCACCATCTGAGCAACGCGTCAACAAGTATCTATCTCTTCTCTTACTGGTAAGCTAAGTACATCTCTCCTAAGTAACTTTCATGAAGCCTACATCAGCCTACCGCCAAATGGTAGACTATACACCAAGTGTAATTAAGTGTTCCAACTGACTCTCATTAAAATGCAGTAAGCCTATTTCCTAATTCAAGTGTCATTCTAGTACCACATATCCGCGCAACATCTGCTATTTGTGTCCAATCATGTAATCTGTAAATACTTTAAATCCATTATTTATGTAATAACTAAGTATTCTATACTGAAGGCCTAATTCATTTACGGTGTATCAACGTTGTATTTTCTCTCAGTAATCATTAAACCACAGCATCTGGTTTCTGTCACATTTATATGTAATCACTTAGTGTCATATAATTGTGTTTATGTAAATGATATGCGTGTAATTTTCATTATATTTCTCTCAACTATCATTAGGCCTATCCAAAAATGCACGTCACTCATTTCCATTATTAATTAGCTGCGTCAATATTCTATACAGTGTACCAAAACGTATATGCATTCTTTGGGTTTTGGGTGCCATTTCTGATTTAACAATTAGTCAAACTCTGCAAATAGACAAAACATCTGTTATAATTATGTACACTTGCATACAATGGCACCACAATTGTGGTGTCATTCGTAACACGATCTACGATAGTTACGAGTGCACCAAATAAGTCGCTCGTAACAAATATGTTGCTCGTAACCACACTGTAAATGTGGTCTAACCTAAATAAATAGAACGTGTTTTCTGAAGTGCTGCCAGTTACACATACCTGGCAACTAACTAAAAGAGGAATTGTAATAGGTTTCATTTATTCCTACAAATCAGATGACCTGAGAAGAAAAACAACCAAAAAAGTGTCGCTCGTAACGTAATGGTATAATATTTTGGGAAGCCTACCTATAAATATTTTCATTGGGTACATGAAGACAATAGTGATAGTGCATAACACACTACATGTATATACCTATATAATCCCATAATAAAATTTAGTCAGCATGTTTTGGTTTCTACTAATTTGGGGAACTTAAAGGTTTAAATTTTAGCACTTAATGCTTACTGCATATAACATGTCTTCGCATAAAACATCAGATCTCTGAAACCAATAAAGATGGATCAAATCTGTAAAAAGATTTGAAAACTAGACACTTTCCCAGTTCCAATGATGTATAATATGTTGCGTTTTGGCAAATTTTAACATTTTGGCCTCAGGATGACAGTTACGTGGAATGACCCAGAACATAACTTACAAAGTTCTCATTTGCAGGCCTCTGTTATTTTTAATATTTGTATAATTATTCCTCCTTTAAAAATTTATGCAAAAACTTGTCTATTTTCATGAATTTTTAGGTCTTGGGAGCTGAGTCAGGAATGAATTAACCTGTATTACATTAATTTCTTTGAAAAAATTGTGTTCACTTTATGAATTTTCGCTTTACGAATGGTTTCCAAGGAACCAATTGATTTGTAATTGTGGAGAATGGCTGTAGAATGAAGAGAGGTGTGGAAAAATCATGAATTGGTAAAGAAGTTCATGATGTTGGGATAATTTGTGATTTTCAGTAATTCAATTCAAGGCCAGTGCCCTGAGGGTCACAAATTAGCAAGGGTTTAGTAGTTTCTAAATCTATGGGCCTACTGTATAAGAAACTCTTGTAATTGTATTCTGTATTAAATATTTCCACCTTTCATAAAGTGTGTAGCTACCTGAGTTAGCCCATGCTAAATGCATATATCTGTCAGCCTGCAGGCCTTCATATTCCAGTCATAGTTTCAAAGTTAAAATAATTTTGTTTTGCAGTTTATGCATTGTCAAAAATTTGGACTTTCATTTTGAGTATTCCACCATAGGCCTAACCTGTTTTTGATTGAGATTACCTACCATCACCAATGGGACGAAAGGTGGTACTAGCAACATGCTGCTTAAAACAATGGGCAATGGATTTTCAAGGAAATTGTGAACGAATAATTGAGTCTATTCAACATGCAAAAGCTGCTGGAGCAACTTACCGTACTGGACCAGAGCTTGAGATTACGTAAGTTAAATTTTGAGTGTACAGAGGTTGTATTGCATTCATAAAACTAGCTATATTGTAGGCTGTAGGTGTAGATCCCATTTAAAATTTTATTGTGTAGTCATTGACTTTATGTATTTCAAGGAACCATAACTAATTATGCTAATTATTTAGTTTGTAGGTATTACAGCTATGGCCCAAAGAGTTGAAAAACATTAAATGTTTTTGGAATGAGAGTTAAATATTAACAGAAATCGCCAATAATATCACTGATGTATTTTGTGAGTACTGTTAATGAATTTAGGAACACATGTCAAGACAAGATTTCTGAACTTCCTCAGAAAGATTAGTGCAAGTATTATGTGCTCTATTAGTTTTAATGTCATACTTTAATTTTTTCAGTTTTGTGATAAATATATTTGAGCTACAAAGTGATATGAAATTCAATACATTAACGGCATATCATTACTAAGAAGTAGCATTCAGGTTTCCTTTCACTTTATCAGGCAAATTTAAAAACTTATAGGGTGATGCAGTTCTTTTGGCCAAAGCTAGTCTGAGCCAAAAGAGTTGCATCACCTCATATATATAATATATATATATTCTCTCTCTCTCTCTCTCTCTCTCTCTCTCTCTCCTCTCTCTCTCTCTCTCTCTCTCTCTCTCTCTCTCTCTCTCTCTCTCTCTCTCTCCCATCATGCTCGAGTTTTTCTACGTCATGTTGAGTGAGTATGATAAGAGTAGGGCGATTGATTAGAAGGCCTTTGATAAGGTACCTCACCGCCGGCTAATGGCCGAAGTGCGCGCGCGCTGGGTTATTGGTGGGGAAGTAGGTAGGTGGATTGGAAGCTGGCGAAAAATGCCACAAAGTTAATCCCTTTTGTTAGGCATATGGGCTCAATCGACGCTTATGTGACGCGGGGTTAAAGTGTCAAGATGTCGATTTTAGAAGCATGTTTAGTTCAAATGATAACCCAACTCGCAACAATGGTTAGAAGTTGGATTTGAAACGATTTAGGACTAGTATATGTGGGAATTACTTTAACACGTTGATAGTTTAAGATTAAAACATAAGAAAACTCTGCAGGAGTTCGCTTGCACGGTGTCTCTGTGAGCAAGGTAAATATAGAGCTATTTATATATTCTCCACTTTCCTGTAAAATTTCCTTGGCTACTTTTCCAGGGTCAAGTTATTTTCTTCAACCTTTTTCCGTACCTGCCTCTGGCAGGGAGGGAGCGGAGGGTGGGGAGAGAGCCTTCTACTTTTCTATCCAGTTTTCTACTACTGCTAGCATAGTTTGAAAGACAAAATTTTCCCTGGCACCAGTTGCCATTGGTACCTCCTCGGTATGGGCCGCAAGGCCTTTTGAGGTACTTCTTTTCCTTGTAACTCCTTGTAACTCTCCTCTCTCTCTCTCTCTCTCTCTCTCTCTCTCTCTCTCTCTCTCTCTCTCTCTCTCTCTCTCTCTCTCTCTCTCTCTCTCTCTCAGTCGTTGCTCATAGAATAGACAAACTGAGCGCGTTTAAGGCTCCTGGGCCAGACCAGTTTCTCCCCAGTGTTTTGCGAGAAGTGCGCGACCAGGTGGCTCCCCACCTGGCTACAGTCTTCAACAAATCGTTGGAGATGGGCCAGGTGCCTGGTGACTGGAGAGAGGCCAACGTGACCCCTATCTTTAAGAAAGGGGATCACGAAAGTCCAGGGAACTATCGTCCTATTAGTCTCACTTCAGTTGTAGGTAAATTATTAGAAAGGATAATAGCTGATAGAATCGTTGACCATTTGGATTCCTACAAGCTGCTTGGGGACTCCCAACATGGGTTTAGACGGCATAGGTCGTGTCTCACCAACTTGCTCGAGTTTTTCCACGTCATGTTGAGTGAGTACGATAAGAGTAGGGCGATTGATATACTTTATCTCGACTTTCAGAAAGCCTTTGATAAGGTACCTCACCGCCGGCTAATGGCGAAAGTGCGCGCGCTGGGTATCGGTGGGGAAATAGGTAGGTGGATTGAAAACTGGCTAAGGAATAGGCGGCAGAGGGTGGTAATTAAAGGGGCTAGTTCGGGTTGGGCCTCGGTCACTAGTGGGGTTCCTCAGGGTTCCGTTTTGGGGGCCACTGTTGTTTACCATTTACATAAATGATATCGACGGTGGCATCGTCAGTCGGATCGCCAAATTCGCTGATGACACCAAGCTTGGGCCAATGTTGGGACGCCCGAAGCGATCGAGGAACTGCGTGCGGACCTAGGTAGGATAGGAGAGTGGTCCGAAAAATGGCAAATGCCGTTTAACTTGGGTAAATGCAAAGTGATGCACATTGGCTACCGCCAATCCCAAGTCGGACTACTCGATGTTGGGCAGTAATATCGAGGTGACTGATTTAGAAAAGGACTTGGGTGTGCTAATTAGCAGCGACCTTAAGTTTACGAAACAGTGTGTAGAGATGGAAAAGAAAGCCCAGAAACTATTGGGTTATATCAGGAGGCAATTTCAGTTTCGGAACAAGGAGATTGTGCTCTCACTGTACAATTCCCTTGTTCGGCCGTACCTGGAGTATGCTGTGCAGTTCTGGTCGCCCACCCTCAGGAAAGATATTGAGAGGCTGGAGCGAGTGCAGGCGAGGGCCACAAAGTTGATCCCTTCCGTTAGGGCATATGGGCTACAATCGACGGTTACGCGCCCTGAACTTGTTTTCGCTTGAAACTCGGAGGCTGCGCGGTCAACTGATCGAGTTTTCAAGCTCTTACGAGGTTCAACGATGTCGATTTTAGAAGTATGTTTAGTTTAAATGATAACCCAACTCGCAACAATGGTTGGAAGTTGGATTTGAAACGGTTTTAGGACTAGTGTGTGTGGGAATTACGTACGTATAAGATCTGTGACACATGGAACAGGTTACCTTCGGAAGTTGTGAACAGTCCTCTGTGGATCAGTTCAAGAAAAGGTTAGACGAAATCTTGCACACTATTTGAGTGTGTAAAGACATTTAGGACCTCAGTCTGCGGAATTTCTTTCCTGTAAAATAGTTGATATCTGGAACCAACTTCCCTCAGAGGATGTTTCCAGTCAAAGTGTAAATCTGTTTAAAAATAGGCTAGACAAAGTACAGAACACACTCATAGTTTAAGATTAAAACCTCAGAAAAACTCTGCAGGAGTTCGCTTGCTCGGTGTCTCTGTGAGCAAGCTAAATATAGAGCTATTTATATATTCTCCACTTTCCTGTAAATTTCCTTGGCTACTTTCCAGGTCAAGGTATTTTCTTCAACCTTTTTCCGTACCTGCCTCTGGCAGGAGGGAGCGGAGGGGGGGAGAGAGCCTTCTACTTTTCTATCCAGTTTCTACTACTGCTAGCATAGTTTGAAAGACAAAATTTTCCCTGGCACCCGTTGCCATTGGTACCTCCTCGGTATGGGCCGCAAGGCCTTTTGAGGTACTTCTTTTCCTTGTAACTTGAACTCTCTCTCTCTCTCTCTCTCTCCTCTCTCTCTCCTCTCTCTCTCTCTCTCTCTCTCTCTCGTCTCACACCAAGCTTGGGCAGCTTGGGGCCAATGTTGGGACGCCCGAAGCGATCGAGGAACTGCGTGCGGACCTAGGTAGGATAGGAGAGTGGTCCGAAAAATGGCAAATGCCGTTTAACTTGGGTAAATGCAAAGTGATGCACATTGGCTACGCCAATCCCAAGTCGGACTACTCGATGTTGGGCAGTAATACGAGGTGACTGATTTAGAAAAGGACTTGGGTGTGCTAATTAGCAGCGACCTTAAGTTTACGAAACAGTGTGTAGAGGTGGAAAAGAAAGCCCAGAAACTATTGGGTTATATCAGGAGGCAATTTCAGTTTCGGAACAAGGAGATTGTGCTCTCACTGTACAATTCCTTGTTCGGCCGTACCTGGAGTATGCTGTGCAGTTCTGGTCGCCCACCCTCAGGAAAGATATTGAGAGGCTGGAGCGAGTGCAGGCGAGGGCCACAAAGTTAATCCCTTCGGTTAGGCATATGGGCTACAATCGACGGTTACGTGCCCTGAACTTGTTTTCGCTTGAAACTCGGAGGCTGCGCGGTCAACTGATCGAGGTTTTCAAGCTCTTACGAGGGTTCAACGATGTCGATTTTAGAAGTATGTTTAGTTTAAATGATAACCCAACTCGCAACAATGGTTGGAAGTTGGATTTGAAACGGTTTAGGACTAGTGTGTGTGGGAATTACTTTACGTATAAGATCTGTGACACATGGAACAGGTTACCTTCGGAAGTTGTGAACAGTTCCTCTGTGGATCAGTTCAAGAAAAGGTTAGACGAAATCTTGCACACTATTTGAGTGTGTAAAGACATTTAGGACCTCAGTCTGCGGAAATTTCTTTTCCTATAAAATAGTTAATATCTGGAACCAACTTCCCTCAGAGGTTGTTTCCAGTCAAAGTGTAAATCTGTTTAAAAATAGGCTAGACAAAGTACTGAACACACTCATAGTTTAAGATTAAAACCTCAGAAAACTCTGCAGGAGTTCGCTTGCTCGGTCTCTGTGAGCAAGCTAAATATAGAGCTATTTATATATTCTCCACTTTCCTGTAAAATTTCCTTGGCTACTTTTCCAGGGTCAAGGTATTTTCTTCAACCTTTTTCCGTACCTGCCTCTGGCAGGGAGGGAGTGGAGGGTGGGGAGAGAGCCTTCTACTTTTCTATCCAGTTTTCTACTACTGCTAGGATAGTTGAAAGACAAAATTTTCCCTGGCACCCGTTGCCATTGGTACCTCCTCGGTATGGGCCGCAAGGCCTTTTGAGGTACTTCTTTTCCTTGTAACTCCTCCTTGTAACTCTCTCTCTCTCTCTCTCTCTCTCTCTCTCTCTCCTCTCTCTCTCTCTCTCTCTCTCTCTCTCTTTTCTGTAAAATAGTTGATATCTGAACCAACTTCCCTCAGAGGATGTTTCCAGTCAAAGTGTAAATCTGTTTAAAAATAGGCTAGACAAAGTACAGAACACACTCATAGTTTAAGATTAAAACCTCAGAAAACTCTGCAGGAGTTCGCTTGCTCGGTGTCTCTGTGAGCAAGCTAAATATAGAGCTATTTATATATTCTCCACTTTCCTGTAAAATTTCCTTGGCTACTTTTCCAGGGTCAAGGTATTTTCTTCAACCTTTTTCCGTACCTGCCTCTGCAGGGAGGGAGCGGAGGGTGGGGAGAGAGCCTTCTACTTTTCTATCCAGTTTTCTACTACTGCTAGGATAGTTGAAAGAAAAAAAAACTTTTAATAACAGGAACAGTTCCTCGGTGGATCAGTTCAAGAAAAGGTTAGACCAAATCTTGCACACTATTTGAGTGTGTACAAAATTTCCCTGGCACCCGTTGCCATTGGTACCTCCTCGGTATGGGCCGCAAGGCCTTTTGAGGTACTTCTTTTCCTTGTAACTCCTTGTAACTCTCTCTCTCTCTCTCTCTCTCTCTCTACCCTCAGGAAAGATATTGAGAGGCTGGAGCGAGTGCAGGCGAGGGCCACAAAGTTGATCCCTTCCGTTAGGCATATGGGCTACAATCGACGGTTACGCGCCCTGAACTTGTTTTCGCTTGAAACTCGGAGGCTGCGCGGTCAACTGATCGAGGTTTTCAAGCTCTTACGAGGGTTCAACGATGTCGATTTTAGAAGTATGTTTAGTTTAAATGATAACCCAACTCGCAACAATGGTTGGAAGTTGGATTTGAAACGGTTTAGGACTAGTGTGTGTGGGAATTACGTTACGTATAAGATCTGTGACACATGGAACAGGTTACCTTCGGAAGTTGTGAACAGTTCCTCTGTGGATCAGTTCAAGAAAAGGTTAGACGAAATCTTGCACACTATTTGAGTGTGTAAAGACATTTAGGACCTCAGTCTGCGGAAATTTCTTTTCCTGTAAAATAGTTGATATCTGGAACCAACTTCCCTCAGAGGATGTTTCCAGTCAAAGTGTAAATCTGTTTAAAAATAGGCTAGACAAAGTACAGAACACACTCATAGTTTAAGATTAAAACCTCAGAAAACTCTGCAGGAGTTCGCTTGCTCGGTGTCTCTGTGAGCAAGCTAAATATAGAGCTATTTATATTCTCCACTTTCCTGTAAAATTTCCTTGGCTACTTTTCCAGGGTCAAGGTATTTTTTTCAACCTTTTTCCGTACCTGCCTCTGGCAGGGAGGGAGCGGAGGGTGGGGAGAGAGCCTTCTACTTTTCTATCCAGTTTTCTACTACTGCTAGCATAGTTTGAAAGACAAAATTTTCCCTGGCACCCGTTGCCATTGGTACCTCCTCGGTATGGGCCGCAAGGCCTTTTGAGGTACTTCTTTTCCTTGTAACTCCTTGTAACTCTCTCTCTCTCTCTCTCTCTGCAGGAGTTCGCTTGCTCGGTGTCTCTGTGAGCAAGCTAAATATAGAGCTATTTATATATTGCTAGGGGGCGGTCAGAATAGGGAAGGCTCCCTCCGTGCAATGCTTTTTAATGCTAGGTCAATTAGGAACAAGTTTCGCGAGCTACGGGCGCTCTTAGCATCAGAATACCAGGATATCGTTGCTATCACCGAGTCCTGGATTCATACTGATCGTAGGGACTACGTTGGGGAGTTCGAAATTCCCGGGTATAGAATGTTTCGCAAAGACCGCACCCGTGGGGAGGGGGTGGGGTACTAATATACGTCAGAGACACGTTGAGTCCGGTTGACTGCCAGTTCCGGTCGGAACGGGAGCTGCTTGGCGTCGATCTGAACATGGGAGGGACGAACTATAGGTTAATCTTGGTGTACAGACCTCCGCATCTCCTCCTCGAGGAGGATACAGCCCTGTACACCGAACTCAGTAGCCTGCTAGGGGATAGGGTGTGTGTAGTTTTAGGAGACTTCAACTGTCGCGGCATAAAGTGGGAAAACAGGACTGCCGATGCTGAAGGGAGGAGGCTAGTTGACTTTGCTGATGAGAACTTCCTCACTCAGTGGGTCAACGAGCCTACACGAGGCGAAAGCGTTCTAGACTTAGTATTCACGACCGAAGACAACCTCGTCACTGGCCTCACCGTTGACGAATCGTTGGGCGGGAGTGATCACGGTATTATTAGGTTCCGTGTGTGCGTCCCTCGGGTGAAGCGTAGTAACTCGAGAGGCAGTAAGCTCGATCTCCGGCGGGCGAACTTTGTTAGCCTCAGGGATAGCGTAGCAGAGATGGGGTTAGAGGTTGGCGGCGATGTTGAGGGAGTGTGGAGTGCATTCCGGGATGAGTTTATGGTGCTGCAGTCTGCTGCCATACCCTCAAAACTGGTCACCCCTGCTTCAACGCAGCCTAAGTGGTTTAATCGTGGCATCACTTCGGCTATCCGAAATAGGAAAGTAGTGTATAGGAGGGCGAAGGCCAATCGTTCCCACGAGAACACTGAAGCGTATGTCCGCCTGTGTAGGGAAGTGAAGGCGAAGGTTAGGCTAGCGAAACGTAACGAAGAACTACGGGTGGCAAGCCTCTGCAAGAGGAACCCTAAGGAGTTCTTCAGTTATGTTAATAGTAGAAAGCCTATTAGAAGCATGATAGGTCCTTTAAAGGACGGAAGCGGCGTTCTGCGGACCTCCGACGCGGACATCGCTAAGGTGCTTAATGAGTACTTTGCGGGAGTATTCACCAGGGAGGATACCCGCGTCATCCCCGAGCCAGCTGTGAGGCACGAAGGTGCTGACCTGGATAGTGTTAGATGTACCGCGACAGTCGTTGCTCATAGAATAGACAAACTGAGCGCGTTTAAGGCTCCTGGGTCAGACCAGTTTCTCCCCAGTGTTTTGCGAGAAGTGCGCGACCAGGTGGCTCCCCACCTGGCTACAGTCTTCAACAAATCGTTGGAGATGGGCCAGGTGCCTGGTGACTGGAGAGAGGCCAACGTGACCCCTATCTTTAAGAAAGGGGATCACGAAAGTCCAGGGAACTATCGTCCTATTAGTCTCACTTCAGTTGTAGGTAAATTATTAGAAGGATAATAGCTGATAGAATCGTTGACCATTTGGATTCCTACAAGCTGCTTGGGGACTCCCAACATGGGTTTAGACGGCATAGGTCGTGTCTCACCAACTTGCTCGAGTTTTTCCACGTCATGTTGAGTGAGTACGATAAGAGTAGGGCGATTGATATACTTTATCTCGACTTTCAGAAAGCCTTTGATAAGGTACCTCACCGCCGGCTAATGGCGAAAGTGCGCGCGCTGGGTATCGGTGGGGAAATAGGTAGGTGGATTGAAAACTGGCTAAGGAATAGGCGGCAGAGGGTGGTAATTAAAGGGGCTAGTTCGGGTTGGGCCTCGGTCACTAGTGGGGTTCCTCAGGGTTCCGTTTTGGGGCCACTGTTGTTTACCATTTACATAAATGATATCGACGGTGGCATCGTCAGTCGGATCGCCAAATTCGCTGATGACACCAAGCTTGGGGCCAATGTTGGGACGCCTGAAGCGATCGAGGAACTGCGTGCGGACCTAGGTAGGATAGGAGAGTGGTCCGAAAAATGGCAAATGCCGTTTAACTTGGGTAAATGCAAAGTGATGCACATTGGCTACGCCAATCCCAAGTCGGACTACTCGATGTTGGGCAGTAATATCGAGGTGACTGATTTAGAAAAGGACTTGGGTGTGCTAATTAGCAGCGACCTTAAGTTTACGAAACAGTGTGTAGAGATGGAAAAGAAAGCCCAGAAACTATTGGGTTATATCAGGAGGCAATTTCAGTTTCGGAACAAGGAGATTGTGCTCTCACTGTACAATTCCCTTGTTCGGCCGTACCTGGAGTATGCTGTGCAGTTCTGGTCGCCCACCCTCAGGAAAGATATTGAGAGGCTGGAGCGAGTGCAGGCGAGGGCCACAAAGTTGATCCCTTCCGTTAGGCATATGGGCTACAATCGACGGTTACGCGCCCTGAACTTGTTTTCGCTTGAAACTCGGAGGCTGCGCGGTCAACTGATCGAGGTTTTCAAGCTCTTACGAGGGTTCAACGATGTCGATTTTAGAAGTATGTTTAGTTTAAATGATAACCCAACTCGCAACAATGGTTGGAAGTTGGATTTGAAACGGTTTAGGACTAGTGTGTGTGGGAATTACGTTACGTATAAGATCTGTGACACATGGAACAGGTTACCTTCGGAAGTTGTGAACAGTTCCTCTGTGGATCAGTTCAAGAAAAGGTTAGACGAAATCTTGCACACTATTTGAGTGTGTAAAGACATTTAGGACCTAAATATAGAGCTATTTATATATTCTCCACTTTCCTGTAAAATTTCCTTGGCTACTTTTCCAGGGTCAAGGTATTTTCTTCAACCTTTTTCCGTACCTGCCTCTGGCAGGGAGGGAGCGGAGGGTGGGGAGAGAGCCTTCTACTTTTCTATCCAGTTTTCTACTACTGCTAGCATAGTTGAAAGACAAAATTTTCCCTGGCACCCGTTGCCATTGGTACCTCCTCGGTATGGGCCGCAAGGCCTTTTGAGGTACTTCTTTTCCTTGTAACTCCTTGTAACTCTCTCTCTCAACTGTCGCGGCATAAAGTGGGAAAACAGGACTGCCGATGCTGAAGGGAGGAGGCTAGTTGACTTTGCTGATGAGAACTTCCTCACTCAGTGGGTCAACGAGCCTACACGAGGCGAAAGCGTTCTGGACTTAGTGTTCACGACCGAAGACAACCTCGTCACTGGCCTCACCGTTGACGAATCGTTGGGCAGGAGTGATCACAGTCTTATTAGGTTCCGTGTGTGCGTCCCTCGGGTGAAGCGTAGTAACTCGAGAGGCAGTAAGCTCGATCTCCGGCGGGCGAACTTTGTTAGCCTCAGGGATAGCGTAGGAGAGATGGGGTTAGAGGTTGGCGGCGATGTTGAGGGAGTGTGGAGTGCATTCCGGGATGAGTTTATGGTGCTGCAGTCTGCTGCCATACCCTCAAAACCGGTCACCCCTGCTTCAACGCAGCCTAAGTGGTTCAATCGTGGCATCGCTTCGGCTATCCGAAATAGGAAAGTAGCGTATAGGAGGGCGAAGGCCAATCGTTCCCACGAGAACACTGAAGCGTATGTCCGCCTGTGTAGGGAAGTGAAGGCGAAGGTTAGGCTAGCGAAACGTAACGAAGAACTACGGGTGGCAAGCCTCTGCAAGGGGAACCCTAAGGAGTTCTTCAGTTATGTTAATAGTAGAAAGCCCATTAGAAGCATGATAGGTCCTTTAAAGGATGGAAGCGGCGTTCTGCGGACCTCCGACGCGGACATCGCTAATGTGCTTAATGAGTACTTTGCGGGAGTGTTCACCAGGGAGGATACCCGCATCATCCCCGAGCCAGCTGTGAGGCACGAAGGTGCTGGCCTGGATAGTGTTAGATGTACCGCGACAGTCGTTGCTCATAGAATATACAAACTGAGCGCGTTTAAGGCTCCTGGGCTAGACCAGTTTCTCCCCAGTGTTTTGCGAGAAGTGCGCGACCAGGTGGCTCCCCACCTGGCTACAGTCTTCAACAAATCGTTGGAGATGGGCCAGGTGCCTGGTGACTGGAGGGAGGCCAACGTGACCCCTATCTTTAAGAAAGGGGATCACGAAAGTCCAGGGAACTATCGTCCTATTAGTCTCACTTCAGTTGTAGGTAAATTATTAGAAAGGATAATAGCTGATAGAATCGTTGACCATTTGGATTCCTACAAGCTGCTTGGGGACTCCCAACATGGGTTTAGACGGCATAGGTCGTGTCTCACCAACTTGCTCGAGTTTTTCCACGTCATGTTGAGTGAGTACGATAAGAGTAGGGCGATTGATATACTTTATCTCGACTTTCAGAAAGCCTTTGATAAGGTACCTCACCGCCGGCTAATGGCGAAAGTGCGCGCGCTGGGTATCGGTGGGGAAATAGGTAGGTGGATTGAAAACTGGCTGAGGAATAGGCGGCAGAGGGTGGTAATTAAAGGGGCTAGTTCGGGTTGGGCCTCGGTCACTAGTGGGGTTCCTCAGGGTTCCGTTTTGGGGCCACTGTTGTTTACCATTTACATAAATGATATCGACGGTGGCATCGTCAGTCGGATCGCCAAATTCGCTGATGACACCAAGCTTGGGGCCAATGCTGGGACGCCCGAAGCGATCGAGGAACTGCGTGCGGACCTAGGTAGGATAGGAGAGTGGTCCGAAAAATGGCAAATGCCGTTTAACTTGGGTAAATGCAAAGTGATGCACATTGGCTACGCCAATCCCAAGTCGGACTACTCGATGTTGGGCAGTAATATCGAGGTGACTGATTTAGAAAAGGACTTGGGTGTGCTAATTAGCAGCGACCTTAAGTTTACGAAACAGTGTGTAGAGGTGGAAAAGAAAGCCCAGAAACTATTGGGTTATATCAGGAGGCAATTTCAGTTTCGGAACAAGGAGATTGTGCTCTCACTGTACAATTCCCTTGTTCGGCCGTACCTGGAGTATGCTGTGCAGTTCTGGTCGCCCACCCTCAGGAAAGATATTGAGAGGCTGGAGCGAGTGCAGGCGAGGGCCACAAAGTTAATCCCTTCGGTTAGGCATATGGGCTACAATCGACGGTTACGCGCCCTGAACTTGTTTTCGCTTGAAACTCGGAGGCTGCGCGGTCAACTGATCGAGGTTTTCAAGCTCTTACGAGGGTTCAACGATGTCGATTTTAGAAGTATGTTTAGTTTAAATGATAACCCAACTCGCAACAATGGTTGGAAGTTGGATTTGAAACGGTTTAGGACTAGTGTGTGTGGGAATTACTTTACGTATAAGATCTGTGACACATGGAACAGGTTACCTTCGGAAGTTGTGAACAGTTCCTCTGTGGATCAGTTCAAGAAAAGGTTAGACCAAATTTTGCACACTCTTTGAGTGTGTAGAAAATTTTCCGTGGCACCCGTTGCCATTGGTACCTCCTCGGTATGGGCCGCAAGGCCTTTTGAGGTACTTCTTTTCCTTGTAACTCCTTGTAACTCTCTCTCTCTCTCTCTCTCTCTCTCTCTCTCTCTCTCTCTCTCTCTCTCTAACAATGGTTAGAAGTTGGATTTGAAACGATTTAGGACTAGTATATGTGGGAATTACTTTAACACGTTGATAGTTTAAGATTAAAACATAAGAAAACTCTGCAGGAGTTCGCTTGCACGGTGTCTCTGTGAGCAAGGTAAATATAGAGCTATTTATATATTCTCCACTTTCCTGTAAAATTTCCTTGGCTACTTTTCCAGGGTCAAGGTATTTTCTTCAACCTTTTTCCGTACCTGCCTCTGGCAGGGAGGGAGCGGAGGGTGGGGAGAGAGCCTTCTACTTTTCTATCCAGTTTTCTACTACTGCTAGGATAGTTGAAAGAAAAATAAACTTTTAATAACAGGAACAGTTCCTCGGTGGATCAGTTCAAGAAAAGGTTAGACCAAATCTTGCACACTATTTGAGTGTGTAGAAAATTTTCCCTGGCACCCGTTGCCATTGGTACCTCCTCGGTATGGGCCGCAAGGAATTTTGAGGTACTTCTTTTCCTTGTAACTCTCTCTCTCTCTCTCTCTCCTCTTCTCTCTCTCTCTCTCTCTCCCCCGCAGGGGGTATAAAGGTTATGCACGTTCCTTCTGCGTGTTGTAAACTTTATACTTGGGGTGTGACAGCCCTCCGGTCCCGAGTCGTGGGATTCTAGAGAAATTGGTTGCCAATTCCTTTAGGTTCTCTCTCTTTCGGGAGGGCAGGTGAAGTCTGTTGTACAAACCTGTCCCGTGGGTTACTAGGACCCCTTCCCATCCCACTCTGTCCTTTTAGCTTAGGTTAGGAATGTTCTCCTCTGACTGCAAAGAAAAACTTTTAGTATTGTCTTTTTTTTTTTTTTTCTCGCTACTGTTACGATTAGGACGCTACTGCTATCTCATGCGTGGGAAGAGAGGCTTGGAACCTCTATAAATAACACCATTTAACTTCAGTTGTAGGTAAATATTTAGAGGGAATAATAGCGAGTAGGATTGTTGACCATTTGGATTCCTACAAGCTACTTGGGGACTCCAACATGGGTTTAGACGGCATAGGTCGTGTCTCACCATCATGCTCGAGTTTTTCTACGTCATGTTGAGTGAGTATGATAAGAGTAGGGCGATTGATTAGAAGGCCTTTGATAAGGTACCTCACCGCCGGCTAATGGCCGAAGTGCGCGCGCTGGGTATTGGTGGGGAAGTAGGTAGGTGGATTGGAAACTGGCGAAAAATGCCACAAAGTTAATCCCTTTCGTTAGGCATATGGGCTACAATCGACGCTTATGTGACGCGGGTTCAAAGATGTCGATTTTAGAAGCATGTTTAGTTCAAATGATAACCCAACTCGCAACAATGGTTAGAAGTTGGATTTGAAACGATTTAGGACTAGTATATGTGGGAATTACTTTAACACGTTGATAGTTTAAGATTAAAACATAAGAAAACTCTGCAGGAGTTCGCTTGCACGGTGTCTCTGTGAGCAAGGTAAATATAGAGCTATTTATATATTCTCCACTTTCCTGTAAAATTTCCTTGGCTACTTTTCCAGGGTCAAGTTATTTTCTTCAACCTTTTTCCGTACCTGCCTCTGGCAGGGAGGGAGCGGAGGGTGGGGAGAGAGCCTTCTACTTTTCTATCCAGTTTTCTACTACTGCTAGCATAGTTTGAAAGACAAAATTTTCCCTGGCACCCGTTGCCATTGGTACCTCCTCGGTATGGGCCGCAAGGCCTTTTGAGGTACTTCTTTTCCTTGTAACTCCTTGTAACTCTCTCTCTCTCTCTCTCTCTCTCTCTCTCTCTCTCTCTCTACCCCCCCTGGGTATAGAATGTTTCGCAAAGACCGTACCCATGGGGAGGGGTACTGATATATGTCAGGGACACGTTGAGTCCGGTTGACTGCCAGTTCCTTCCAGTTGGAACAAGAGCTGCTTGGCGTCGATCTGATCGTAGGAGGGATGAACTATAGGTTAATCTTGGTGTACAGACCTCCGCATCACCTCCTCGAGGAGGATACAGCCCTGTACACCAAACTCTGTAGCCTGCTAGGGTATAGGGTGTGTAGTTTTAGGAGACTTCAACTGCCGCGGCATAAAGTGGGAAGACAGGACTGCTGATGCTGAAGGGAGGAGGCTAGTTGACTTTGCTGATGAGAACTTCCTCACTCAGTGGGTCAATGAGCCTACACAAGGCGAAAGCGTTCTAGACTTAGTATTCACGACCGAAGACAACCTCGTCACTGGCCTCACCATTGATGAATTGTTGGGCGGCAGTGATCACAGTCTGATTAGGTTCCGTGTGTGCGTCCCTCGGGTGAAGCGTAGTAACTCGGGAGGCAGTAAGCTCAATCTCAGGTGGGCAGACTTTGTTAGCCTCCGGGATAGCGTAGGTGAGATGGGGTTAGAGGTTGGCAGCGATGTTGAGGGAGTGTGGAGTGCATTCCAGGACGAGTTTATGGTGCTGCAGTCTGCTGCCGTACCCTCAAAAGCGGTCACCCCTGCTTCAACACAGCCTAAGTGGTTCAATTGTGACATCGCTTCAGCTATCCAAAATAGGAAAGTAGCGTATAGGAGGGCGAAGGCCAATTGTTCCCATGAGAACACTGAAGCGTATGTCCACCTGTGTAGGGAAGTGAAGGCGAAGGTTAGGCTAGTGAAACATAATGAAGAACTAGGGGTGGCAAGCCTTTGCAAGGGGAACCCTAAGGAGTTCTTCAGTTATGTTAATAGTAGAAGGCCCATTAGAAGCATGATAGGTCCTTTAAAGGACCGAAGCGGCATTCTGCGGACCTCCGACACGGACATCGCTAATGTGCTTAATGAGTACTTTGCGGGAGTGTTCACCAGGGAGGATACCCGCGTCATCCCCGAGCCAGGCGTGAGGCACGAAGGTGCTGGCCTGGATAGTGTTAGATGTACCGCGACAGTCGTTGCCGATAGAATAGACAAACTGAGCGCGTTTAAGGCTCCTGGGCCAGACCAGTTTCTCCCCAGAGTGTTGCGAGAAGTGCGCGACCAGGTGGCTCCCCACCTGGCTACAGTCTTCAACAAATCGTTGGAGATGGACCAGGTGCCTGGTGACTGGAGTGAAGCCAACGTGACCCCTATCTTTAAGAAAGGGGATCACGAAAGTCCAGGGAACTATCGTCCCATTAGTCTCACTTCAGTTGTAGGTAAATTATTAGAAGGGATAATAGCAGATAGGATCGTTGACCATTTGGATTCCTACAAGCTGCTTGGGGACTCCCAACATGGGTTTAGACGGCATAGGTCGTGTCTCACCAACTTGCTCGAGTTTTTCCACGTCATGTTGAGTGAGTACGATAAGAGTAGGGCGATTGATATACTTTATCTCGACTTTCAGAAAGCCTTTGATGAGGTACCTCACCGCCGGCTAATGGCGAAAGTGCGCGTGCTGGGTATCGGTGGGGAAATAGGTAGGTGGATTGAAAACTGGCTGAGGAACAGGCGGCAGAGGGTGGTAATTAAAGGGGCTAGTTCGGGTTGGGCCTCGGTTACTAGTGGGGGTTCCTCAGGGTTCCGTTTTGGGGCCACTGTTGTTTATCATTTACATAAATGATATCGACGTTGGCATCGTCAGTCGGATCGCCAAATTCGCTGATGACACCAAGCTTGGGGCCAATGTTGGGACGCCCGAAGCGATCGAGGAACTGCGTGCGGATGTAGGTAGGATAGGAGAGTGGTCCAAAAAATAGCAAATGCCGTTTAACTTGGGTAAATGCAAAGTGATGCACATTGGCTACGCCAATCCCAAGTCGGACTACTCGATGTTGGGTAGTAATATCGAGGTGACTGATTTAGAAAAGGACTTGGGTGTGCTAATTAGCAGCGATCTTAAGTTTACGGAACAGTGTGTAGAGGTGGAAAAGAAAGCCCAGAAACTATTGGGTTATATCAGGAGGCAATTTCAGTTTCGGAACAAGGAGATTGTGCTCTCACTGTACAATTCCCTTGTTCGGCCGCACCTGGAGTATGCTGTGCAGTTCTGGTCGCCCACCCTCAGGAAAGATATTGAGAGGCTGGAGCGAGTGCAGGTGAGGGCCACAAAGTTAATCCCTTCCGTTAGGCATATGGGCTACAAACGACGGTTACGCGCCCTGAACTTGTTTTCGCTTGAAACTCGGAGGCTGCGCAGTCAACTGATTGAGGTTTTCAAGCTCTTACGCAGGTTCAACGATGTCGATTTTAGAAGTATGTTTAGTTTA